>OX104059.1:61642100-61781724 GCA_944474145.2 Dicrocoelium dendriticum | reverse complement strand
CCGTCTTTTCCACGTTTCCGAGCATTGGTGATGTCCCCTGTACGCTTGACAAACGCACAATGCGGTATATCCAATTAAGTATTTTTACCTAACTTTCTATGAGCTGTGTGTGATGTGTGGGCGTAATTGGTAAGAGTATTAATTCAAGTTTCTTCGTCCATCTAGCAGTTGAGGGGCAAACTTCCTCATCGAATTAGTGGACACGGCTTTAGCACAATTCTTACGTTCTTACCGATGGTTTCAGCTCCACGTGCTTGTGTCATTGAAGGCCGGAAGGAAAACTTATGATGTGGACATCTGTTGTGGCAAAAGGTTCACTGTATTCCTTGATAAAAGTAGAAAGAAGAAATGGATTTCGATATGTCAACCTTTCGATTGTATTCTCCGCAGTCACATTCACAATACAAACAGAAACACGTACCTTACTATATACATAGGACAAAATTAGCACACCAATAAAAACGTCAAAATCAAGACCAAATCAATCTACTTGATTACTTCAAGGTTTTTGTGCACTTAACACAGGTTGCTAGGCCCTAATTAGCAACTTTTCACTGATTTCACGATTTTACTGTTTTGTCTGCTTATCTATGTTACTAAGTGTGGACCCTATTCCTGTTTTTCGCCGATGACGTCAAGATATGGCGGGCGATTAGTAACAAGCCACATCACGATCTGCTCCAACATGACCTAGATTGCATTTACGAATGGTCAAAGAAGAACACGCTTCAATTGAACATAGCTAAGTGCAAGGTAATACGTCTGCGTCACCAGCTGGTGAGCGCTTACAAGCTTGAAGACCACACCTTGGAGGTCTCTTAAGAGCATGACCCGGGTGTATTGGTACAGGAAGATCTCGGGTGTTCAAAACAAGCAGAGAAGGCGACGAAAACCGGCAATCAACACTTCGGCCTTCTTTGCAGAGCCTTCGGTCGGTTTAAACCCTCAATCATTCCCCAAATGCTTAACGCCTACGTGCGACCTCACGTGGAATATGTTATTCAGGCGTGGCAGCCGTGGCAGAAACAGGATCTCCTTGCTCTCGAGACTCATCAACGATGAGCAACCAAGAACGTCATGGGACTTGTTGTGTATTCTGTCAGCATTCTTGACCTAGTCTAAACAGACAGGTGCACACAACCCCAGACACACACACACACAAAGCGTCCAATTATCTGCTTCCCTATTGGTTCATCATTCTCCTTGTGACACTTTTATGTACTCACCCAGTTAGACATTGATCAGATTACAGCAGTCCGTTTATCAGAATGACCTTTTAACTTGCTCGTGCGTTTTGACCTTACGTATACAACACTGGCGTCGTGCCTTACGAACCTACGCCATGGAATTACATCCTCCTACAGTTTACTGGTCTGATCCGACCTTACGTCCTACCGAAAGTGCATGGGCCCAGTGGAAAACCTCGTTTACAAACTATCTTGACCTACTACCTGCGGCTGCCAACTACACTGAAGGCCAGAAACTGAAGCTACTCAGACACCTACTCGGTGATGAGGGACAACGTCAATTTGATGCTTTGGAGCTCCAGTCACAAGATACCTTAACGAAATCACTAGAGGTGCTGGACAAGTCATGGGGACAGCGTATAAACCTATTCATGGCTCGACTCAAATTCGGCCGACTTACACAGGAATCATCGGAAACTCTAGACGATTTCGTTGATTGTCTCATTCACGGTGTACGACCCTGCGAGTATCCAACCATACCGAAAAATAGTATCGAGGGCGTAATGCTAGCGCAGCAGTTGATTAGTGGAATCACCAACAACCGAATTTGGGAATGTCTACTTTCCGAAGACGCTTCCAAATTGACTTGGGACAAGGCTGTGGAATTAGCTCGCCTCAAAACGTGTACGGCCGAACAGTTGCGATGTTTCGCCACCCAGGCAGACATACAGGAGGTTGCCAAGATCCATCGCTCGCCAACCGAATTCCAATCCCCACAGAAATGCTTCCGCTGCGGCAGTCTACAGCATAAAGCCAATTTTACCAAGTGCCCTGCCTTAGAAATGGATTGCAAAAAGTACGGTAAGCGCGGACATTTTGCCCGTTGTTGTCGTTCTGCACTCATTTCTCTGTTGCATTCCACATATTCCGTTTTTAGTCAAGTTACAGTCCTCAGAAAATGTATTTTCCATTGATAACACAGGTACTGTGTCTAACTATCGTCCCAATTGTCCAGAGCCTAAACTACCTATGCCTGACATTCGTACTGTTACAGTTATAGCACACGATAGAACAACACACGTTGACATGGAACTTGATTCAGCCTCTCCTATCACTATAGTACCGAGTAGTTGTTATGGCATGCACCTACATGACATGCCTATACATTTTTCAGCCTATCGATTTGACAGTTATACAAAGGTCCCGGTAGAAATACGAGGATTTGTGGTGATTGTGTTGCAACTTGGGGCCGTGAAATCATCAGTTGCTGTGTACGTTACCCGCGGAAATAACCGTCCCTTACTCGGACGCAACACTATGGTTGCACTGGGAGTCACATCGTCCCTATCTCGTATGGGTATCATGGCAATTAACCTATCAGACCTAAAGATACAGTACCCGAAATTATTTGAACAAACAATAAGGCGCGCTCCCTCCTCCGTTCACCGCATATGTCTGAAGCAGGATGCTAAACCGGTAGCTATTGCTCATCCACGTCCAATTCCTTTGGCCAGAAGAGAGGATGTGTTGTCAGCATTACGATAGATGATTGCAGATGATCTCATTGAACCCATTAATTGTTCTGAATGGGTCCACCCCATGGTTACAGTCCTCAAGAAGGACGGTACATTAAGAATATGCAATGACCCGCAGGCCCTAAACCGGCAAATCGTGGTAGAAAAGATTGTGCTTCCAACCGCGGATGAACTAATAGTCAAACTAGCCGGCGCCCAATATTTTTCAAAATTGGACCTTAGGAAGGCTTTCTTTCACATGCCTCTAATTAAGGAGTCAAAACCGCTGACCGCATTTCTCACTATGGACGGACTCTTTTAGTACAAAGTCTTGCCAACAGGCTTGAGTTCAGCCCCAGCAGCTTGGCAAAAGTTTATGGCTCACTCATTTGCCAATTTACCTGGTCAAATAGTATATATGGACGACATCTGTGTATTTGGTAGGACTCCAGAAGAACATGATTCACGACTGCATGCTGTGTTACGTCGACTACACGATCTTAACCTCCGATTAAACCTCGAGAAGTGCAAATTTAATGCTAGTGAGATCGAGTTCCTGGGCCACATTTTAACAAATAACGGTATGAAGCCGAGTTCTGACAACGCACGTGCCATCACCGAGGCTCCTTGTCCACAGAAGTCCACTGAAATAAAGCATTTTCTAGGTATGTGTTCTTACAACCTACGTTACCTGCAGGAATTCACTAATATTGTTGAGTCACTGCGTGAACTGACAAAGGAGAAAAGTGTATTTGTTTGGGGTCCACCCCAACAAACGGCATTTAACGAGATAAAACGCCGCATTGCTTCCACACCAGTCATGGCGATTTTCGACGAGACGTGCCCAACGATTGTCTCTACTGATGCATCAAATATTGGGTTGGGTGCTATACTATCCCAAATTCAAAATGGGCATGAAAGAGTTATTGCATACGCTTTCAGAAAATTGTCGACGGCAGAGCTTTCTTACTCCGCCGGGGAAAAAGAAGCCCTTGACTGTGTTTAGGCCTGTGAGAAGTGGAAATTGTTCTTGTTCGGAAGACCCTTCACTCTTCGTACAGATCACGCAGCGTCAACTAGTTTACTTACTCGGGGAACAAATGGCATCAGGCCACTTCGGATACATCGCTGGTATGCACGAGTGTTAACATACGATTTTCAAATTAAATTCCGTCCCGGACGTGAAAACCAGGTAGCGGATAGGCTCTCTCGACTGCCCCTCAACGAAACTGAAAATAATGAGGATGATAGTGAGAGGTTACTGGTGTCGTCGCTGAGTAATGAACCAATCTCAGCCCTGACTAAGGAAGAAGTCCAGAAGGTGACTCAGGAAGATAACACTCTGCCGCGTTCAGGGATTTCCGCTACACGGTTGGCCACAAAATAACAAGATCACAGGCGAGTTTCCTCCGTACTACGTGTTGCGTCACGAACTTTCATTTATAGATGGATGTTTAATGCGTGGCGAAAGGTTTGTGGCTCCTCGGAGCTTGACACAAAAGATCATGCTACGTGCTCACCAAAGCCAACCTGGTATCGTTCGTACGAAACGCAAGGTTGACGCATGTTTCTGGTGGCGCAAAATATCACACGAAATAGAAAAACTTGTTCATGACTGCTCTTCATGTCAAAGGGCAGACAAGAGTTTAAGGTCGGTTTCATCCCCTATACAAACCATTGATTATCCTATGCGACCGTGGGCCAAGATAGCTGTTGACATCATGGGTCCATTTAGCTCAGCGCCTCAGCATCAAAGGAACGGTCTGGTGGGGACCTGGTTTTACAGTAAGTGGCCGGAAGTCCATTTGTGTGGAGAGGTGACTACTACCAGCATTATTCGATGGCTGAAATGTATGTTTTCCCGGTTCGGATTATCAGAGGATATAGTGACGGACAACGGGCCGCAGTTTACAAGCCACGAGTTTCATTCGTTCCTTCAACTTCACGCTATCCGGCACTCACGTACAAAGCCGTATAATCCAGCGGCAAACAGCATGGTAGAGTGGTGCAATCGATCCTTGAAAGAGAGTATCCAAACTATTCGCTTATCTGGTACAGGTTGGGAGTACGCAGCTCTACAAGCATTATTTTCTTACTGAACCGCACACCACCGAGCCACAGACAAAACGCCAGCTGAACTCATGCTTGGGCGTGCCCTTCGGACAAAGCCGAATGCCGCACTTTCTATTCCTGCGACCAATAATTCCGACGAGTTAGATCGTCGCCATCGATATCAGACCCCTTACCAGAAGCATACTACTCCGCTCCAGTACGGAACATTCGTGCGCGTGAAGATAAACGCTGCATCAAAAGGACAGCCCACGTTATCAGATCCGATAAGAACAACTCGTGCCTGCGCGCAAAGCACTCAGCGTCAGGCGTTGGAACGTGCGCACACTACTAGGCCGGAACATGAGAGACCACGCCGAACGACGCACTGCACTCGTCGCGATGGAACGGGCGGGCTAGCACATTGATAGCGCGGCGTTCTGTAGGACACGGCTACACATTCTACTGGGTGGGCAACGCCGCCTCAGCACCACGTGATCATGGGGTCGGATTTGCAATATCCGATACCCTCCATGGCCAGCTCGTGGGTGAACCAAAAGGCGTCAGCGTTCGACTGATGACAGCTCGCCTACGACTCGGAAGAGGTAAGTTTGCCACCTTTATAAGCAAGTACGATCAGACCATGTGTTATCCTGATGACACGCGTGCTCAAATCCACACTCAGCTATCCTCCATGATACGGTCTGTGCCGAGGAGTGACTGACTATTTCTGCTGGGCGTTGGGCGTGATGTATCAGTGTGGACACATATCATAGGTTCGCATTATACCGGTGCAGGGAATGCGAACGGTGACAGGCTGCTCTTACTGTGTGCCACTCATGGACTGACGAGCACGAACACTCGGTTTGCACTGAGTGCCAGTGATATAGCAACTTGGACGCACCCACGGAGTGGTCACGCTCACCTGCTCGAATATGTCATCGTACGTAAGCGTGATATGAATGAGGTGCGCATGACACGTGTACTGCGTGGAACTGAGTGTGGCACTGATCACAAATTGGTGCGCACCAAACTGTACATATATTTTCGTAAATCTATGTATTGCACTCCCGCCGTAAATCGGCGTAAATTTAACATTCTCTCCCACGGTACTGTGGCGAAACGCATTGAGGTGAAGACTGCGGTGGCTGCACGCCTGTATGATGTGGACTGCATAACCACAGTGGGCGACTTGTGGCACCACATCCGCGATCAGGTGACAGCTGCTGCCGAAGCGACCACCGCGCGCACAAACTACAAGCGGCCTGATTGATTTGATGTCAACAATGCGACGATTGGCGCATTGGTATCGGAGAAGAATGCAGCATTTGCTACACATGTCGCAGACCGCAGTGCCCTTAGGCAGCGTAGTAAGTTTCGGAGACTTCAACGGCGACTGACTCGAGAGCTCCGTCGCATTAAAAATGCACTGTGGACGCAGAAGGTGAAGCAGATGGAATATTACGCCGAACGCCGCCAACACAAGGAATTCTTTGACTCCTTGAAGGCAGTGTATGGACCGAGATTGGAGCTGCTAAGGACGCCGATTGATGGTAGTTCAGGCGCTACCTGCACACAGACTGCAGACATAATGCAGATCTGTCGGGAACACTTCGACTGTCTCTTGAACAACCGTTCAGGGAGCGACTGGCCTACATTGAACGGCTTCAAGCAGCACGATGTAATGGCGAGTCTGGCAGACACGCCGACACTGGATGAGTCGTAGAGAGCACTTGCTCCGCTGCGAAACGGCAAGTGTGCCGGGGCTGACGGGATCCAGCCTGAAGTATTGAAACACAGCGGACCCGCTTTGATGATTGCGCTGCACCACTTGGTGCAACGCGTATGGATTGAGGAGGAGGTGCCTGCTGAGCTGAAGGATGCCCTTGTGCTACCACTGTACAAGCATAAAGGGAGCAAGCAATGTTGCACGAATTATCGTGGCATCAGCTTGCTGAGTTGGGTGGGTAAGGTGATTGCCCGATTCCTGCTTAATCACCTCGTCACTCAGGTTGCAGAACCGAACGTCGCGGAAGAGCAGTGTGGATTCCGTTCGGGTCGAAGCACTATAGATATGGTGTTTGTGGCTCGTCAGTCGCAGGAGAAGTGCAGAGAACGACACCAGCCGTTGTACTCGCTTTTTGTTGATTTCAGCAAGGCATTTGATACGATGAATCGCGAGGCATTGTGGATGGCGTTGGGTAAGTTTGGTTGCCCGCGTAATTTTGCAAGTTTTATAGGATGTCTGTACGGTTGTGTGCAAGCGAGTGTGCAGCTGTGTGAAGAGATCTCGGGTGAGTTTTCAGTTATCTCGGGTGTGAAGCAAGGCTGTGTCTAAGCTCCTGTCCTGTTTAATATATATCTTCATGCAATGTTGTCTTGTGCTTTTGATGCCGATTGTGCTTACTGTCTTCGTGATGGTGGGTTTCTGAACATCCGTCGTTTCGGTGCCAGAACTCTAGTCTGTGAGCAGCTATCCGTATGTTGTCGTTTTCTCACGTCTGTGCGTTGTTCGCACACAGCGCGGATGAGTATCAGTGCATAATTTGGGCTCTGATTTCTACGTGGACTTTTGCTTAACTGTGCTGGATCCTACTTTTGCCTTGGGAATACTGGGTTATACGGGGTTTCTGTATGAATTGTGCACCAATACTTAGCTTTTGGTGTACTTTTCCATTCGCGCGCATTTGGTGGATATTCTCCAGGTACTGTCGGAGATCTCACTGATTAGCCCAACTGCCGTCTGTGTTCTACAGCAACCTAACCGGTGTCTGGCAGACCACCAGCTTGACCGATAGCATTTGGATTCAGCATACCAGTGTAGACTTAATAACGAACGACTTCCGCAGGTCTGACAGTCACAATGGCACGTATTGCTTGCCCACGGAAAGCTAAGCCCACAACTTCCGAAATGAACATTAATTGTGGCGTAGACAGTTGTGTAAAACTTGTGCGATTTGGAATAGAAAGTAGAAACTACCGAAAATACTTAAATTCTCGATGTGCTTAACTTAGTCGCAGCCAGATCAAAAACTTAATAGTACGACCGATTCTCACTGGTTTTGCACTTAGGGTACGTCTCTTCTACTCTTCAGACGTATAGCTGTGTTGGCGAAGAAGTGCGATAGGCTGACAAAGATTGTAGAGCAGACAACAACCGTGAAAGCTGTCCCACATGAACCAGACAAATAAGTGCCCCGAACTCGGTGCGCAACATCAAGATCCAATTCAGAACAGCGTAGGAGTAACGATCCATAGTTAGCCACCCTGACACTAGCGGCTGCTCATAATGATGTCTTCGCCACACATTCTTCAACAGAATAACGTGCCACACTGAACACTGTTAAAGGCCCGACAACATACGCGCCTGTTGTTGCTACCCATATGATGGAGGCATCTCCCATTGTAACCCGGCCCGCTGCCAAACGAGTTATTACTACCAATACCACCACGGGACTCAAGACCCCATGATTGTTCTAACCGAAGAAAGCACCCACTGGTCCTTCCAAAAAGGAGAACATGAAACACTACCATAATGCCGTGACTGTTACAGGCTCTAATGTGACTGAATCCGGGGCGAACTCAATAAAAGATAAGAAACTAGACTACAAAAACAGTGAGACTCCCTGTGTTAACTAATAAAGGTTCAAGCTAAACCAGTCAATATGATGCGTCTCGTCCGTCACTCAAACTCCGTACACTACAGTGAACAACGGTTACTCCAGGTAACAGTTCAGTCAGGTAAGCATGCAGAGGCAGTTCTCTCCTCCTAGTTTTATCCAAAGTAATGGAACGTATAATTGCAGAGGCGCTCGTGGGATATCTTGTGAGCAACAACATCCTAGAGTCACAGCAAAACAGATTCCGCCGAAATCGATTCTGCACTACAAACTTGCATGTAGCACGAACAAGCTGGACAGAGTTAGCCGATGTCAGGGTGGGAGTCGACGTTGTCTACCTGGACTTCTCGAAAGCGTTCGATCATTTGGACCACCGTATTCGCCTTCACCAGCTTTGAAGCTGTGGAATCGGTGACTTTGTACCCCGTTGGATCGGCAACTTCCTCGCTCAACCTCAGCTGAATGTGAGAGTCCGCAGCTCCATTTCCGACCCAATCGACGTCCAGTGTGGCGTGCCTCGAGGATCGATACTGGGGTCACGATTATTCCCCACATCCATTAACGATCTTGCCAGTGTACTGCAGTCGAATTTCTTACTATTTGCAGATGATGTCAAAATTTGTCATGATATCAGGACATCGGATGATCACATGGCATTGCAGAACGATCTCAACAGAGCTAATACGTGGTCATCCGATAACCGGCTCCAGTTCAACGTGACCGAGTGAAAAGTCGTAAGTATACGCCATCAGTTTATCTATGAATATCGACCTGGGGACCAGCAGTTACAACGTGCTTCCTAAGAAAACGACCTCGGGGTGATCGTGCAGTACGATCTTGGTTGCTCGAGACAGGCTGAGAAGGTATCAAAAAGAGCCAGTCCACATCTTAGACTCTTAAGGAGGGCTTTCGGGAATTTTGAGCCATCAACCTTTCCGCAAATGCTGGACGCCTACGTGAGACACCACGTTGAATATGTGATCTAGGCCTGGCGTAAGTGCGACGTCGATGCACTTGAAGCTCCACAACGTAGAGCGACCAAACTCGTTAGAGGATTGTTTCATCTTTCCTACCAAAGCAGACTGCAGTCCCTGAGACTGTACAGTGGTGAATATCGACTTCAGCGAGGAGACCTAATCATGGTTTACTTAATACTGACGAACCCAACTCACCCATGTCGCAATCTTTGCACCCGAGTCAAAATACGAACCTGAGGCCACCAGCTCAAACTGGCTACGCACTACAGTCGGCTTGATTGTCGACGAAATGTTTTCTCCCTCCGTGTGTCCCGTGCCTGGAATGCCCTTCCGACTCACGTTATCCTTGCCCCTACATTAACGCTATTCAAAAAATGCCTTGATGAAACGCTTTCCAACTTGCGTTACTTGATATAGTCCGTTCCACTTGGAGGACGAAATAACGCAAACCTAACCATGTGCTTAACAGCCCTCTCCGCAACGTGGCGGTGAGGATACATGCAGAAGTGTCCATGTGAGTAGCCTGGATGTATCTAAACTGGATTAGCATACCACATCTGTCAAATGAAGCAACACACGAATGAGCGTTGTCGTTTGCATTTCCATTTCTCACGCATTTACTGAAATATAACGGCACTTTTTTCTATTTTGTGTGTGCACATTCCATTCCCACTTCAAACTATCGTTATGCAGTAGTGCATTTAAATCGGTAGACGCACAAAATAACGATTTACTTATGCGATAATCATCTTAATTTTAATTTTTACTGTAACCATCCTACGGGACTTGTCAAGCACAGATTTTTTACCCGTGATAAATCATTGTTCATTGAAGCGGCCAAATTCGGACTCACCATCAGCACAAGCAAAACTGTTTGTTTCTTCACCGGAAGTGTAATCTGCAGCGGTGCCGCAAATTGGCATTTTTGATGACGTATTGGAAACCACCTGCCGCTTCTGCTACGTTGGAGTGTGTTTTCGGCTGAAAAGCTAATATACAGTGAGCTTCATATCCGAGTGTGGAACTACCAGCTTACCGTTGGCATGAAGCTGATGGTCTACAAGTGCATGGTTGCTGTCCCTTCTTCTATACGGCAGCGAAGCGTTGACGATGTGCCGGCGAAATAAGATATCTCCAGCGGTTTCACCAACAGTGAAGGTGAAGGATTCTGCGCATCGGTTAGTGCGACGGTCGCAGACACGGAGATGCTGCGCCGAAGTGGAATGCATGCAGCAGACTACATACTTTTGCTGACACCTGAGGTGACTCGGTCATGTTTCCGTATGGATTCGACGCGCGTACCAAAGCAACTGTTAGATGGTCAGCTGAATGTGGAGAAGCATCAAGTATGAAAACCGAAGCTTCGTTACCAGAACATGATCAAGGTGAGGCTACCACATTCTAGTACTGATTTCAAGTGTTGGGAATAGAAGGAGGTTGATTGGCGTGTATAGTGTGATATGTTAATGAAGGCAGTTGCCGAAATGCAGGAGAAAGCCTTTGTGTAAGGGGAGAGGAAGCAGCAGGTGCGGAAGTGACAGGCGCCGACGGAGTGTACTCCATCTACGTCGAGCGCAAGGTGTTGTAACACATGTGGTCGCAAGTGCCTGTGTCAAGCCGGCTTAGTGAACCACGATCGAGGAAACAGAGGACAAACATCGAAACGACGACGGATCCTGCTGATACAATCAGAACCGGCCCAACCTACGCTGTAAGCGTTTCCATTCGATTTAGTAAACGAGTGCTGGCGTGCCGAGTTGGTTTATTTCAGGTAATTGGTTTGCTACGTTGTCTTAATGCTTCTGTTGCCTCATTTAAATGTCTACCTGAATAATTCTGTGTTTACTTGAGTACATCGCTTAATCGAAAGGTGGTTAACTACGTTAATTTTTTCGCGTTTGTTGCATCTTTGATCGCAGTTTCTGATATAATGAATTTATAGCGGATCTGCTGACAGCCAATTTATTTCATATGCCTATTTGGCGAAGAGCTATCTCAACATATCCACATGCTTTATTCGATTTATTTTATTTGATATCATTCCAAGTGATTGGCTGTTGCCTAACATCCCTAGTGTGGCTGAGTTTGAGGTAAATGTCGAGAAGGTGCCTACGTGTCTATTACCTACC
This sequence comes from Dicrocoelium dendriticum, assembly GCA_944474145.2. NCBI lineage: Eukaryota > Metazoa > Platyhelminthes > Trematoda > Plagiorchiida > Dicrocoeliidae > Dicrocoelium > Dicrocoelium dendriticum. The sequence continues at coordinate 61,770,248 of OX104059.1, read as the reverse complement.
ACTTCATCTATACTAGCTCCAGGATACAGTTGGTAGTTGCTAGAGGTGACGAGGTCCTCATGACGGTGCTAGAGTCAAAAAGTAGTTCCATGCATCCACTGTGGAAAGGGCTACGGTACAGCCACCGTCTTGTGTACGTCTGGTACGCATGATTTCCCATTTACGAATGAATGCTTCTACTCCGCTTGTTGAAGGAGTGTGGACCAGCTTTGTTGATGAAAAGTGGCCCCCATCCGCATGCCACCCCGTCTTATTCCCTCGGGTTTACACTGGATATGGGGTGTGCGGATGAAGCTGTGGGTGTTGCAGCGTAAGCCTCCCATAGTTCCTTTATAAGTGCAGGCGTTCTGCGGTTGTCCTGTGGGGGCTGCAGTGACAGGCAAATCCGGAAGCAGATGCCACCAACCATATATATGCGAAATGCGTAGCGTGTTGAAAGTACGAAAACTGACACCACTGGGACATGTCCGCCACATGGAGGCGACCAGAGTATCAAAACAACTTCGGTATGCACAACAAAGTATAAGTTTGCGAAACTTAGTCAGACAGAGACTGTGTTGTCACGAGATGATCAAAGTAGGCCTATCACGAACACAAGCTGAATGTGGGTGAGAAACCAGTTGGAAGAGCCTGGGGTAACAGTCCACCGCTACTGCTTCATCCAGCTACCCATGCCGTTTAAGCGAACAGGCTAAATTTCCGGCACGCATGTTCCGCTTCAGTTTGCGCATAATGTAAGCGGCAAATTCGTTTGCGGCTAGAGCAAGTCGTTAAACTCTCGGGGGCAAATCAAAAAAACAGAAAGTGAACTATGGCACTATAGGAATGGATATCAAAATGTAATACGGGCGTACATCAGTAATGCCCGTTCAGTGCTAAAACGACCCGGTCTTAACAAGAACACAATAAAAGCCCAAGTCACCGTATTTGCGACTATACAGCCAATTCACAAACCTCAGACTGTGAGTCGAATCCCACGGTTCCTTTAGTGGATCATAAGCCTATCCAATTGGATCGTTGTACAGCGCATAGGAAGGTATATATATATACATATATATATATATACATATATATATATATATATGTAAATAATACAAAATCTGTGGTACAGATATTGTGCCATCGCAATCACGGCTGAACAGGAAAACAATATGAATAATATGAAAAGAGCAACAACAAATGCTTCTTTTGTCCATTTTACCACTCATAGTTTTTGAAATTTTTTCAGTTTGTTCTTTTTTAGGGGGAAGAAGAAGGGACACCGCAACAAACCGATGCACACGTCCGCCATTGACATCGATCTTAAGCCATGGCTTCCGAGGTCTTCAGCCAGCAAGTATCCGCATCTCTCGGACCCCAACCAGGTAGTCGACAACAACCGGCCGAGGCCAACTGTTTCGTCAGCTTTTTCATGCGGCTGCTCCATGTTGTAGGCTGTCAACCAGACCGTCTCTTCCAGCCCTGTCCAGCAACCGCAAACAACGCACGACGCGGGTAACGCTGGACAGGCATGCGCAATACGTGTCCCAACCACCGCAGTTGATGCAGTGAGACGTGCTCCTCGAGCGAGTGGCTTCCACGTCCTAAGACACGCTGTCTAACTTCCACATTGCTTACGTGGTGCTGCCACCACACACGGGCAATGGACCGCAGACAGCGGTGCTCGAAAACTGATAGCCTGCGCAAGTCATCTTTACGAATGGGCCAGGTCTCGCATCCATACAACAGTACAGCACGAACAGTTGCATAATAGACCCGCCCTTTGATGGAGAGACGAATGTCGTTGCGACGCCACAAATGCCTCAGCCTAGAAAAAGCGAGGGCTGCTCCGAGATGCGCACCGAAATCTCGTCTCCAACAGCCCCGCCAGCAGTGATGCAACTTCCCAAGTAGACAAAGCTCTCCACAACCTCTAGTGTCTCACCAGCAAGCGTGAGTGCAGGCAGAAGCACCTGCCAGTCTTGGAAGAGAGTCTTGCATTTGGATGGCGAAAAGTACATACCGTACTTTGATGCTTCAATCGCCAAGCGGTTTAATGCAAGTTGGACGACGTGTGGATCGTCACCTAGCAAGATGATATCATCAGCATAATCCAAATCAACAACTCGACTACCTGGGAGGAGCTCAACGCCAGCGTTCAACGAATCGCCCAGAGCGTTCTTCAGGACATCCTCAACGGCAAAGTTGAATAGAAACGGAGAGATAGGGCATCCTTGTCGAACTCCACTGGAGACCACAAAGGCAGGCGAAAGCTTGCCATAAGCCCTAACCCTGCCCGAGGTCAGACTATAGAGAGTGAACAATATAGAGACAAACTTCTCGGGGACACCATTCCTCAGCAGGCAGTGCCACAGTACTGTACGATCGACAGAATCAAAGGCTGCGCGGATATCCAGGAACACAGCAATCGTTGGCCTCTGATACACATGGCGGAGCTCGAGGATCTGGCGAAGTGTGAAGATTTGATCGATGCAGCCGCGACCAGGGCGAAACCCAGCTTGTTCTTCTCGTTGCAACGACTCGCATGTTGGGGATAGTCTGCGAAGTATGATGGACACCAGCAGCTTGCAAACGACGGGGACTAAACTTATTCCTCTGTAGTTGGAGCAGATTGTGCGCAAGCCCTTTTTGAAGATAGGGACAACTATCGATTCACCCCAAGATGACAGAACTTTCTCTTTCGACCAAATTTTCGAGAACAAAGCGTTGAGTTCGCGAACCAGCGATGCACCATCATCTTTAAATAGAGCCGGAGGAAGACCATCAGGGCCGGGGACTGTATAACGCTTCATGTGCCGCTGCTCCTGCTCGATTTCCTGGGAAGAGTGAGGATCTGTGGAGGTAGACCACTCGGCTCCAGCGCGAGCGCCAGAGGTAGCAGATAGAGCTGGGGGCCAACAAAACTGCGAGCCAAAATGTTCGGCCCATCGATCCAGCCGTCGTTGAAGATTGGTGATTAAGGTGCCATCCTCTTCGCATAGTGTTGCACTAATACCAGATCGAACATCTTCGGTGACTCGAATTAGATGGAAGAGTTTTCTGGTATTACCAGAGAGACTAGCAAGCTCCATCTCCTTAGCACGTTCACATTACCGAGCTTCGCGGTCCATTTGCAGACTCCTGCGCAACTCTCGACCAAGGTATTGGCGTTCTTCACTGTGTCTGGAATCCGATGGGAGCAAGCGGCGTCTGTTCATCAGCGACAAGGAGTCGGCGGAAATCCAATGCTTCGGTGGGTGACGGGTAACTCCACAAGTGTCGATATTGGCGGAAACTAAAGCATCTTTGATATGCGCCCACTGCGAATCGAGACCACCGTCAATAGTTGAGCCAAGCAAGGTTGACAGTGAGGCTTGGTACCTGGTTAAAATCGCAGGATTATGTAGATTCGTGACGTCCGGTCGGTAGTGGACGCGCTTAGGTGATCCTCCGAAACGCATGCAACCATCATCATCATTACACGTTAGCTGGAGGTGGAAAACACCTCAGCTATTGTGCCACAATACAAAAGACAAGACAGTGGCACGCCGGCTGAGTCCCCAGTAACGGATGGACATCGTTCCGGAGAGCTAACAGCTGGCTGCTGTAAAAGAGAGTCCTAATATGTCTAGCAAGTGAGATCGTGATTGGAGGGGGATGCTAAGCAGAAGGGGGATGGACAAAGGAACTCACAACACAAACGCCACTGGGGCCTGCTCCAAGCCATATCAGCGAGTGTGTCCAACCAAACGTGTTCACCGTCCGTAGGACCCCAGCCAGGCAGTCGGGATGCACCAAGCGACGCCAAATTCGAAGTGAGGGTTTTCATTTCTCTCGAACAAGTCATCACATGGCCTCCTCTCCACCTCTTTCAACCGCACCACCAACGCGCAAACAATGCACGTCGCGGGAGTCGGTGTGCTGGCATGTGCAACATGTGGCCCAAGCATCGGAGCCTGGTGCGTGATATAATGGTGCTGAGCGGTTCACTCGCTCTTCCTGCACCAAATACGTGATGTCGAACACGCTCATTGCTCACGCGGTGCTCCCACCAGACATGAGCTAAGCTGCGAAGGCAGCGATGATCGAATATGACGAGCCTCTTTATGTCTGTCGACCTGACAGGCCAGGTTTCACAGCCATATAGGAGAGTTGAACGGACGGCTGCGTTGTCAACTCTACCCTTCAGGGCGAGAGTAATGTCGCGTCTACGCCACAGGTGGCGGAGATTGGCAAAAGCACTTCGAGCTTTTGCTATACGGTTCGTAACCTCATCTTCAAACCCATGGGTGCTAATATAGCTGCCCAGGCACACCTTTCCTCAGCAGACAGTCCCAAACGGCACATCGGTCGACTGAGTCAAGGCACCTTTTATGTCAAGAAACACGACAACGGTGGGTCGCCAATAAACATGGCGATGCTCCAACACTTGACGCAAGATGAAGATGTGGTCGATGCAACCCCGACCTCGACGAAATCCGGCTTGCTCTTCACGAATCTGGCTTTCACGAGTGCCAGTCAGTCTGTGGAGAATGACAGAGGCAAGCAATTTAGAGGCAATCGAAATCAGACTAATCCCTCTATGATTGCCGCACTCCAAACGAAAGCCTCCCTTGAAAATTGGGACAATGACGGAGCGGTTCCAGTCGGTCGGGACTGTCTCCTGCTCCCAAAGTTTTACTAGCAACTCGTGTAAATCATCTACTAGAGCAGGTCCCCCGAATTTGAAGAGGGCTGGGGGAATTCTATCTGCCCCTGCGGCCTTATGTAATTTCAACAGCCTGATCTCACGTTCGACTTCTACACGTGAGAGCGGACCCAAGTAGACCGCCCAGGGAGAAGGGCGCTCAATGCCTGAAGAAGAAAGCGATAACTCAGGTTGGTTAAATTGCCTTGCGAAGTGTTCAGCCCAACGCTCCAAGCGTTTTGACAGGCTGGGCATCAGCTGCCAACGCTCGTCGCGTATGGTATCGCTAACACCAGGTCTCCTGCTGCCTGTTTCCCGTATCAGACTGAATAACTTACGATGATTACCAACGGCAGTGGTGGTTTCTATCTCAGAGGCACGATGAGACCACCAGGTTTCGCGGTCCTTCTTTAGGCTAACACGTAGTTTTGCCCTGACATTTTTGTGAGCCTCGTTGTATTCGCTTCCAGCCGAAATACGTCGGCGAGCATCAATAAGTTCCATAGGCTGTATAGAGACCCAATGTCCGGTTTGGCAATCTGTTTTGCCACATGAAGACATGCCTGCTAACAGCAACGCTTGACGAATATGCGACCAGTGATCTTCAACGATGTTTAGTGGGCACTTACTCAGCCCAGATGTCAGCGCACTTTGGTACACATTCAGAACATCTGGCTTCGCCAGCTGGCTGGTGTCAATCCGTTCACATCGACGTTGCGGACGTCCACTGAAACGCACCCGGAAGTCGGCGCAGACAAGTGCCTGGTCAGAGTCAACGCTTGTACCCCAAATCGAGCGACAGTTTTGGACACAGCCTCTCCAGCGGTAACTCATCGCGATATGATCGATTTGCGTCCATGGCTGGTGGCGCCAAGTCACGCTTCTGCGGGTGCTGTGTCGAAAGTTAGTGCTCGCGAGAAAGAGGCGAGCATCTTCACACAGCTGTAGCAATCGCTCAACATTATCATTACGGGAGCCTACACCATGTTGGCCGCCAAGACGAAGCTCATCAGAGGACAATTTTTCGACTGCGGAGTTTAGATCGCCAGCCAACACCATAGTATCCGTACTTCTTCTGTAACGAAGAAGCTAGTGAAGTTGCTGATAGAAATCATCTTTTACCGAATCAGTGCTACAGTTCGTAGGGGCGTAGGCCGCAATGACAAACAGGCATCGTTTGTCCCCGCGCGACTTCGTAGCACGGAACGAACCGGCTAATCTAACGGCGCACATCCTACTGTTTACTGGGATCCAATCAATCAGGGCAGCCTCATCCCGAGGACTCAAAACAATGCCGACGCCTGCATGACCGGCATATGAAGCTGCATCATCACCAGACAGGCGCAATGAGAATGTGCCGCCAGTGTCGCATGTGGGGGATCTCAGGATAAGTACGGAGCTCGAACCTTGCAGGCGGGTTTCTGATAAACAGCAAATATCGATCGACAGGGTCTCTAGTGTGCGGGTAAGTGCTGTCTGTTGGCTAATCTGCACCAAAGTGCGCACGTTGAGGCATGCCAGTCTTAGCGAGACACGAGGACGCCAAAGGGAAACAGATGAACTGACGTTGTCCGCTTGGTTGAACATGGACTTGTCGACTGGATTGGAGCGAGGCCCTGCGATTGTGTGTGATTTGAAATTAGAAGACAAGCGACCATTGAAGTAAGCTGGGGGAGGGCCAAGAATCGGGGATTGAAAAAGGGGGGATATAATTAAAGCTGGAGCGGGACGATAAGGATGAAGAAGCGCAAGGGGTATAAAAAGACGGGAAGGCCTGAGCAGTAGCATCCATACCCCTATCTACCCTGCTCGATGCAGCAGATAGGGCGCCGTTTATTATCCTCTGCGACGGCCAGAGCATCAAGAAATTGTTGTAGGAGAGGTTCATTGTATGCAAACCTTAGCACGAACCAATGCGTGATCGGATTCTAGATAAATTGACAAGTACGATCGGCAGTCCGTTACGCTTCCGCGCCATTTGTAGCTGATTGCTATGTGGTCAAGCTGGGAGCACTCTTGCGTTTGTGAGGGCGGGCGCCAGGTAGCAGTGTCTCTTCGAGTGCCGAAAACTAGTGCTCGAAAGTAACAAGCGATGATCAGAGCAAAGAGCAAGCAGTCTGTCTCCATTGTCTGATCGACTGCCACCGAGACCAAACCTACCCCCAAGGTGGTGCTCGTTTGGTGGAAGGCGGCCAACTCGTGCTTTAAAATCCCCGGCAAGAATGACTATATCAGTCCTTTTGGAGGAACGCAGAAGTTCATGTAGTTGCTGGTAAATGCTCCCTTTAACTGCATCCGGGCTGCGGAGACGACAAACAAGGCACGCTTAATGTCTCGACGCCAGCTTACGTTACATGAACCTCCTGGTCTGACTTCACATAGCCGACTGTTGACTGGGATCCAGTCAATCAGAGCTGATTCAGCTCTGGCACTCAGTACAACCCCAACACCAGTTTGACCAGCGGCGGCAGCTTCTGGGTCTCCGGAAAGCCGCAAGTAGTATTTGGCGTCAGAGTTTACCCGAGAGGCCATTCTGATGACGGCGCTAGAGTCTTGTAGTCTGGTCTCTGAAAGGCAACAGATGTCTACCAAAAGCGCTTCAAGAGTACGGGACAGACATGCTCGTCGTCCGACCTGCATCAAAGTTCGAACATTAAACGCTGCGAGGATGAATGGAGAACCAGGTCGAAGAAGAGCTGCAGCCTCGGTGGAGTGAGAGGCGGTCGCGATCGTAAGGCATTGAAAACCGGGAGTTTGGCTGTTGCTTTCATCAGTTGCGAGACGTGGGTCGTTTGTGACGGTGACCGTAGAAGACATAAGAGTAAATGTGAGTGAAGGACGGGAGGCGGGGTGATCTGTGAGTGGAGGTGCAGCGGTTGAGTTAGCACAGAAGATAGGCATAGAAGGAGCAGTAGTAAGCGGTGTGGTCCATGATTCGTCAGTGGGCGTGATACCACCCGGTTGCCCAGGCCGAAGTAGAGAGTTGTCTTAGGGGGCCCTACCCCGAGCCTCTGATCAAAGATCTAACCTACAAGGCAGCAGGACGATGTGAGGGCGTCGCAACCCGTTGGGAGCCGGTGACCAAATAGATGGTTCATACGCCTTTCGGTGCGTGAAGGACAAGGGGCCCAACGCACCCTTAAAGTACAATGCCTCTCAGGGAGGGGCAAGGGGCAGTGACTTTATTTAGTGGCGAGTCAAATCCGCCACGTCAGTGTTATTAAACGGACATTTGTGGTTTTTTATAGGGAGAACGCTTGCCAGGCGAAAACCCACCACGTCCTGGAACACTGTCGCCGAACCATTCGCTGGAACGGGAAAATCCCGAACCACCCAGCTGGCACCACGAGGAGGTTTTTCGGCATAGGGAGGTACAATGCTTTGGGTTCTTAGGGTAGGGGTAATGTGCCTCAGGACAAATGTAAGCGAAGGCGTGAAGGCACAGATGGCGACATGTGGATTAACTCCTGGGGCGAGAATGAACCGATTTCGAGCACTAGACAACATGGTCTCAGGTGTTACTGCGATCTGTTACGCATCATGCGACCCTCTGAAGAAACAAATTTCGACAGATCCTTGAACGTGACTTCGCATCCTTGTTGTACGATTCCATCGTACTCTTGTTCATCTCGACTGAAGGCTGCTGGGTAAGGCAACGACAACTCGTCCGATGGTGGCTACGGCGTCAAGATATGCAGTGAATCACATCTGAAACAATGGGACGCAACAGTTGTCCATTTTTATGGACAGATTCAACAGGGTGTCATGGTTGTGAGCAAGGGGTTTCAAACCTGTTAGCAGGTCAATAATCAGAAATTTAGCATCGAAGTGGCTCTAGGCGAGCAGATCATGGGCGATTCCTCTAGCCTTACCGTAGGCGTCCTTTGGTGACATCACGCCGTAACTGATTGTTTCCTTAGCGCAACCTTCATAGCAATAAATCAACCGTTGACCTTTATCGTGCAGTTGGTCTTCAATGAAATGTTCAAAATGTTTCTCAAACTTAAGGTAGTCGAGCGGATGTCCACTAAAAACTCCAGCGCTACTCTTGGTAGATCTACTGACGGATGAAAAGTTGCTGGCCAACTGTCGTGATACATTAAGACTAGCCTCCCTTGGCACGTACCTGCGAGAATCCGTCGTAAACGGCTGTGTATGTTCATTATACGCAATTAGTAACCTAGTAATAACACCAGATAACTCCTGGACGTAAAGGTCAGCTAGCTCCAACCGTAACTTAACCATCGTAATTTCTGCCAAACTGAGAGCGGCAACAGCAGTGTGGACTCACGCTCCACATACTACTAACATGCGTTCCAAAACAAGAAACCAAATCATAAAACGGGAAAAGCTCTTCCGACTTGACGAGGTTCTTTTTCGCTCTGACGGGGTTCTCGGGCCATTTATTTCCTGTTGACAAGTTTCAGATAAGCGATTGCGCCAGGTTCGCATAGCAATCCAATCTGAAAACCGACTGTCGAGTACGTGACACTCCTAACTTCCAATATAGATTGCATTTCAAATTCAATTCTAACCAAGAAACGAATGTTTAGTACTTGCGGGCCAAATTCGATCCAAACCAAGACATGGTTGTTGAGCACTTGTACTGCAATTCAGTTGGAAACAAGAGATAGTTGATGAGTACTGTAGTTAATTTTCGGCCTTGTTGTGATTTGACTCGAGTTGTACGAGTGAATTTGTCGCTTACAAATTGTCCGCTGTTTGATTAAATTGTTTTCAGAGTCAGCAGGAAACTCTCTTCTGCATTCAAACAGACTACTCTTTGTTTATGTCATATGAGTGGTAAGGCTGTCGAAGAAAAGTGGACCAGCTCCCATGTAATCGTGGTTGAACTCATATACCAGAACAATCTGAGCTACCAATTTTCGCTTTCATTTTAATTCACATACCCTTGAGGTTTACACTAGACGTGGTGTGAATGGAGTTATGGGTTGTACAGCGCAAACCACCCATGTACGCGCGAATGTCCTATGGCTGTTCGCAGTTACAATAACAGACAAATCAGAAAAATTTTGCTACCAACCATACATGCCATCTAGATAAAAGTAAAAGAACTACCGGCAGGAACAAGTGCAAAGTAGCGTTCGCCACGTTTGCAAGTTGGGTAACGTACAAAACGATTCCTGAAGCCTATTATTATCGGCGAGAAAACAATACCGTGTAAGCCATCGTTTTATTCAAGCAGAGCGGGTATATTTGCCCCAAAAATGAAGTAGAAAGACTGAAACAATGAAACAAAGGCTCATGACCAATACTGGGACCGGTCCAACTTTGATGCCTGGAGAGTCCTCGGAGTAGAACAAGAAAACTGGATTCTTTTGGGCAGGAGGAGCAACCGGCCTTCTTGAGGTGGCCACGGGGGCCTAAGCAAAGAAAGTGAACGATAGATATGTGAGATGACATGTACCGCTTATTGACAGGTTACTACAAGTCCAATGTCAGACATGCCGCTTTCAAATAAATGCGAACTCAAATAGACTGATAAGCGTCTCGGCAACCGCGAGCGAAAGGATATAATCCAAGTTAAACTTAGTTCTCGTGGCAGTCACCGGATAAATGTAGGTCTAGTTCTCTTTTGCTAAAAGCGGGAAATGGTGGGCACAAGAAGCATGTGATGTCACCAATTCTGCTCTGACCTCTAAATAAACACGCAAATGTTCCCCATACAGTGAGCCCGGTCACCGCTTAGTAAAACGACACCATGAACGTACTAAGGAAAATAGAAAAAAGGCATCGGAAATACGCCTATACGCAGTACCGATGCTTCGTTGCTGTGCAACCATCACCAGTCGCCCCTGGGCAAAAGATACTGCGAGGATCGCCCGGTCCCTATGCAGGTTCGGACCCGCGCCTACGGATTAAAAGGAAGGCTTGTGGTCCTTAAGAATATAGCCCGGCTCGAAAATAGAGACAGTAAACTAATTGAGCTAGCAACCAAGTAAATTTCTTCAAGCGATCAAAAGGTATGGCAAATTGTTAAAACTAGAGCTCAGAACAGGAGCAAATACGTAAGGTCTATAGATGTTTGCACACAGCGTCGAAAAATGATTCGGTTGTGACCATTCATTACACAATTGGTGATGCTGAATGGAAATAAAGTATATGAAAAAACAAAATACAAAACGAAAGCATGCCGGAGGCAGGTGTTAGGTGTACTCACAGTGGTAATTCAGGTATAGGACTTAAACGATTATCGTTCTTCACCTCGCAAATCATCCATAGGATGCCAAGTCGAGTTGTTTTATATCTGCATACTCAAACTGCTGACAGAGATGGTCAGCAACACCTTAAGCATGAACTAGTGGACCATGATTTCAGTGAGGAATGTTGACGGAAAAATAGTCATGAGCTTATAAATCAGTCGAGTATTCTGCAATTCATTAAACGGTCATGCCAGCCACAATAAGGATATCGAGAGGTATATTGCTCCAGAGTAATCAGAGCTCGGTGAGCCCAACTGAAGCCTCCCGCGACCGCAAGCCGGTTTTAGTATTCACTGAACGTACCCAACATAGACTCGTAAGCCATACGAATAGAACAGCCGCTTGGGTGATTGGATCAGCTCAGTTCGACTAAACAGACATGATCTGAGCAGTGAATTGCAGTGGATCCAGTTGCCACGACTCACGCCGTAATAATGATAAATAACAACAACGGATATTGCGGTTGGGTGGAAATATAATGTAGAGAAAAGGAAAGCAAGAAGGAAATAATAGAGGGTCAATTTGAAGTACACATGGTGTGGATGAATTGCGACAATCTCAATGTTGAAAATGAACCTTGGACTTTCGGTCACGAGGACCGTAGCCGAATCGCTTCTTGACCTGGTGGCTTAGGGGTAGCGGTCGCAATTAACATCCCAATGGTCCTGGGTTCGATGCCTGCTATCTCTATCTGATGAGATAAAATAACATCGAAACGCGTGATAGAAGTGCAGTGTTTTCGGACGAGCAACACCCAATTTCTAACTAGGAAAAGGAAATGCGTCAGACTAATCAGAAAGGAAAAGTAACAAGCGAACGCAGGAACGCCACTGACTGCGCCATGTCTGACAAGGTCACTACCCATTGGTGTAATAATAATAAATAATGTGTCAGCTGTACGTCGTAACGGCGCCTCTCTGTCGTGTGACCACTACCAGTCGCGCGCAGACCCCCATCCCTACGCGCATTCGAACCCGCGTCGCAAGGTTACGAGACAGCCTCGTTACCTCCAAGCTACGGGCCGACACCCATTGGTGTGGACCATTCTTAAGCCTCTGTCCATGAAGACGACACGCACCAGCCTGACTAAGTCTCTCAGCCACTATGTCACGTCATGGACTTGCCACCTCGCGGTTTCACCCAACTTGGCGCAGCCACGGCGTACAATGCACGTCGAGGAAGCCGGTCAACGGGCGTACGGAGGACATGACCTAGCCAGCGTAAGCGATTAAGATTTAACAAACACTCCAGTGAGACACCGGAAGGTTTTTTTGCCAAAGACCGACTAGGGGACCTCAGCATTGCTTATTCGGTGTTCTCATCGGATGTGAGTAATACCCCGCAAGCACCGGTAGTCAAACACGGCCAAGTGGTTACTGTCTTCCCCGCGAACTGGATACGTCGCTGATCCATATAGTAACACAGGCCTCATCGCAGCGTTATATATCCTACCTTCCAATGACAAGCTGATATCCCGCCGTCTACATAGATGGTCGAGCCCTTGGAAAGCTATATCAAACTTTCTGGTACGCGAAGTAACCTCTTCAGTGAAATGCCCACCAGTATTCACGCAGCTACCAAGGTAAGTGAACCGACCCACTACTTCCAGCGACTGTTCGGAAATAGCTAAAAGTGGACGTGTGTCGGTCCAGTCCTGCAACAGCAGTTTGCATTTTGTAGGTGCAAAGTACATATCGAAGAGTGCAGTGCTACGTACAAGTCTGTGCAGTAGAGTTTTCATAGACAATGTATCAGACTCAAAGAGAACTATGTCGTCCGTATACTCCAGATTTGGTCGTCGGTCAAGTGGCACAACTTTTACTCCCATATAGTTTGAAAGAACTTGTCGAGGTGTAAATATTTAGTCGATACAACCACCACCAGGATGGAAGCCAAGCTGGCTTTCAGTGATTTGGTCCTCACGGGGAAAAGTAAGTAGTCGAAGCATGATACCCGTGAAAACTTTTGAGACAATGGAAATAAAGCTAATGACTCGATGATTTCGCAAAAAGCACGCTGGTCTTTCTTGAAGATGGGCACTTCTTCAGTGTCCCATTTCGTGTTGAAAAGAGAAGCAATTCCAGTTAACAATGAGTCCCCTTCATCGTTTAGCAAAGATGGGGGTTGTCAGGTCTATCAGCCTTGTTCCATTTTAAGACGGAAAGTTCATATCAAATCTCTTCCAAAGTGGGAGATGTGATATCAACTTCACACGTAGCTTCAGGTGATTCGGCAAGCGGCAGTGTCGCAGTACGCCTGCTCTGCTGCTGCTCTGCAAAGTGTTCCACCCAACGGCCTAGTCGACGAAGCTGAGAATGGATCAACAGTCCAGCTTTCTCAGCTATAGTCTCGCTAACTGATGACTTTCTCAGACCCGTGGTCCGGATGCGCTGGAGTAGCGTTCGGCTGTTTCCAATGGCGCTGGCTTTCAGCATCGCACGGGCCTTCGCAGCCTACCAATGTTCCTGGTTAACTCGAAGACACCTAGGTTTCAAAGGAAGAGAATAATCGAGCTCTCCCAAATCTCCGAATAGGTATGGAGTGCGAGACTCAGTTAGTCTGACCCATAACTACTGACATGTCTAATATGAGTGGCTCTGAAGGCACTTGGAAAGTGCCAACCAGAGTAACTCAAGGGGTCACGGAGGTACGCAAAACATCGCATCTCGTTAAGGTCCAGTCTCGCTGCGATGGGGATGATTGGATGGAAGATTGTTGAGTACACGAGCTTTGTTCGCTCACAACACAACAAGCTCATGCTGAATTATCTTCCGAAGTTGGAGAAGCGACAAGTTCTCATTTGGGCTCAGGCAATTAAGCAAGTGGTGGGAATTGTCAAACCAGACGAAAACAGAGCTGTGTAATAAGATGGCTATTTGTGTAAGTCAGTCTCAAAAAATACCGCAACAGGACGTGTGAGGCACTCGAGGTCGGATGAACACAGAATCCAAATTATCAATCAAGAATTACGGCAGACGGACGCACGCATTTAGTGTCCAGCCATGCACATCATTTGGGTTCACTGATCCATTCGTTAGGAAGTGCCCCTCCTAACACCCAGTTTGAAGTCCACTGTCATATGATCCCAGCCTGGAGCGGAGTGACATGGACCCGGCAACGATCGGGTCATCTTCTGGGTCGACAATCGGGTGAAGGAGAGGTTGCTGGATTGATAGGGTTATCTTGCTGAGTAGCCTCTGTTTTTAGTTGTCTGAACTCGTCCAGACGTAATTCAAGAAGCGTAGTTAGGGCATCTTCTCTTCTGTCAAATGAGATGTAGCTCCTGAGTTGATTGATGTGGCGGATCCAACTGTCATCGCCTACAGCCACTTACAAACAGGCATGGCCATATTCTTTTACAACCATTCCAGGTGTCCAAGAGATTTAGGTGTTCCGATAGTCCTTTTCCAAGACTTTCTGTTCAACTTCGAAGTGTCGTGGTATAGCGTGATGCCTTCGGTTATACTGGTGCTCCATTATCCAGTTTCTTATGGGATTGGGTCTATCCGGCGGCCTTATTAGATCAAGTTTCGTTCGAGGCCTTCTGAGCGGGAGTGATTCTGCTGAGGACTTCCCTTCAGGCGTCTGTGGATTAGGCATAATCCTGTACGTTAACATGTTGGTCCGTCGCCACTTGTTAAGTCAGACGAAAACAGAAAAACAGAGCTGTGTAACAAGATGGTTATTTGCGTAACAGTCAGTCTCAAAAAATACCACAACAGGACGTGTGAGGCACTCGAGGTCGGATGAACACAGAATCCAAATTATCAATCAAGAATTACGGCAGACGGACGCACGCGTTTAGTGTCCAGCCATGCACATCATTTAAGTTCACTGATCCATTCGTTAGGTGCCCCTCCTAACAGTAATGCAGAAGGGCCTAGTCGATGCAGCTGAGAATAGACAAGCTGTCCATCTCTCCAGCTACTGCCTCAGTAACTAAGGGCTTTCTTAGATACTTGCTCTGGATGAGTTGAAACAGTACTCGGCTGTTTCCAATAGCACTGGATTGCTCTCCCTCACGAACTCTTGGCACCCACAACGCAACAAAACGAGTTGATGGCGCATAGTTCGGCAAGAAATGGTCCCGAAACGGCCTTCTATGTGCGCACAGAGTCCGCCGGACAAGTACTACACCAGTAACAATCTGGATACCAGTATTCGTCCCATATGGATAAAATGGAAGAGCTGTCGATGAAATCTGTCTTTGATAACCTCCAAGTTGCAGATAGCTTAGAGTCAAAACAAAGCTCCTTGTCTCCATATAATGCCTAGTAACCCCAATGGAGCCCGTGGTAGAGCCACACACATGCGGCTGAGCAATTGTATTCAAGCAGTGCCTTCAGCATTTTTACTGAGCGGAATACTAACACCACAAATACCTTGAGTTTGTCTCAGTATCACCATAGTGTAGTCAGTGCTGACAACTTCGGAAACAGATAGCAGAAGATTCGTTACAGCGCTAATATCGTGTACGCTTGTAACGAAAAAATAGTACACAGCAATTTCAAGAGAATGAAGTGGAAGTTGGAGTTACCCGTCAACTAATTTGACTCAAAGTGCGGACACTAATCAAACAGGTAGACTTACGAACAAGCTGCAAGTTGAGGGAGCTTGTCGAAATACTGCGTCGTTGTGCCGATGGCCGCGCTCCTTTGAGTACTTAAATTCTTGACGACGTGTGACACTTACTTCATGACACAAATGCAAGCTGTAAAAAATTAAGTTAATTTTTCGCCACTTCTGTGAGCAACGAAGATGATGTACTTGAATACACAGACTGTACTAACAAACGTTTTAGTCAGAATAGATGTTTCGCTTAACGGTATCCACCAAATTTTTCAGTCAATTAGGTTATCCTCCAAGTTGGGTTCTGATAGCATTCCACTATCCCCTGTTAGAGTAGGGGTCTGATATACCAGTGCTAATGATGAAGATACTCACCCTATCGTCATAATATAGCCACCTTCCACAAAGGTCGCAAACAAAACTGAGAACCACCGGCCAATCTACCACACTCGAGTGATCGCGCGGTTATTTAAAAACTGGGCAAGAAAGGCGTGATGAACTTTGTCAGTTCTTTTGGTCGGATAAGCAAATCGTAGCATGGATTGTGCATTATTTGTCAACAGCATCAGCCAAACTATATTACAAAGTTAATCGATTCCGGCGATGCGGCAGTGTTACTACTTTTGAACATACATCAAGCATAGGACCGGGCGCCTCACAAGCGGTTGTTAAAAAGTAGAGGCCTTTGGGATCCGGGACCCATTAGCAGGTTGGCTTTCACCATAACATGAGGATCACAAGCTTGTCTTGTAATCCGAGGCCGAGGGTTCGAGACTGCGTATGGACCGGGGACCCTCGCAGTATTCTTAGTCCATGTGCGACTAGTGGCGGTTGAGTGGCAGCGAAGCACCGGTACTGCGTACCGGCGTACTGATGATGATAGTATCATCATACCTGGATGACTACCACCAGGTAGTCACTTTAGATGGCTACCGCTCTACTTCAGGCGCTATCATTTAGTGGTGTCATCCAAGGGAGCGTGCTCCGCCTTTCGCTGTTACTGCTGTACATTAACGGTTTCACATAGTCGGCAACTTTTATTTGCCGACGATATCAAGATGGTCCGAGCTTCGACGTGGCGAGCTTCACGGAGCGCTGTTTCTCATTAAAGATGACTTATATCCCCTCATGGCATGGTGCCACTCGTGGATGATGAACGTATCCGTAAAAATTAAGCATCGTGTCTTACGGTTGGATCTACTGCGCTATAGTACAATGTCGCGACACAACTGCTCACTTGCGATCACTGAAATGGTTACCCATTGGCTTTCAACTTCTCCGAAGAGGCCCTATAACAAATAGCATGCGCCAGACAATCCGTGGTTAATATATCCAACAAAATCCACGAGTTGAGCATTTTAAGCTACCAATCTGCTCCGTTATCGAATACTGTAACATACTATACGGCAACATGAGAAAGAACAGGATTGGTCTAGAACACCTGCAGAGTTCGTTTATTAAACCACTGGTGGACACTCGCCGGGAATTATCGAGTGTTACAAGAAACTTCAACTAGAACCAACTTGGATGAAAAGACCGAAACCGAACTCAACGCTACATTCTACACAGAAAGACATAGTTGGAACATCCCACATTTACACTGCAACGTAGCACAAAGTAAGTTCTGCAACAAAGATTACACATTAGTCACATCAACGGCTAGAAGAAGCATGCACTCCAATTTCTTCATGGCCAGTTATATCCATCTGTGGAATAAACTACCAATCCCAAGCAAGTCATGTGGTAACCATTAGTAACAAACTTGACTTGGATATGGTTGGCGTCATCCGGTTTCGGATTCGCCTGTCACTGTGGCCAGTCACAGGACGCCTGCGCCTACAGAGGGATCATGGGTGGCTTGCGCTGCACCACCCACACACCCCATATCCAGTGTAAACCCGAAGGAATAAGACCGGGAGGCATGTAGATGGGAGCCACGTTTCATCAACGGAGCCGGCCCACACTCCTTCACAGGCAAACACAAGCACACTGTATTTGGGAATCAAACTAACACAAGGCGGTGGCTGGACCGTAGTCCGCTCCACACTGAGTGCATGGAGCCACTCTTCGAGCCTAGCACGGCCACAAGGACCGTGCACCCCGTCCCCTTCAGCAACGACCAACTGTCTCCTGGAGCCAGTATGGACGAGGTAGTGGGTAATAGATAGGCAGGCACCTTGTCAACATGCACATCAAGCACAGCCACACCGGGGATGTCAAACAACAGCCAATCACTTGAAATGACATAAGCAAATAAAACATATATGTTAAAGAATACGGTTATGCAGACCTAACTCGCCCCTAAATTAGCATCTGAAGTAAGTTGGTTAGCAACGAATCCGCGACAAGTACAAAATGTCCAGAATTTACGCAAAAATGCTACAAACGCAATTAACTTAACGAAGATATCGACAATTAACGTAAGCAAGGTGGCCAGTTAATAGAAGATTAGTCAGATAGTCAGAACAAACCAAATAATGTGGATGAAATTTATCCAGCTTAAAAAGACCTAGTTTAAGCGTAAGCTGATTTAGCCCAGCTGCGGTGAGGAAGCATCATGAATGCAACATGAGCTTCAGCATGGATGTAGTAGTGACTATATTCACATACTTATCGACGAACCACCATAGTCGTGTTCCACGACATCAAAGGTGCCTTTGATTCGGTGAGTCCGAGAAAGTCATCTGTTAGTGAGACAATAGCTGAGAAAAGCGGACAGCTGATCAGTTCTCAGTGTTGTCGACTAGCCCTTTGGGCGGATTATTTTGAAGCAGTTCAGCAGGCGTGTTGCGACATGGCCGCTTACCCAATCGCCTGCGCCGTCGTGGGAAGCAGATGTGACACACATTTTGGAAGGGATTCGACATAAGCTTTCCGTGTTGAAACGAAACAAGGCTCCTGGACCTGACGAACTTACTCCATCTTTGCTGAAAGATGGTGGTTACCGTGTGTTGACTGGACTTCCTTCTTAATTTAATACGATTTGGAACAATGAAGAGGTTCCTTCAGACTAGCGATTGTCAACTGTCGTGCCCATCTTCAAGAAAGATCGGCGTGCGAATATCATCGAGGTATCAACCTTGTTTCCATTGTATCCAAACTCCTCACGGGTATCATACTCCGACGACTTACTGTTCCCCGTGAGTACCGAATAACTGAAAGCCAAATTGGCTTCCGCCCAGGTCATGGTTGTATCGACCGCACATTTATTCTTCGTCGTGAGTTGGAGCAGAGACACAAGTACAGACGACCGAGTATGGTGGTTTTCCTTGATTTGAAAGCTATCTTCGACTCAGTTGGCCGCGCCAGCTTGTGGCACTGCTTATCCACGAAGAGCGTACTGGTTAAGTTCCTTCCCATCCGTAAGTCCATCTACCGTGACTCCCGATGTAGTGTAATGGTCTACGAGCAGCTCTCTCCTGAGTTCCCCACGGCAAGTGGGGTTCGCCAGGGTTGCCATATATATCTTTTCCTATTCAACTTTGTTATCAAAATGAGCATGAGTGACTGGATTCTTTCAGACTCCACCGGAGCCGAACTTCTGCTAGGTGAATGACCGACAAACGTGGAACATGAGGATGATATTGCTCCTTTTGGGTCCGACGCATTGGCTGTGCAAACACTGCTGAATAGACTGACGCGTAGCGCCGCACGTTTCGGCAGATGCTTTGTACATTCAAAGTGTAAAGTGCTGTTGCAGGATTGGACCGATACACCTCTGATTCTAGCTATCACCGAACAACCACTGAAAGTGGAGGATCGGTTCATTTACCTTGGTACCTGTGTCATCCCTGGTGGTTAAATAACTGAGGAAATTACTTCGCGTATCAGCGAGGCCAGTAGGGCTTTCTAGAGACTCAACCATCTTTGGAGACGGCAGGATATCAGCCCGTCAGTGCAAGGTAGGGTGTATAACCATGCGGTAAGACCGGTCTTACTGTATGGATCACAGAACTGGACAGTTCGCGGCGAAGACAGCATACACTTGGCCGTGTTTGACTACCGGTGCTTGGAGAGTATTGCCCACGTCCGATGAGAACACCGAGTGAGCAACGCTGAGGTCCCCCCATCGGTCTTGACAAGAAACCTTCTAGTGCATCAGTGGAGTGTTCGCTAAATTGCACTTGCTTAAGTTGGCTAGGCCCTGTCCTCTGTACGCCCGTTGACCGGCTTCCTCGGCGTGCATTGTACGCCGTGGCTGCAACAAGTTGGGCGAAACCGCGAGGTGGCCAGTCTATGACGTGGCATGAAAAAGTCGACTGAGAGACTTAGTCAGGCTAGTGCGTGTCGTCTTCGTGGATAAAGGCCTAACAATGGTCCACACCAATGGGTTGAGACCTTGTCAGACATGGTGTAGTCACGCAGTCAGTGGCGTTTTTGCATCTGGTTGTTAGTTTTCGTTTTATTCTGATTAATTTAACGCACTTCGCTCTTGCTTCCGTTTTCGTCACATTCTATTTGCCTTTAACCTCACTATCTTGCCGTTGTTGTTTATTGTTATGCTTGCGATGTGTCGTGGCGATTGGATCCACCGCACTTCGGTGCTCGGATCACAGATAATCAACTGAACTGAAATGAACAGCTAGTAATGGCGACGGCAGCGTCTGACCACTCTTATAGTCGCCTGCTTTACATCTTTGATTCTTCAACCAATTTGCACGCTGCGTGATACTGATGCCGAGACTAGCGTTATTCCACGTGCTGTAGGAAAACGCAATTCACTTCCGACCGGGCTGACATTGAAGGCTACTAACGATACAAAGATGCATGCATATGGCCAGAAAATATACACTCTCAAGTTTGGTTTCCGTTGAAGATTTCCCTTCGTTTTTCTCATCGCTGACATCCAATGTCCCAACATTGATGTTGGTTATTCACCAAGTTTGGCTTCATCGTGGATTTGCGTAACCGAAAACTGCGCGACAGTTAGACGTCACTGACCGTTTCGGGTAATGTCACTTCGATCGGTCTTCGCTAGGCATTACACGCCGTGTTCACTGAACTACTTCCAGTTACCAGTGCCTTGTCAGTCATCTAATGACCTTCCTGAGCCTAAGCAGGAAATTACGCACAGGTTAACGCATGGACCGCCAGTAACCGCTCGACCTTGAGGACCACCTCCAGACAAAATTGTCACTGTCAAGGCAGAGTTCGAATATATGCTTCGTCTCGGTATCGTTCGTGCTTCCAAGAGCCCATGGTCGTCCTTATATGGTTCCCAAAATGTCAGTGGCCACCGGAGACCTAGTGGACTTTACCGGGCACGAAACAATGTCACTGTTAGTGACAAAGATCCGATTCCCCACATCCACGATTTTTCAACTGGAAGGACGATTTTCTCTAAGATAGACTTAGTGCATATCTACTACCTAATTCTAGTTGCGTCCAACGATAAGCGCACAAGTTGTTCTTTTTGAATTCGTTTGGTCTGCGAAATGCTGCACAGACTTTCCAAAGTTTCATCGATCAGGTCCTTAGAGAACTCGATTGCGTCTCCTCTCACATTGGTATTCTTGTAGCCAGTTACGATCATGATGTGCAGCAATTACACCGATGGATTTGCGAAACGTTCGCTCGGTACGGCGTTACGATCAATATCGACAAGGGTGCTTTTGGCCAAAGTTCCGTTGATTTCTCTGGCCACCGAATTGATTGCAACGGTATAGGTCCATTCCCCGAGAAAACAAGTGATTGCAGATTACCCAATGCCGCAATCCTTCAGCAGTCTTCGTTATTACCTGAGCATGGTAAATTACTACAGCTGTTTTATACCAAATTGCTTTGGGCTACTCCAGCCACTGGCCGAATTGCAAGCAGTGAAAATTCGAACCCACTCATGAAGCAATTGTCGCATTTGACAAAATCAGGCACACATTGTCCAACGCCAGCGTGCTTAGTCATTCGAGGACTGGTGTTGACAACACCCTTATCCTCAAGACATGCACCTTAGATCGCCGTTGGGGCTGTACTCCAGCAGGTACTCAATGGGCAACCATAGCCCGTAGCACTTTTATCTCGCACACAACAGTCCGCAAAGACGCGATACAGCACCTTTGGCCGAGAACTTCTGTCTATCTACCTCGCTATCAAACATTTTTGGTATTTTCTTGAGCGTCGCACAGTTACCATCCTCATAAACCACTTGCTTTTACTTTTTGTGGTTCATCCGACCGTATAAACCAGAGAAATTCGTCATCTGGATTATATTTCAGTTTTCAACCGACAGTCGTCACGTTGATGTCATCAACAACGTTGTCACCGATGTCATGCCGCGTGTCTATCTTTACGAAATATTACGGTAGACGAGCAACTTGCAAGACATAGCAGTTTATCAGGAAGGAGATCCTGAGTTTGTGCAACTGAGATCAAATCCATTGATCAAAGTTCCACAACTGCCAATTCTTAACTCATACGCCAAAGTTTACTGTGACATGTCGACCGGCAAGCACCGGCTTTTTGTCCATCAGCAGTACTGACGAATAATCTTTGACCACTTGCATGGAATCGCACACCCGAGTATCTGGGCCACCGACAAAATGATTACGGATCGCTTCATTTGGCGCAATATGCGCTCTGAGGTACAGCAGTTGGTAAAACATTGCATCAGGTGCAAAACCACCAAGATTCACCGTCACACTGCCCCCGGCGCATTTGAACTTCCCGACGCCCATTTCAAACATGTTCATCTAGACATCGCTGGACCCATCTCCATTCAAAGGTTTTATCTACTTACCTATGTGTTGATCATTATATGCGTTGCACACTTGCTGTTCCTTTACGAGATGCTTCTGTGGAAACTGTGGCGTGAACATTCATAAAAAAGTTGATTTCCGTCTTTAGCACGCCCTCCACTATTACTAACGAGGGCCCCAAGTCGATTGACTTGTTTCGCGACTTGGAGCGCTTGCTTGGTTGTTCCCACCTACAAACAACCGCCTATCACGCAGCTGCTAATTGCGCCGTTCCCATCGCCAACTTAAAGCCACAATAACTATCTCGCAGTCGAACGCACAACGGTCAGGTCTGCCGATCATCTTGGTTGGTATGCGTAACACCATTAAAGAAGACACTGGCTGTTTTCCAGCTGAGTTGGTCTTTGGCACTACTGACTTCCAGGAGGAATGGTGCTCGACTTAAGGGTGACTGGAGCAGTTGAGCCAACCTCGCACGTCACACGCCTGAGGTAAAACTTCACCTCAATTCGTCCAACGCCACCTCAAATCAGCCCTCAGAATCAACAGATACACCCGGATTTGCGCACTCGCTCCTTCTTCCTTCATGCGTGTCGACTCCATCCGTAGACCTCCGACACCGCCAAACGAGGGACCCTCAAAGGTCGTTACCCGGAAGGAGAGGTACTTCGTGCTGGATAGAAATGGTTATCAGGACACAGTAGGTATCGGCCGTTTGGAACCAGCCAAAATTGAGACGCAATCACAGCCGAAACCCATAGCTATTCCTGTCGCCGACCAGTCCACTTTCCCAAGTAGGCCTCCTACTCAGTGCGTGGGTGACATCTCTGTCCCCTCATCCACACCTGAAGCTACTCACGACATAAAATAGAACTCGAACCACCGAACACGCTTCTGAAGTACAGTTGTTTCCGCTTCCAGATTAGTGATCCACGATAAATGAGACACTAGTGAGGAGAATTCGCCTCAGTGACTCACGCTCTAGGGGCTTAGGTAGCGATTGTAAAATGCTATCGTTCCAATTGTACCTCCCTATTCTCCTTTACATTATTTATTGTACAATTCATATTAACTGACCAAATAAATACTTCTTCGCATTTTGACTTGCCTATTGGTTTCGGCTACGCGAGTTGTGCTGTCGATCGTCGGTCTGCCTGCCTCAGTCACTGACCATCGAATCTACCGCACCGAATTATCGTGCTGACTAAAGACTCACATTACGAACCGGACGGTGCGACGAACGACCTACCGAGAATCGTGCTTTATCGTAGGTCAGGTCTAACATTTTTAACTCATAGACTGAGAGTTCTTTTATGTTGTTAAGCTCTTTTTGGTTGGCTTTTCCACTACAAGACAGTCAGAATCCATTCCTGTACCAGATTGCAGGGCCGTCATTCATGCTTTCTTGGATCGTTGGGAGTCCAACAACAAATGCCCATCCCCTATCACAACCGACCGAAGGACAATACAACACGTCCTACAACTTCTTAGGGTGTCACCGGACTGGCACGACGGCACATTTTCCAGCTAACAAGTTAGTCGAATGCTTTAGAAGATAGCTTAAATCCTCTCTGTGTTATTTCGAACTTTGGCTGAAACGAAAACATCCCGCTGAAAATTCTAAGTGTTCACAGCAGCAACAAAAGTGACCTGCAGTGCCGGTTTACGGCACAACGCTTAGGCAGCGAGGATAGGTTATTTCACCCACTCGTCATACTGTATGCCACTAAGTTCGCACCATCCCTTTCTCAAGATATGAGCCTGCAGCGCACAATCCCTTGTTTGTGAACAGAGCAAATGTGCAAAGGTGCAGTGGACACTACCCGCACTCATGCTTTCTTTCGCATTGACGCAGTGTGCTGTCCTCTTCAATCTCCCTACGCCCGTTCCTACAGTGTTGTCCAATGAACACGGAAGCATTCTACCTTAAAGCAGAACAACAATAAAGGAAATAATGTGTCATCTGTACGCCGTAACGGCGAATCGCTGCTGCACGACCACCACCAGTCGCGCGCGGGCTGACTATACAGCGAGGACACCCATCCCTACGCGGATTCGAAGAGGTGATCTTATGGTCGCCAAACAATGGTGTATATCGACCGTCTCAAGATTGTCATTTAAGACCTACTAGAAGCATCCCTGCTACCACCGCAAAAATACATCCATCTGCAGTAGCACTTTCTGCAACAGGCACTCCAGATTCCCCGTTACTCTCGACTTTCAGTAACCCAACTTCAACCCAAAGTAACTGACGCAATAGACAGATCAGAAATTCGGTGCACTTTCAGAGTTCATTAATGTTTGTCTTAACACAAGTGCTTTATCTTTTAAGACAATCGCATCTTATCCACAAATGTTGTTCAGAACGACAACATGTGTACGTCATTGTGCGTCTTATACTTATCTCGTTAGCAATGCGGATTCAGGCCATCTGATCAGATCACGTACAAACTGTCCCCGAGTTTTGCATATATTTAGCTGGCAGGATCCGGTTCCAGATTTGCTAGTCATTACGACCTTATCTGCTACATACAGCAGGTAGGATAAGCGAAAATATGCTACTGCTGGAGTCTCCTTTCTTCCTTTTCCACCTGTTTCTCTTACTCAAATCCTGGCCCCATCACTGGCCTCCCTACTACAAATCTCAGGTTAATTGACAGCAATCGAAGTGCAATTAGAGTAGAACCATCTACAGCCACCTTCCCACAACACCCATCGGATGCCTATCGACAACAGTCCCTCATAAGATCACGCTGTCCCGTTTCCCTGGCGGCGTTCAATGATCGCACTCTGACATGTAGGTCACCAGGTTGCACTCACACGAACGTTGGACACACTGGGTATTGATGTGTGTTGTGTTCGAAACTAGGACCAATGACCCTAATGGGGTTGTTGCATTAATTGCCCCCGGCTTGTCCTGGTTGCACGCATCTGGAGACGCTGATGCAGCACTCACCGGTCAAGCTGGGGTAGGTATCATTCTAACCTCCAAGGCTGAGCCATCCTTGGGTGAACGGATTCCGGAGAAAAACTATTATTGACCAGCCTGCTTGACGACATCGACCAAGGTTGATTCACGAAGTAGAACAGAACGTTGTTTGTTTGTGATTTCCGCTTATGCTCCCACCGACTTCAGTTCAAATGTTGTCAAGGACACATTCTATCACGAACTGAACGCGCTACTACGCAGTGCTACTAGTTCAGATACTACAGTACTTGCAGGGGATATGAACGCTCAAGTAGGGCGTCTTAGCTCTTCAGAAGCTCAGCTACGCGAGCGTCTGCTGCAAGTGTGTGCGGAGAACCAGTTGTTCCTTAGCAGCAATGGTTTTAGACACAGTGGGCGCCGAATTGCCACTTGGCGTCCTCCTGTAGCTGGCCAGCGATGGAACCAAATTGATCACAATGCCATAAGGTACATGTGGGGTAGTTCCATCCTAGGTTGCCGCTCGTACTGGATCAACTGCGTCGACGCTGATCATACCTTGGTACGCTACCGTTTCTCCATGAACTTTACCGGGAGGGGCACCAAGCCTCTCCTCCTATTGGCAACTGAGAAATTGTCTCAGCCCTCAATCAGGCAAGCCTATCAAGACGCACTGCGTACCGAACTTTCGCTGTCTTGTCCAAATGACACTGAGCTTCAGTGGAATAGGATATCGGCCGCCATGCACGACGCAGAAGCATCTGCTTGTGGCACTATCAATCGTCACCGCACCAGTCACTGGATATCCGAGAGGTCGGTAAATCTTTAGGAATCTAGAAAAAACTTCCCGGCTAGATCTGAGCACAATGTGACCAGACTGACTATTATGCGCGAACTAAAGCGGAGCCTGCCTGCTGACAAGGAAGCCTGGTGGACCACTCGGGCTCAAGAAATGGACGCAGGAGCAGTAGGCAATTACCGCAAGCTCTTCAAGCTGATCCGCACCATTAGTCCCAGGAAACCTGATCTAAGTGAGAGAATCAAAGAGAGGACAGGTGCACTGATATACAATAAAGGGCGTCGGATAGCTCGTTGGCCAGAACACTTTCAAGATCAGTTCAGCTGGCCTCCTGCTCCCGGACTTCTTCCTAATTAGGAGATACAGTATGGCCATGGAAGGTTAGTTTAGAGCATCCGTCGGAGGCCGAGGTCCGAAACGTCTTCACAGCCCTCATTCGTTTTCGTGACACTGGCCCGGATTCCCTCCCACCCGCACTACGTAAAGATGGAGATGATGTCATCTAGAAAGCTCTGACCACCCTATTCAGATATTTGGGTGTCCTGGCTAACTGGAGTGAATCGATTATGGTGGCAATATACAAAAAGGGCAATCGCACAGACTGTTCTAACCACAGGGGTATTAGAATAACGCCAATTGGGACAAAATTACTGGCCTCGATTCTCGTTCGTCGCTTCACTGTGGAACGGGAATCTCGGGTTGGGGAAGAGCACGCAGGTTTCCGCCCAGGACGTGGCTGTATAGACCATATATTCACTTTGTGGCAGGTGCTAGAGCAGCACCACGCATACCGCAGACCGACAAAAGCTGTGTTCCTTGATTTTAAGTATGCGTTCGACTCAGTCGATCGATGCATTTTGTTCGAAATACTTGCGCGGAATGGTGTTCCCACGAAATATGTGAACATTCTACGTGCTCTATACACGAACACTACATACCGCGTCAGGGCCTGCGGTGACCTGTCGGAGTGGCGTTCGTCAGGGCTGTACGATTTCGCCGTTTTTGTTCAATTTCGTCGTGAACTCTATCATGGAGTGTTCCCTTGCCGAACAACCTCCTCGCGGTGCCAGCTGGGTGGTTTGGGATTTTCCCGTTCCAACAAATGGTTCGGCGGCAGTGTTCAAGGACGTGGTGGGTTTTCGCCTGGCAAGCGTTTTCCCTACAAAAAGCCACATATGTCCGTTTAACAACACTGTGACGTGGCGGACGTGACTAGCCACTAAATAAAGTCACTGCCCCTTGCTTCATTCTGGCGAAGCATTGTATTCCAGCAACATCATGCTGTACTTCTGGAGAGAATTGGGCCCCTGTTTGACAAAGGAACAAACGAAAGGCGTATGAACTGAGCAATCAGTCACCGGCTCCCAA
The DNA here is from genome assembly GCA_944474145.2 of Dicrocoelium dendriticum. Classification (NCBI taxonomy): domain Eukaryota; kingdom Metazoa; phylum Platyhelminthes; class Trematoda; order Plagiorchiida; family Dicrocoeliidae; genus Dicrocoelium; species Dicrocoelium dendriticum. The sequence goes on along the minus strand of OX104059.1, from coordinate 61,743,004 downwards.
TGGGCGCGATTCCCTGAATTCGCTCGGCTGCCTTGCAGACAGGCTCGGGGTGGTGTCACCTCAGTCAACGCCCTACTTCGGCTTGGGAAACTGGGTAGTATCTCGTCCTCTGACGAAATGATGGGCATTGTTGTGTTGTGCTTTCCTTCACTATTTCTGTAACTTCGATTGAATCCCATGGTTCCTGATGGCATTATGTCTATTAGTAGACTTTTGCAAACATATATATATATATATATATATATATATATATATATCCTAACGGAATTCCACGATATAGACGTTGAGGTCTTGAGTGACGAAAGGTTATATGATCTTGATTATGCGGACGATATCGCTCTGATGTCCGACGATGTTACAGCAGCCCAAGCAACCCCGAGTGATCCCATTATTAGGAATACGCTTCGCACCTTCAAAGTGTAAAGTGTTTCTGCAGGACCACCAGCGATTTTATGACCCCTTGACTCTTGGTAACGAGGAACACGAGCTGGTTGATCGATACACTTACCTTGGCAACTGCATCAGCAGCGTTGGGCACATAGAAACTGAATTTAATTCACGCATTGCAAAAGCTAGAACTGCCTTCGTGAATCTGTGGCATCTTTGGCGACAGAAGGGAGTTTCCCTCCGTATCAACGGCCGTGTATACAAGACCACAGTGAAGGCCGTCCTGCTCTATGTTACTGAAAGTTGGCCCCCTTCGGTCTGAAGATCTGAGGCGCCTTCAAGTCTTGGACCATCACTGTCTGCGAAGCATTGGTGGTGTCGGATGGCACCAGCGTGTCCGCAACGACGATGTGCATAGGCGACTATTAGGTAATGATAATCATGCTAGCTCCTTAGAACAACAGATAGCACTGAATAAATTGCGTTGGTTTGAGTATATATTATATACATTTACTCACAGTTTGAAAACAGACATTGTGCCATCAGAACCATGTCAGAAGAAAACAAGTGAAGAAGATGGGAACACGAACTAAGATTAAAAATATGGGAAACGATTTTTTGGTTTTACACACGCCATTTTTTATTTTTTGTTTTGTTTTGTGAGTTTTTTTGTATGCATCGAAGGGATAGAAGAATGGCAGGACTACGTTGACGCCACTGATGTCTGCTGCGGGCCATGACGTCTAACGTTTCAAATGGTTTGGGTACGTGCTAGGTAGGCCCAGTCACGGCTTACCTAGGAGAGCCTTGTTTAGTCTGCAAGGCGTAGGATGGCGCAAGGCTCGAGGTGGACAGAAGTTGACTTGGTAGCGTTAAATGAAGTCACTGAAGACCAAAGTGGGTGCGGTTGGTCAGTCTCGCATTCCGGGCTGGAGTCCACGTGACCCACCATGTACGCATATATATATATATATATATATATATATATATATATATATATATGCCGTGAATCGGCGTAAATTTGACATTCTCTCCTTCGGTACAGTGGAGAGACCTAGAGAGCTGGAGAAGGCGATGGCTGCACGCCTGTGTGATGTGGACTGTATAGCCACAGTGGGCGACCTGTGGCAAAACAGCCGCCGCCGAGGAGACCATCGGGAGCGCAAAAATGTATGGTGGACGGAGAAGGCGAAGCAGATGGAACGCTAAGCCGAACGCCGCCAACAAAAGGAATCATTTGACTCCTTAAAGGCGGTGTATGGATCCAGATTGGAGCCGCTGAGGACGCTGATCGATAGTAGCTCAGGTGTTACCTACACACAGACTGCATACATAATGCAGATCTGGTGGAAACACTTTGACTGTCCCTTGAACAACCGTTCAGAGATCGACTGGCCTACATTGAACGGCCTCAAGCAGCACGATGTGAAGACAAGTCTGGCGGGCACGCCGACACTGGATGAGATGCACAGTCCTTGCTCAGCTGCGAAACGGCAATTGTGCCAGGGCGGACAAGATCCCGCCTGAAGTATTGAAACACGGCGGACCTGCGTTGGTGACTGCGCTGCACCACATGGTCCAACGCGTATGGATTGAGGAGGTGCCTCCTGAGCTGAAGGATGCTCTTGTGCTACCACTGTACAAGGGTCAAGGGAGAAAGCAATGTTGCACGAATTATCGTGGCATCAAGTTGCTGAGTTGTGGGGGTAAGGTGATGGCCCGAATCCTGCTCAATCGCGTCGTCAGCCAGGTTGTGGAACCTAACGTAGCAGAAGAACTGTGTGGATTCCGTTCGGGTCGCAGCACTATAGATATGGTGTTTGTGGCTCGTCAGTTGCAGGAGAAGTGCAGAGAACGACACCAGCCATTGTACTCGCTTATTGTTGACTTCACAAAGGCATTTGATACGATGAACCGCGAGGCATACTGGCTGGTGTTGGGTAAGGATAATTGAACGCGTAAGTTTGCAAGTTTAATTTAATGTCTGCACAGTGGTATGAGAGCGAGGATGCAGTTGAGTCGAGAGACCTCAGATGACTGCAGTTATTCCTGGTGTGAAGCAAGGATGTGTCTTAGCTCCTGCCCTGTTTAATATTTATCTTCATGCAATGATATCTTGTGCTTTTGATGCCGCTTGTGCTTACGGTGTTCGTGTGGAGCACCGTATTGATGGTGTGTTGCTGAACATCCGTCGTTTCGGTGCGAGAACTCGTCTGTGAAACAGCTACTGCTGCTGTTCGCTGATGACTGTGCGTTGTTTGCACACAGCACGGATGAGTTGCAGCACATGACTAACGCTCTGGCTTCGACAGCGGCCAAATTCGGGCTCACCATCAACACAAGCAAAACTGTCTGTCTCTTTCAGCCTTCACCGGAGGTACAGTCTTCAATATTGCCGCAAATCAGCATTGGTGCTGAAGTAGGGTAAACTACCTCCCGCTTCAGCTACCTTGGGAGTGTGATGTCGACTGATCAGCAGCTACACAGTGAGCTGCGCATCCGCCTGTCGAAGTCAGCGGCGGCATTCCGGAAGCTAGAGTACCGAGTGTGGAACAACCATCAGCTTACCATTGGCACGAAGCTGATGGTGTACAAATATATGGTGCTGTCCGTTCTTCTATGCGGCGGTGAAACGTGGACGATGTACCGGCGGGAGGTGCGATATCTCGAGCGGTTCCATCAACAGTGTTCGTGACGGATTCTGCGCATCGGATAGATCGACAGAGTTGCAGACACGGAAGTGTTGCGACAAAGTGGGATGTATGCAGTGGACTGCATACTTTTGCTGATACACCTTCTGTGGCTCGGTCATATGAGCTGTATGGACCTCATACATGCAGAGAAGAAGCGGCAAGTGCGGAAGCGACAAGCAACTATCGGTTGTACTCCTTCGACATCGAGTGCATGGTGCTGTAGCATATACGGTTGTGAGTGTCTGAGTCAGGCAGGCTTAGTGAGCCATGAGCGAGGCCACTCGGGACCACCACCGAAGCGAGGATGGGTCCTGCAGAGAACGTAGGCAGAACCGGCGCAGCGTTTGTAGGTACGCTGCATTCGATTTAGTAACCACGTACTTGCATGCTAAGTCTATTTCAGGTGGTGGGTTTGCAATTTTGTTTCAACGCTTTTCTTTCTTATATTAAAGTCTACCCGTACTATCTTCTATAAACTTGCACACCGCTGAAGCTAATTTTAGTTAACTCCGATAAAATTTTCGCGCTTGTGGCATTTTCTTAAAATATATCTTCTGACGTCTTGAACTTATCGCGGATTAGTTCGTAACCAATTTATTTTATACGCCCATTTAGGGAAGAGTTATGTCGCCGTATCTGTATGCATTATCTGATTTGTTTTATTTCATCTTGTGGTTTCAAGTTAATGACTGTTGTTTGAGATCCCCGGCGTCCTTGCGCTTGATGTGCATGTTGACAAGGTGCCCACCTGTCTATTACCCGCTACCTCGTCCATACTGGCTCCAGGAGACAGTTGGTCGTTGCTGGAGTGGATGGGGTGCACGGTGCTTGTGGTCATGCTAGGCTCGAAGAATGGTTCCATGCACTCAGTGTGGAGCGGACTACGGTCCAGCCACCGCTTTGTGTGCGGTTGATTCCCCAAATACAGTGTGCTTGTGTTTGCCTGTGAAGGAGTGTGGGCCGGCTCCGTTGATGAAACGTGGCTCCCATCCACATGCCTCCCGGTCTTATTCCTTCGGGTTTACACTGGATATGGGGTGTGTAGTTGGAACTGTGGGTGGTGCAGCGTAAGCCACTCATGGTCCCTCTGTAGGCGCAGGCGTCCTGTGGCTGGCCACAGTGACAGGCAAATCCGAAACCGGATGCCGCCAACCAGATATATATATATATATATATATATATATATATATATATATATATATATATATATATATATATAGCGTTAGTTAGAGGTGAAAAGAAACCCAGCTATTGTGCTGCAAGAGGAAAGAAAAGAAAAATATGAAACAGAGGTTCGCTGGCTGAGTCACCAGCAACGGATGGGCATCGCTCCGAAGACCTAACAGCCGGCTATTGCGCCGCAAAGTAGTCATATTATCCCTAATAATTGAGATCGTGGTTGGAAAGGGAGGCTGAGTGGGGTGGGGAGGGACAAGGAACTCACATCATGAAGGCTATTGAGGCCGGCTCCTAGCCATGTCATTAAATGTATCCAGTCAAACGTGTTCATCGTCCTGCGGTCCCCAGCCAGGGAGCCGAGAGGCTCCAACCGAGGCCAACTTCGAAGTAAGGGCCCTCATTTATGTTGATCGAGTTATCGTTTGGACAACCCTCCTCTTATTCTATCCACAACCCCGGGGCGCAGACAACGCACGTCGCGGAAGTCGGTGCGCTGGCATGCGCAACACGTGGCCAAGCTATCGGAGCCTGGTGCGTGAAATAACGGTACTGAGCGGTCCGACTTTTTTTCCTGCGCCATAAACAAGGCGTTGAACACGTTCGTTGCTCATACGATATTCCCATCAGATATGAGCTAAATTGCGAAGGCACCGGTGGTCGAACGTAACTAGCCTCCTTATGTTTGCTGATCTAATGGGCCAGGTTTCGCAACGATTCGAACGTACCGCGGCATTGTACACCCTACTTTTTAGGGAGAGTGATGTCGCACTGGTGCCATAGGTGGCGAAGATCAGCAAAAGCGCCTCATACTTTCGCTATACGGTTTGTGATCTCCTCTCCAATTCCAACGGCGCTGATACAACTTCCCAGGTAGTTGGATTTTTGAACAACTTCTAGCTGATCCTCACCAAGGGTCAGTGCAGGAAACGGTCCCTTCCAATCTTGGAGGAAAGCTTTGCATTTCGAAGGTGAAAAGCATAGCCCGAAACAACTGGCAGTCAGTACTAGTTTTTCCAGTGTCAATTGGCACGTTTGGGAGCTGTTACAGATGAGGGAAATATCGTAAGCATACTCCAAGTCAAGAAGTTGTTCACCTGGGAACAGCTCCACACTTTTTAAGTCGTGTTCTGTGAACGCGACTTCATGACTTCGTCAATAGCGAAGTTGAAGAGGAAAGGTGACAGCGGACATCCTTGTCTTACACCGCTAGAGCTACTGAAGGGTGGCGAAAGCTTGCCGTAAGCCCTCACTCTGCCCGAGCTACGCGCGTAAAGCGCTCGCATTATATTTACATACATCTCAGGCACACGTTTCCCGAGTAGACAGGCCCATCGCAATGAGGCTGGATCTTACAGTGGCGCGATGTTTTGCGTGCCTCCGCGATCCATTGAGCTATGCTGAATGGTGCTACTTTGCACCTTCAGAGTCACTCATACCAGATTGGTCAATGGTTAGAGGCCAGACAAACTCAGCATCCTGGCTCTCCAAGTTTGCGGTTGGAATGAGGATGGCTCCTTATTACTTAAAACGGACTCCATGTAGTTCACAGCCTAACGCGCTGCCTTGCGGTGAGCTTTCTGAACCGAATGCGTTGGTCGAGAACCTGTCTAGGCCTGGGCAACCTGACAGTACCTTGCCCATGCTATAAATAAATAAATACTATGAATCTTTCGTCAAACAATATCCTGACGCTCTGCCACCGCAGGGGATAACCAACGGTGCCCTATCTGCTGCATCGAGCAGGGTGGATAAGGGTTTGGATGCTAGTGCTCAAGTCTTCCCATCTTCTTTTTCCCTCTTTCACGCTTTTTCATCCTATCATCCCGTGCCAGCTTCACTTTTATCCACTTGTTTTCAACCCCCAATTCTTGGCAAACCCCCTACCATGCTTTGGTAGGCGTTTACCTTCTAGTTTCAACCCACATGCAAACGCGGAGCTTCACCCTTGTCTTATCGACAAGCACATGTCTAACCGAGCGGTCAAGCCCAGCTCATCGGCTTCTATTTGGAGCCCTCGATCCTCTCAAATTGGCATGCCGCAAAATACGCACATTGTTACAGACTGGTCAACAGGCAGTATTTGCGCGAATATCAGAGACCCACTAGATCGATATCGGCTGCCTACCAGAAACCCGCCTACAAGACCCGAGCTCTTTTTCACTCCGCGACCACCTTCAGATGACCATAGCAGTGCTTTCTTTTTGCGCCTATCCGGCGACGATGCAGCTTCGAGTGCCGGCCAAGAAGATGTTGGTTTGATCCTAAGTCCCCGGGCTGAAACTGCTCTGGTTGTATGGACCTTAATCAGTAGTCGGATGTGTGCGGTCCGATTGGCTGCCTCGTTCAAAGCTTCGAAGTCGCGCAGGGATAATATATGTCTGTCGATCATCGCTGCCTACGCCCCCCAAAAACGATAGCGATGACTCGGTAAAAGACGACTTCTATCATCAATTGAACGAGCTCCTTCGCCACAGAAGAAGCACACATTGTGCTTGGCTCGAGATTTTACAAGACGTAGCTCGCAAACGAAATCAGTGGCGCGTATGTCGCCGTCTCCTAATCGGACTGCTTCTTTAAAGTGTGCTTGGTGCTAAGTTATCTCCAGGGTGATGGCTGATTATGAGGCATTACAGTGAAAGCCGCAAGGAAGCTGTCTCGCCGATGCCGCCTTATCTTTGCACGATAACCAGTTGTTTGTGACCGTATGTTGCTAAAACTAAGTGTAGGCACTTTGACACTGAATGTTTGTTTGGGGCATTGGCTGGCTAGCCAGACAACCTTCACGTAGTGCCAGCTGGGTAATTCGGGTTTATTCTGTTACAGTGAATGGTTCGCGGTAGTGTTCCAGGACGTGGTGGGTTTTTGCCTGGCAAGCGTTCTCCCTATAAAAAGCCACAAATGTCTGTTTAACAACACTGTGACGTGGCGGATATGACTCGCCACTAAATAAAGTCACTGCCTTCCGTCTTTCCGGAGGATCTCACTCCATTCAAGAAAGACAGCCACTTCGAAGATATTATTTGATCCCTTCCTATGTTGGCGAATTCACCGAACACAACCACAACTTCAGCATAACAGTAACAAATGCACTCAATATGATTACTCACCCAAGCACTTACATATATACACACAACATAACTCCAGTATGTACTGGTTAAATTGTAACCTTGTTCAATTAGTAATCATACGCGTGTGTATTACTATGACCATGCCTTTTTAGGCTTGTCCTGCACTGTCGGGAATAAAACAGTTATTTATTTAAAGTTTTCAGGTAAGTCCCGCTTCTCTCCCTCTTATTCTTTATTCCTAAGGTCATAATGGTTGTACTGTAACGAAGCATCAGTTCAAATGGCTGATGTACTGCTGTTGTTGTTGTCACTGCGGCCTTTACGAGGACAGCCACAGGACGCCTGCGCCTATAGAAGGACCATGGGTGGTTTGCGCTGCACAACCTATAGCTCCATCCACACACCCCATACTCAGTGTAAACTCGAAGGAATAAGACTGGGAGGCATATGGAAGGGAGCCACAGTTCATCAACGGTGCCGGCCCACACTCCTTCAACATGCACAGCAGCAGAATTCCTCTATCTATTTAGGGAATCATGCGCACCAGACGTACATAAGGCGGTGGCTTGGCCGTAGTCCACTCCACACTGATGTTTGGAACCACTCTTTGAGCATAGTACGTTCACGAGTACCGAGCACCCCGTCCCACCAGCAATGATTAAGTTTCCTGGAGCCAGCAATCGAGGTGAAAGGTGCTAGACAGGTGGGCACCTTGTCAACATACATATTAAGCGCAGCCACACCGGGAATATCAAACAAGCATAAAATTTGAGGAAAAGCAAACACGCAAAATAGACGCAGAAGATGCAGCAAAAGAATAGAACTGAACAAAACAAAAAAATTTATCCACATTATACATATAACCACTGATTGTTATATGTATATATATATATATATGTATATATATATATATATGTATATATATATATATATATATATATATATAACAATCAGTGGTACAGATATTGTGCCATCGGAATCATGGCGGAATAGGAAGAGTACGAACAAGTGGGGGGAAAATACAAACAACAGTAATATTTTGACAATTTACCACTCACAACATTTGAATCTTTTTAAGTTTTTTTTAGGGTGAGGAAAGGGGTTATGGTAATACCAATGCATACGTTCACCACTTATGTCGACCTTAAGCCATGACTACCAAGGTCTACAACCAACAATTATCCGTATCTCTTGGACCCCAACCAAGCAGTCGACAACAAGTGGCAAAGGCCAACTGTTTCGTCAAGTTTTTCATGAGTTCACCAAGTTGTAGGCTGTCCATCAGACCACCTCTCCCATCCTATCCAGCAACCGCAAACGCAGGACGTGGCTAACGCTGAACAGGCATGCGTAGTATGTGTCCAAAACACTGCAGTTGATGCAGTGAGACCAGCTTCTCGAGCGAGTGACTTCCTCTTCCCAAGACACGCTGTCTAACTTCCACATTGCTTACGTGGTGTCACCACCACAAACGGGCAATAAACCGCAGACAGCGGTGTGCGAAGACGGATAGTCTGCACAAGTCAACGGTACGACTGAACCAGGTCTCCCATTGGCACAACAGTACAGCACGAACAGTTGCACAATAAACCCGCCCTTTGATGAAGAGATGAATGTTGTGGCGAAGCCATAAGCGTATCTAGAAAAAACGAGGCGTACTCTTGAGATACGCATCAAAATCGCGTTTCCAACAGCACCACTAGATGTGGTGCGACTTCAAAGTAGACAAAATAATCCACAAACTCGTATTTCACCACCAAGAGTGAGTGTAAACACAGGCACCTGGCAGCCTTGAAAGAGAACCTAGCATATGGATGGCGAAAAGCACATGCCATATTTTGATGATTCAATCGCCAAGTGGTTTAATGCAAGTTGGACGGCCTGAGAATCGTCACTCAGCAAGACGATATCACCAGCATAGTCCAAGTCAACAACTCGACTACCTGGAAGGAGCTCAAAGCCAGCATTCAACGAATCGCCCGAATCACTCTTTAGGAAATCCTCAATGGTAAATTGAATAGGAACGGAGAGATAGGGCATTCTTGTCAAACTCCACTGGAGACCACAAAGGAAGGCGAAAGCTTGCCATAAGCCTACAATCTACCTGAGGCCAGATTATAGACGAAGTTCCACGAGAACCCATTCTCACCAGGTAGTGCCACATTAGTCTTATCGACAGAATCGAAGGCTGCACGAATATCTGAGAACACAGGAATGGTCGGTGTTTAATACATACGGCGGAGCTCTAGGATCTGGTGGAGTGTGAAAATTTGATCGACGCAGCCGAGATCAGGAGCAAACCCAGCTTGTTCTTCCCGCTGCGGCGTTTCGCGTGTTAGGGATAGCCTGCGATGGACACCACAAGCTTTGCATTCCAGATCCCGTCGCCTGAAAAATCGTGACCACTTGCCAAAAGCCCCAGGTCGCAACAACATGGCTTCAAGCGATCGCTATTCTTCTTTCTGCATGTAATGAAAACAGCCAATGCAACTCGCGAGCTTAGGCTATTTTTCCAACGAAGTCACCTGGAATTCTTTGCGTGATGGTGATCGTTTCGACCGTGGACTGGGATGCGGTGGGAGAAGCGAAACCGCAAAAACGCTTCGTCGTGCCAGCAGCGGAAATGTCCTGTCGACATTTCACTAAACTAGCCAGTTCTTTGCAGTTCGAAGAGCTCATGCCGACGGCCCACGGGTGAGGAACTCAGGTCTACCTAAATAACGCAAATAAACAACTGAAATACAAGGACCAAGCGAACTTTGCATATTTAAGTTCCGGGTGGGAAAGGAATGGGAATGGAATGAGGGTACCTTTATGAGCGGATCATTAAGCAAGGAAATACGGTGCACCGAGCTCTTGATAAATGTAAAACGCAAAACTAAAAATCACCCTAGTTAACAAATTACTTCCCACGTTCCCTGCACTACTAGTCTCCGCCGTGTCAGATACGTGAAGTAGGCAAGATATAGGAAGAAAAGGCAAGGTAGAGAAGGGAGGTCATTTAAACGGAGGACAATACCGACGCTCATTCTATTTGCTACCCTCCTCTCCCAACATTATATTGTCCCCACCTAATATCTCTACTGAGGGTTTCTCTCGCTCATCCTTCCAGGACGAGACCATTGTAGCGAACGTAAAACATTTAAGCTGTCAGATTTGGGACATTGGGTTTTACTCTCTTGTAGCTTACAATTATCCTTTCACTTTACTGACCGTTCATACCGATCACTTGCATTTCTACGATGAGTCAGCTACGCTGCTCCATTGCTTAACTGAATATTTACTGGTGGCCGTGCGCATCATCATCATCATCAATAGCAGTACATCAGCCATTTGAACTGATGCTTCGCTGCCATACAACCATGAGGAGCTATGGAATAAAGAATAAGAAGAGGGAGAGAAGAGGGAGTTAACTGAAAACCTTAATGCCCTAAGCAAACATTCAGGGTCAAGGCGCCTACACCTTGTGTAGACAACATACCGTCACAAACAGCTGGCTATCGTGCAAAGATAAGGTGGCATCGGCGAGACAGCTTCCTTGCGGCATTCACTGCCACGCGTCATAATCAGCCATTACCCCGCAGATAACTCAGCAACAAACATACTTTAAATAGGCAATCCGATTAGAAGACGGCAGCAGACGCGCCACTGGTGCCGGTTGCGAGCCATGTCCTGTAAAGTCTCGAGCCAAGCACAAGGTGAGTCAAGTGGACTCCAACCAGGAAGGCGAGACGGACCAACGGCACCCAGTTTGGTCGTCAGTGACTACATTTCCCGCTGCCAAGTCAACTTCTGTCCACCTCGAGCCTTGCGCCATCTTACACCTGGTAGACTGAACAAGGCCTTCCTAGGTAAGCGGTGACCAGGCATGCGTAGCACGTGCCCGAGCCAAAGCAACTTATTCAGTGCTATCTGCTGTTCTAAGGAAATAGCATGTTTATCACTGCCTAGTACTCGCCTACGCACATCACCGTTGGGGAAACGCTGGTGACATCCGACACCAGCAATGCTTCGCAAACAACGATGATCAAAGACTTGAAGGCGCCTCAGATCTACAGACAGAAGGGGCCAAGTCTCACTACCACAGAGCAGAACGGCCCTCACTGTGGCCTTGTATACACGGCCTTTCAGACGGAGGGAAACTCCCTTCTGTCGCCAAAGATGACGCAGGTCAAAGAAGGCAGATCTGGCCATCACAATGCGTGAGCTGACATCAGTTTCTATGCGCCCATCATTGCTGATGCAGTTGCCAAGGTAAGTGAATTGATCAACCACCTCGAGTTCCTCGTTAGCAAGCGTCAAGGGGTCACCAAGTGGCTGGTAGTCCTGCAGCAACACTTTGCACTTTGATGGTGCGAAGTGCATATCAAATAATGGGACCACTCTAGACGGGCTATTCAGGGTTGATTGTGCCGCCTCAACATTGTCGAAAAGCAAGACGATATCGTCCGCATAATCTAGGTCAACGAACCTTTCACCAGGCAGCACTTCAACGCCTACATCGTTGGATTCCGTCAGGGAACACTCCATGATAGAATTCACGACGAAATAGAACAAAAACGGGGAAATCGGACAATCCTGACGAACGCCACTTGTAGTCGAAAGGCTATCCGATAGGACACCATAGACCCTGACGCGGCCTGTAGTGTTCGAGTATAGAGCACGAAGGATGTTCACATACTTCGTGGGAACACCATTCCGCGCAAGTATTTCGAACAGAATCGATCGATCGACTGAATCGAACGCACTCTTGAAATCGAGGAACACAGCCATTGTCGGTCTGCGGTATGCGTGGTGCGGCTCTAGCACCTGCCGCAAAGTAAATATATGGTCTATACAGCCACGTCCTGGGCGAAAACCGGCCTGCTCTTCTCTAATCCGAAATTCCCGTTCCACAGTGAGGCGACGAACGATAATCGAGGCCAGTAATTTTGTCACAACTGGCGTTAGGCTAATACCCCTGTGGTCAGAACAGTCTGTGCGACGGCCCCTTTTGTATATTGTCAATATAATCGATTCGCTCCAATTAGCCAGGACACTCACTTCCTTCCAGATGCGTTCGAATAGGGAGGTCAGTGCCCTGCAGGTGGGAGGGAATCAGGGCCAGCGACACGAAAACGATTGAGGGCTGTGATCGCGTTTCGGACCTAGGCCTCTGACGGAGGCTCTAAACTAACCGTCCATGGCACGTCCTGCATCACCTGAGTAGGAAGAGGTCCGGGAGCAGGGGGCCAGCTGAACTGATATTCAAAGTGTTCAGTCCAACGAACCATACGGCGCTCCTTATTGTGGCCGTGCGCGCGCAGTTTGAAATTTTGAAAAAGCTCTTATACGCCATTTTTGTCTTCAAACTATGTTTTAAGGTGTATTCTAAAGGGACGGAGTCTGAACACTACGCTGTTCCAAGTTATTGTATCGCGGTCATCAAGACAGAGATAAACTAAGAGGAACCTCGGGAACCTTTGGCATACGGATTACTCGCCCTGTGCCCTAGTCCCGGTGCACCTTGGATTTTCTCACTGGCATTCATCTGTCGGTGGATTGTTCTTCTACTCTCCTACTCATATCCCCATGAGTAAGTTCCAATATTTTCCTTTTTGTTTGCTGTAATTGTGGTTTTACATCGCACTGTGCGTCGTCTTTTATTGTTGTAGCATAGTAACCTCGGCATTCGGATGTTGTTGGTGGTATACGTACGCTGTTTTAGTATTTTACACATGGCTCCTCACGTGGATTGCAAGTGCGGGGAGTATAACTGCAGCACAGTAGTAATGGAAGGAATTCAGTTGTATAAAACTAGATCAATCTGCGATTGATGTGTATGCTCACCACCCTAACCTAAAGTGATTATGCTTCCATCGCATTTGCCTAGCTGATACTAAATTTCGCGCAGTTCGCGAACGACAGTTGAATCCGCATCGGGACTCCTTGGCGGCTCGATGCTGCGGAAAAATTAATTCGGGAACAGAGTTTACTCATTAATTAATTGATGAGGCTTATTCGTCCTGTGATCGTTGCATTCGTAATACGGAAATTGCGATGGGCAGGCAACGGAATGTCCTTATCTACAATAAAGAGGAACATTTATACGGGAAGCGAAAGCTCGGCGGGAGTTGGATAGAAGGCGGGTGCAAGATATTCTTCGTAATGTCAGGATACCGTCGTATGTTGGTATTAAGCGCATCCATCAAGTAGGCAATTGGAGAAACGAGAGTGCATTACATAAAAATGGTCTTGCAAGACCTATCCTAGTTGAGTTTAAGAACCCGAGCTACCATAACTTGCTGGTCAGCCGTGCGGGCTTGTTAGCAAGCCAGACCTTCGGTACCCACCGCACCAGTAAAGGGGCCTATTGTTTCGGTTCCGCGTGTATTTGACCGTCAAATGACGCAAGTTGCAATTGAGAATGGTTCCGATATATCTTCGGGAATAGTCGATGTTGCATCATACGATTGTTTTAAACAGTTGCCAAAAGACAACTTACGTGACCCGAGTGTGACTGCGGAAAACTTGGTGATATCAGACAGTTTGGTTTCTGCTCATGTGGTCAGATAGTATTGGGGAAGGGACCACAAACTCTTCCTTGACGAAACATGGGCGAACAGTAGTATCTGCAACTGCTGGTAAAACAAGGCTTCCACTAACACCCTCAGCAGTTGTGAACATTTCGGAGCCTGAGTGTAAGAGAGTGTTGGTCGCTACTGAGATTAGTCCAGCGGCGCCATAGGCTGGTTTTACTGAAAGATGGTCGGTTAAGAAATGTTGAGCTGTAAAAGTGTCAATGAAAAAACAACTATGCGTCCCCTTAACAAAGCAAGTGAGACAAAGGTGCCACGAAAGAATAAATCGCGTGGGACCTTCCGAAACCCCGTTATCCATCTTAAAATCCAGATGGTTGGTTTGGAGGATGGTTCAGAAACTATTCCAAAAGACGGGCTGTCCCCTCGGACTCTGCATCCGAGAAGATCTATCAAGAATCGCTAATCGAAGGAAGGGAGATGCAGAGAGGTGGTCTGAGAGTATGATACACTAACTGTTGTAGCGTCAAAAATAAGTGGGAGAAGTTGACGCTGCGTTGCATGTTCGCCGACCTTGTCGCTATGACTGAAACTTGGATGTCGTCCACTGATTAAGTTAGCGACTTACTGGTGGATTTCTCGAGCCATAGGATTGATCGACCCGGGCAAGACGTTGGTGGAGGGGTGAATTTGATCGTTGAAAACAACCACAAGCAATTGGAATCTACATTTGCTGCGGCAACGTCGAATGTTCAGGCTGTTTCTTGCTTTTTGAGGGTAGACGGTGAGTTAGGAAATTTCGTGTGTACAGTAGCCCTTCCTCCAGAGAGTGGAGGACAAGGAGCTCAGCAACATTTTAAAAAGGTCCGCAGCCGCTGCACCGAATTTTGCTACACTTGGTGACCTAAATCTTCCACATGTAGACTGGAAGCATTCCATCAACGTGACAGGTACTTTGGAGTGGGAATTGGTTAACTGGATACACGTTGTCCTTTCGACGAGAAGTCGAATTGGGACTACCCCCTCCACTTTAGATGTTGTGATCGCTAGGCATGACCATGTAACAGAGATGCATGCGGAGGCCCCATAGGTAGGAGCGATCACTGTGTCCTTACCTTTTCGGTGAATGTTAAGAAGCTACCATTGAAACCTCGACTTGTGAGAAAGTTTGGCCGAATCGATATTAGCCGTTTGCGGAACAGAGCCCTCCAGCTCCCTTGGATTCCCGCTTAAGAACAGGTAACGTTAGAACAAAGATGAGGTATGCTGAAGTCTGGCCTCACGCAATTGCTAGATGACTTCGTCCCCTCGCGTCCCTATAGAAGCAGGAATAAGCCCAACTGGTGGTGAGGCAAAATTGCCTGAATGATTCGGAGACGTAACACTTGTTGGAAAAGCTTTCTGGAATCTGGAGGCTTCAGACAATGGCTACATAATAAAAGATATCCGAAAAGATCAACCAAATTGCAGAAGCGAGTTAAACATCGCTATGAGCTCAGAATGGAAAAGTAAATTCAAAGTTGTATTACAGTTAGGTAAAGTCAAAAGCCTCTCTGAGGAAGGGGATTGGTAATCTGACTAAGGAGGATGGTAGTGAGGTTGTGGAAGATGCAGTTAAGATGGAGGTGTTATTGCATGTCTTTCAGCGCTTGTAGCGTGTGGACAGTGGCTGTGCAATCCCCTCGCAGTCACTTTTCATGTGACAATGAAACGCAAGACGTTGAAATAACCGCATCAGAGGTCCGTGAGGTGTTGGCTGGCTTAAACCCTATAAATCAGCTAGTCCTGAAATGTTTATCCAGCGATTGTTAAACCGCTCGCTGATATTTTACAGTATCCCGTCTTAGACTTATTCAACTGTTCTCTTCGGGAAGGTAGGCTACCACATGACCGGAAAGAGGCGACTGTTGTGCCGATTCATAAAAGCTCCAAATTTGCGCCACTCGACCATCGGCCAGTCAATCTGACAAATATTCTGCTTAAGTAACTAGAGAAGCTCATTTGGCATCTAATTTGTAAGCGGTTAGTTGTTAACAACTTGAATGGAGCGGAACAGCACAGCTTCGTTAGAAAGAAGTTACGTCTTACAAACCTGTTGTATATTTTGGACGAAATAACCGATGCTTCGACCTCGGGATTCCAGGGGAGGTCGGCCGGTGGCCGAGTTGTCTGCACGTTTGGTTTGCAACCATAAAGTCACCGGTTCGAATCCGCGTAGGGGTGGGCGCCCTCGCGGTATACTGTTAGCAAGCGACTGGTGGTGGTCGCGCGGCAGCGAAGCGCCGTTACGGCGTACAACTGACACAATATTTATTATTATGCTACACAGACTGCAGTAAAGCATTTGACTCGGTTAATCATCGCTTTTTACTAAAGAAACTGGGGAAACCGGCAACAGACCTGGTGTTAGTGAAACTATACGTGAAGAGAGTGGACAGCCTATGTACAATTTGTCAAAACGTTTGGAACGTTGGGCTGAGCATCTTGAAAGGCAATTTAATCGGCTAGAATTGTTCGATTCTTCGCCGGCCAGTGATGGCCCTGCTCCGTGGGCTGTCCCTTGGATCCACCCTCTTGCTCAGAAGTCGAACGTGAGATCGGACTGTTGAAGTTGAACAAAGCCGCGGGACTAGACGATCATCCTCCAGCCCTCTTCAAATTCGGAAGCTCTGCTCTTGCTGACGCTCCACATGAATTACTAATGAAACTGTGGGAGCAGGAAACTGTCCCAACCGACTGGAGCCGCTCTGTCATAGTGCCAATTTTCAAGGGAGGCTCACGATCGGGATGCGGCAACCATAGAGGAATCAGTCTGATCTCCATCGCCTCCAAATTACTCGCCTCTATAATCCTTCGCAGACATATTGGCGCTCGTGAAAGCCAGATTCGTGAGGAGCAAGCCGGGTTTCGTCGGGGTCGTGGCTGCATCGAGCACATCTTCACCTTGCGTCAGTTGTTGGAGCACCGTCACACATATTGGCGGTCCACCGTAGTCGTGTTCCCTGACATCAAAGGTGTCTTCGATTCGGTTGATCGATGTGCCCTTTGGAATTGTCTACTCAGGAAAGGTGTGCCTGAGAAATATATAAATATTATCCGAGCATTATACGCGCGTAGCATGGGCAGAGTGAGGGCTTACGGCAAGCTGTCGCCACCCTTCAATATCTCCAGCGGTGGGAGACAAGGATGCCCGCTGTCACCTTTCCTCTCCAACTTAGCTATTGAGGAAGTCATGGAGATTGCATTTACAGGACATGACTTGGAAGGTGTGGAGCTACTCCCAGGAGAACGACTTCTTAACTTGGAGTATGCAGACGACATTGCCCTCATCTGTGACAGCTCCCAGACTTGCCAAGCCGCGCTGAACAGATTAGCACTGGCTATCAGCCGCTTCGGACTTTGCCTCGCATCATCGAAATGCAATGCGTTCCTCCAGGATTGGCAGGGATTGCCTCCTGCACCGACCCTTGGTGAGGATCAGCTAGAAGTCGTTCGGAAATTCAACTACCTGGGAAGTTGTATCAGCGCCCATGGAATCGAAGACGAGGTCACGAATCGTATAGCGAAAGCTCGAAGTGCTTTTGCTAACCTTCGCCACCTATGGCGGCGGCGCGACATCACTCTCGCCCTGAAGGCTAGAGTGTACAATGCAGCGGAACGTTCGACCTTACTGTACGGTTGCGAAAGCTGGCCCCTAAGATCGGCGGACATGAAGAGACGAGTTACGTTCGACCATCGGTGCCTTCGCAGTTTGGCTCACATCTGGTGGGAACACCGCGTGAGTAACGAGCGTGTTCGACACCTTGTTTACGGCACAGGAAGAGGAACTGAACCGCTTAGCACCGTTATTTCACGCACCAGGCTGCGATGGCTCGGCCACGTGTTGCGCATGCCAGCCCACCGACTTCCACGACATGCGTTGTTTGCTCGCCGGGGATGTGGATGGAAGAAGAGAGAGGTGGCCAAGCGATGACTTGGTCCAGAGGAATGAAGGCCCTCACTTCTGTGCTGGCCTCAGTTGGAGCGTCACGGCTCCCTGGTTGGGGTCCAAAAGACGATGAACACGTTTGGCTGGATACACTTGCAGACATGGCAAGGAGCCGACCTTAGTGGCGTTCATGCTGTGAGTTTCTTCGTCCCTCCCCATCCGTTGTAGCCTCCCCTCCGCCTACGACCTTATTTCATAGCGTAAAACATAATTTTTCTTTTTGCCTAGTAGCTGGCTGGTAGCTTACCGGAACGATGCCTATCCGTTTCTGGTAACTCAGTTGGCAAGCAACTTTTGTATTTATTTTCCTTTTTCCTTTATGTATTGCGGCACAGTAGCTGAGGTGTTTCCCACCTCTAGCTGACGTGTACAATGAATGACTAGAGAAACTGACTTGGTTTGGGTTGCACCCACAACTGAGGACCTGGTTGTCGAATTTCCTCTGTGGCAGAAAGTTCAATGTCATAATTGGTGAAACCAGATCTAGTATGGGCACTGCTCATAGCGGAGTCCCCCAAGTTTCTGTACTAGGACCGTTGATGTTTCCTATGTTTATAAATGATCTAGCTCCACTTCTCAAGAACCACTGTTATGTTTTTGCGGACGACGTAAAGCTTGTCAGTAGTGGAGATAGGGATAAGTTATCTAAAGACATGGGCACTGTGGCAGTGGTCTGAATCATGGGCCTTGTCACTGAACGCGAACAAATGTCAGCTGTTACCATCCAGTAACGTTGGGATTACGGTGCAAACATCCACAGCGTCCTTGGCAGTGCAATGTATAGATAGGACGAGGGACTTGGGCATCGTTATGGTAAATAGTTCCAGACCTTCGGCGCAGTGCGAATATGATGCTAACAGAGCGCGGCATGAACGTTTTCGTCTCAGGAGAGCGTTGTGCAATGCTACACCTGAGATCTTTCTCCCAATATACAAAGCGGTGGTTCAACCGTATAGTTTTCAAGCTTGGGCACTTTAGTTTAGAAAGGATGTCGCTTGCTTATAGAAGGTACAAAGACTAGCCACCAGAATAATTGAAGGCCAGCGTGAGAAGTCATAGATTGACAGCCTGGATTGTTTAGGCTTGTACTCATTAAAACGACGCAGACCAAGGGGAGACCTGACAGAAACACTTAAGATTATGAAGAGTCTCAGTGGCATCAGGCCTACCGATCTCTTTGAACGAGCTACGTCGGAGCACCTGCGGGGACATCATATGAAGCTCAAGACACATATGTCCAGACTGAATATCTGCGAGAAATTTTTCGTAAACCGCGTAGTACGTAGTTGGAATTTACTTTCTTCTGCACTAGTAGAATGCAATACTATATAAGCCTTTAAAAGAGGCCTAGAGATGAGCTGGTTCACTCTGTTTCCGGATTAATACTGAGATTAGCGGATTCCAAAAAAGTACCAACAGGACGTCACGAATAGATTCATGAAGTTATGAGGCGTTCAACTTACACTTATTCTTTTGTCTCTGCAGAAGTGAAACTTGTAGGTCGAAGTGCCGGGAGTGTTGGTTTGCTTACCGGCATACGAAACGAGACGTTCGTTAGGCGAAGACTTGTTTCGTCCCTGAAGATCTGACCTGAGCATTTACAGTACACGTCTTACTGTTCCTCGTATTCTCGTGCTTAGGATGCGATGGGTATACTAATCTGAGTAGCACCACACACCTATGCCGCAGTCTAAACACCTGGATATTACTATTTCTCCGTCAGTCTATTAAGAAGAATAATTTAAAGAGAACGAAACGTACGACTAGATATCCCAAGTCGATGTAAGATTTCGCTGCAGCTGTAGCGATTCCCAGCGAACAAAGTTTAGTAATGACAGGCATCATTCAGTTGGCTGCGGAATTAAGTGGACCGCTCGCCATCATGTTTCAGAAATCGCTTGACAGCTGTGCATAATCTTCCGAATGGAAGGAAGCTGTCATCTGTCCCATCTACAAAATTGGGAACAGGAGTCTGCCTGCAAATTACGGGCCGGTTATTCTGACGTGTAGTAGTCAAACTCCGAGAAATTGGTGATTCATTAGAGAGTCATCTGAGTAGATTTAATCTACTTAACAATGCACAACACGGATTCCGGAAGGGATTTTCGTGTCTGACGAATCTATTGGTAGCTCGCGAAAGTTGGGCGGATGCATTGGATAACGGCCACGCACTGGACGTGCTTCTCATGGACTTTCGAAGGTATTTGACACGGTACGGCATTTGAGGCTTGCGTAAAAGCTGAGTTCTTGCGGTATATCTATTCGCGCCCATCATTGGGTGAATGCCTTTTTGGATGGTAGAACAGTGTGTACGGGTAGGCCGCGGTATATCGTTTAGGTAATCTGTTCTGTGGTGTGCCGCAGGGTTCGGTCCATGGACCGAAACAGTTTTCTATCTGAATAACCTGTCCGCGGAGCTTGAGGTACCATCGTTGCTATTTTCTGATGACCTGAAGCTGTGGAATATTGTCGATGCTCCTGGGGGTATCGAAGCTATTCAGCGAGCCTTGGAAAGGCTTTGGGACTGGTCTACTTTATGATAAATGTGTCAGTTGTACGCCGTAACGACGCTTCCCTGCCGTGCGACCACTAGCAGTCGCGAGCGGGCTGAATATACCGCCGGGACACCCACACTTAAGTCGAACCGCTGACCTTATGATTGCAAGCCAGGCGTACAGACCACTCGGCCACCGGCCGACCTACTTTATGGTTACTACCCATAAAACAGGCAGCGCTCCGCTCCTCCAATTGAAGGCTGTGCTCCTACGGAGTACTTGATCGGTGGGTGCGAACTCCAAAGTGTATCTAACCAGGTTGGTATAGGCTTCGTACATTCTCCGACTTTACACTCCGGCGACAACTGGAAGAAAACCGCTCTTTCGTGATCTTGACTGGCGGCATCTTTGTGGGACCGTTCTCGGCTTTCGCCGGCCTCATCTGAAATACTGCGTCTAGGCTTGTCCACTCTGCCTCGTCCTGAACAAAAAGTAGCTAGAGAGGGTTTTACGAGTGGGAACAAGGTTGCTTGGGGGATTACGGGGACAAAGGTATCCCGAGCGTCGACTTAACTTGGGAACGCATTCAATGTGCTACTGAAAGCTTAGAGACCAAATCTTAACTCATCATCATCATCAGCACCACCACCATCATCATCATCATCATCAACAACAACAACAATAACAACAACAAAAGCAACACAACGGTCATTTGAACTGATGCTTCGCTGCCATAAAACCACGATGACATATGGAATAAAGAATAAGAAGTGGGAGAAGCTGGACGTACCTTAAAACCTTAATGCCCTAAGCAAATATTCAGGGCCAAGGCCCCTACACCTTGTGTTAGCAACATACAGCCACAAACAGCTGGCTATCGTGCAAAGATAAGACGACATCGGCGAGACAGCTTCCTTGCGGCTTTCACTGTAATGCCTCATAATCAGCCATTACCCCGCAGATAACTCAGCACTAAACACACTAAAGAAGCAGTCCGACTAGGCGACGGTAGCAGACGCGCCACTGGTGTCAGTTGCGAACCATGTCCTGTAAAGTCTCGGGCTAAGCACAAGGCGAGTCACGTGGACTTCAGCCAGGGAGGAGAGACGGACCAACGGCACCCAAGTCAACTTGTATCCACCTCAAGCTTTGCGCCTCCCTATACCTAGCAGACTGAACAAGGCTCTCCTATGTAAGCGGTGACCAGGCATACGTAGCACGTGCCCGAGCCAACGCAACTTATACAGTGCTATCTGCTGTTCTAAGGAACTAGCATGTTTATCACTCATCATCATCAACAGCGGTACATCAGCCATTTGAACTGATGCTTCGCTGCCATACAACCATGAGGAGCTATGGAATAAAGAATAAGAAGAGGGAGAGAAGGGGGAGTTAACTGAAAACCTTAATGCCCTAAGCAAACATTCAGGGTCAAGGCGCCTACACCTTGTGTAGACAACATACCGTCACAAACAGCTGGCTATCGTGCAAAGATAAGGTGGCATCGGCGAGACAGCTTCCTTGCGGCATTCACTGCCACGCGTCATAATCAGCCATTACCCCGCAGATAACTCAGCAACAAACATACTTTAAACAGGCAATCCGATTAGAAGACGGCAGCAGACGCGCCACTGGTGCCGGTTGCGAGCCATGTCCTGTAAAGTCTCGAGCCAAGCACAAGGTGAGTCAAGTGGACTCCAACCAGGAAGGCGAGACGGACCAACGTCACCCAGTTTGGTCGTCAGTGACTTCATTTCCCGCTGCCAAGTCAACTTCTGTCCACCTCGAGCCTTGCGCCATCCGACACCTGGTAGACTGAACAAGGCCCTCCTAGGTAAGAGGTGACCAGGCATGCGTAGCACGTGCCCGAGCCAACGTAACTTATTCAGTGCTATTTGTTGTTCTAGGGAGCTAGCATGATCATCACCACCTAGTACTCGCCTACGCACATCATCGTTGCGGACACGCTGGTGCCATCCGACACCAGCAATGCTTCGCAGACAACGATGATCAAAGGCTTGAAGGCGCCTCAGATCTTCAGACCGAAGGGGCCAAGTTTCATTACCATAGAGCAAAACGGACCTCACTGTGGCCTTGTATACACGGCCTTTCAGACGGAGGGAAACTCCCTTCTGTCGCCAAAGATGACGCAGGTTCAAGAAGGCAGCTCTAGCCTTTGCAATCCGTGAGCTCACGTCAGTTTCTATGCGCCCATCATTGCTGATGCAGCTGCCAAGATAAGTGAATTGATCAACCACCTCGAGTTCCTCGTTAGCAAGCGTCAAGGGGTCACCAAGTGGCTGGTGGTCCTGCAGCAACACTTTGCACTTTGATGGTGCGAAGTGCATACCAAATAATGGGACCACTCTGGATAGGCTATTCAGGGTTGATTGTGCCGCCTCAATATTGTCGAAAAGTAAGACGATATCGTCCGCATAATCTAGATCAACTAACCGTTCACCAGGCAGCACTTCAACACCTACATCGTGAGATTCCGCAAGGGAACATTCCATGATAGAATCCAGGACGAAATTGAACAAAAACGGGGAAATCGGGCAACCCTGTCGAACACCACTTGCAGGCGAAAAACTATCCGATAGGGCACCATAGACCCTGACGCGGCCTCTAGTGTTCGAGTAAAGAGCACGAAGGATGTTCACATATTTCGTGGGAACACCATTCCGTGCAAGTATTTCGAATAGAATCGATCGATCGACTGAATCGAACGCACTCTTGAAGTCGAGGAACACAGCTATTGTCGGTCTGCGGTATGCGTGGTGCTGCTCTAGCACCTGCCGCAAAGTAAATATATGGTCTATACAGCCACGTCCTGGGCGAAAACCGGCCTGCTCTTCTCTAATCCGAGATTCCCGTTCTGCAGTGAGGCGACGAACGATAATCGAAGACAGTAATTTTGTCACAACTGGCGTTAGGCTAATACCCCTGTGGTTCGCACAGTCTGTGCGACTGCCCTTCTTGTATATTGCCACTACAATCGATTCGCTCCAATTAGCCGGCACACTCTCTTCGTTCCAAATATGTTCGAATAGGGAGGTCAGTGCTTTGCAGAGGACCTCACCTCCATCCTTCAATAGTGCAGGTGGGAGGGAATCCGGGCCAGCGGCACGAAAACGATTGAGGGCTGTGATCGCGTTTCGGACCTCGGCTTCCGACGGAGGCTCTAAACTAACCGTCCATGGCACGTCTTGCATCACCTGAGTAGGAAGAGGTCCGGGAGCAGGGGGCCAGCTGAACTGATGTTCAAATGCTCAGCCCAACGAGCCATACGGCGCTCCTTATTGTGTATCAGCGCACCCGCGCTGTCCCTGATTGTCTCACTGACGCCTGCTTTTCTCGGACCAGTGGTGCGTATTAGCTGGAAGAGCTTCCGGTAATTGCCTACTGCTCCTGCCTCCTCTATTTCTTGAGCCCGACTGGTCCACCAGGCTTCCTTGTCAGCACGTAGGCTCCGCTTTAGTTCACGCCTAATAGCCCGTCTGGTCACATTGTGTTCAGAACCAGCCGGGAGGTGCCTTCTAGCTTCCAAAAGGTTCACGGACCTCTCGGATATCCAGTGACTGGCGCGATGACGACTGATAGTGCCACAAGCAGATGCTCCTGCGTCGTGCATGGCAGCCGAGATCCTATCCCACTGAAGTCCAGTATCATTAGGACAAGACAGCGAGAGTTCGCTATGCAGTGCTTCTTGATAGGCTTGCCTGACAGAGGGCTGAGACAATTTCTCCGTTGCCAATCGGGGGAGACGCTTTGTGCGCCTTCCGGTAAAGTTCATGGAGAAACGACAGCGCACCAAGGCATGGTCAGAGTCGACACAGGTACTCCAGTACGAGCGGCAATCCAGAATGGAACCGCGCCACCTGTAACTTATGGCCATGTGGTCAATTTAGGTCCATCGCTGACCAGCTACAGGTGGACGCCAAGTGGCACTTCGGCGCCCACTGTGTCTAAAAGCAGTGCTAATAAGAAACAACTGGTGCTCCGCACACAGTTGCAGCAGACGCTCGCCGTTGTCAGTCCGTTCGGAGTTAAGTCCATACTTACCACCCAACTGAGCTTCTGAAGAGTTCAGACGCCCTACTTGTGCGTTCATATCCCCTGCAAGTACTATAATATCTGAACTAGTAGCACTGCGCAGCAGCGTGTTCAGTTCGTGATAGAATGTGTCCTTGACTGCATTAGAACTGCAGTCGGTGGGAGCATAAAGGGAAATCACAAACAAACAGCGTTTTGTTTTACTTCGCGAATTCACCTTAGCTGATGTCGTCAAACGGGCTGCACATAAACGGCTGTTCACCGGAATCCAATCAACCAACGATGACTCAGCCTTGGAGCTGAGAATGATACCTACACCAGCTTGACCGGTGAGTGCCGCATCGGCGTCTCGGGATGCGTGCAACCAATAACGAGAGGATAAGCCGGGTGCAGTCAATTCAATAACCCCGGTAGGGTGATTAATCCTAGTTTCGGACACACAACACACATCAACACCCAGTGTGTCCAAGGTGCGTGCGAGTGCAGCCTGCTGACTTGTTTGTCTTAGAGTGCGGACGTTGAATGTCGCCATGGAAACGGGACAGCATGGCCTTATAAGGAACTTTTGCCGATAGGCGTCTGATAGTTGATGTGGGATGGTGGCTGCAGATGGTACTACTCCAGTAGCACTTCGGTTGCTGTCAATTAAGCTGGGAATTATAGAAAGAAGGTTAGTAATGGGGGCCGGGATGGGAGTAAGAGAAAAAGGTGGAAAAGATAGGAGGCGCCAGCAGTAGCATGTTTTCGCTTATCCGCCCTGCTGTATGCAGCAGATAAGGCGGCCCTTGATAATCTGCGCGACGGCCGATGCAGGATGAAGTTTATGTTTGAAGAAAATGTCGTGGTTGTATGTGGACTGGGATACTGCCAGGGCGCCCAGACCTAGACAGGAGAACGATTAGGATCCTCATCCAAAGCCTTTGGCTCAAAAGCCTGTCCGCAAGGCAGCGGGGTGGCAGTGATTTAGTTTTACAGAAAGGGACGCCATCCCATTTCAAACCCCCAACCTGGAGGACCAGGAGACTGAGTTTGTCTGACCTCTCACCATTGACCAACCTGGTAGGAGTAGCTCTCAAGATGCTCGGAGGCATCACCCAGTATAGCTCAATGGGTCAATGAGGTACGCAAACCGTCGCACCACGTTAAGGTCCAGTCTCGTTGCGACGGATGTTTATCACTACCTAGTACTCGCCTCCGCACATCATTGTTGTGAACACGCTGGTGACATCCGACACCAGCAATGCTTCGCAGACAACGATGATCAAAGACTTGAAGGCGCCTAAGATCCTCAGACAGAAGGGGCAAAGTCTCACTACCACAGAGCAGAACGGCCCTCACTGTGGTCTTGTATCCACGGCCTTTCAGACGAAGGAAAACTCCCTTCTGTCGCCAAAGATGACGCAGGTCAAAGAAGGCAGATCTGGCCATCACAATGCGTGAGCTGACATCAGTTTCTATGCGCCCATCATTGCTGATGCAGTTGCCAAGGTAAGTGAATTGATCAACCACCTCCAGTTCCTCGTTAGCAAGCGTCAAGGGGTCATCAAGTGGCTGGTGGTCCTGCAGCAACACTTTGAAGGTGCGAAGTGCATACCAAATAACGGGGCCACTCTGGACAGGCTATTCAGGGTTGATTGTGCCTCCGCAACATGTCGAATAGCAAGACGATATCGTCCGCATAACCATGATCAACTAATCTTTCACCAGGCAGCACTTCAACGCCTACATCGTTGGATTCCGTCAGGGAACACTCCATGATAGAATTCACGACGAAATAGAACAAAAACGGGGAAATCGGACAATCCTGACGAACGCCACTTGTAGTCGAAAGGCTATCCGATAGGACACCATAGACCCTGACGCGGCCTGTAGTGTTCGAGTATAGAGCACGTAGAATGTTCACATACTTCGTGGGAACACCATTCCGTGCAAGCATTTCGAACAAAATGCATCGATCGACTGAATCGAACGCATATTTGAAATCAAGGAACACAGCTATTGTCGGTCTGCGGTATGCGTGGTGCTGCTCTAGCACCTACCGCAAAGTAAATATATGGTCTATACTAGCCACGTCCTGGGCAGAAACCTGCCTGCTCTTCCGCAATCCGAGATTCCCGTTCCACAGTGAGGCAAGGAACGAGAATCGAAGCCAGTAATTTTATCACAATTGGTGTTAGGCCAATACCCCTGTGGTTCGCACAGTCTGTGCGACTGCCCCTTTTGTATATTGTCAATATAATCGATTCGCTCCAATTAGCCGGCACACTCACTTCCTTCCAGATGCGTACGAATAGGGAGGCCAGTGCTTTGCAGAGGACCTCACCTCCATCTTTAAATAGTGCGGTTGGGAGGGAATCAGGGCCAGTGGCACGAAAACTATTGGGGGATGTGATCACGTTTCGGACCTCGGCCTCCGACGGAGGCTCTAAACTAACCGTCCATGGCACGTCCTGCATCACTTGAGTAGGAAAAGGTCCGGGAGCAGCGGGCCAGCTAAACTGATCTTGAAAATGTTCCGCCCAACGAGTTATCCGGCGCTCCTTATTGTGTATCAGTGCATTCGCGCGGTCTGATTGTCTCACTGAAGCCTGGTTTTCTGGGACCAGTGGTTCGGAGCAGCTGGAAGAGCTTGCGGTAATTGCCTACTACTCCTGCGTCCTCCATTTCTTGAGCCCGACTGGTCCACCAGGCTTTCTTGTCAGCAGGCAGGCTCCGCTTTAGTTCGCGCCTAATGGCCAGTGTGGTCATATCGTGTTCAGATCTAGCCGGGAAGTTTCTTCTAGATTCCAAAAGGTTTACCGACCTCTCGGATATCCGGTGACTCGTGCCGTGCTCATTGATAGTGCCACAAGCAGATGCTCCTGCGTCGTGCATGGCAGCCGAGATCCTATCCCACTGAAGCTCGGTGTCATTAAAACAAGACTGTTTGGAATGTAGTGCGTCTTGATAGGCTTGCCTGACCGAGGGCTGAGACAATTTCTCTGTTGCCAATCGGGGGAGACGCTTGGTGCGCCTCCCGGTAAAGTTCATGGAGAAACGACAGCGTACCAAGGCACGATCAGAGTCGACGCAGGTGCTCCAGCACGAGCGGCAATCCAGGATGGAACCACGCCATCTGTAACTTATGGCTATGTGGTCAATTTTGGTCCATCGCTGACCAGCTACAGGAGGACGCCAAGTGGCAATTCGGCGCCCACTGTGTCTAAAAGCAGTACTAATAAAAAACAAATGGTGCTCCGCACATAGTTGCAGGAGACACTCAGCGTTGTCAGTCAGTTCCGAGTTAAGCCCATAATTACCACCCAGCTGAGCTTCTGAAGAGCTAAGACGCCCTACTTGTGCGTTCATATCCCCAGCAAGTATTATAATATCTGAACTAGTAGCACTGCGTAATAGCGCGTTCAGTTCATGGTAGAATGTATCCTTGACAGCATTTGAACTGAAGTCAGTGGGAACATAAGCGGACATTACAAACAAACAGCGTTCTGTTCTACTTCGTGAATTAACCTTGGCTGATGTCGTCAAAGGTGTCTGCAGATGGTTCTACTTCAATGGCACTTCGGTTGCTGTCAATTAAGCTGGTAATTATGGAAGGAAAGTTAGCAATGGGGGTCGGGATGGAAGTAAGAGAAACAGGTGGTCAAAGAAGGGTGCCAGCAGTAGCATGTTTTCGCTTATCCGCCCTGTTGTATGCAACAGAGATAAAGCGACCCTTGATAATCTGAGTGACCGTCGATACAGGATGTAGTTAGATTTTGGGGAAATTGTCAAGACTGTATGTGAGCTGAGATACTGCCAGGACGCCAAGACCTAGCCACGGGGACGATTAGGGTCCTCAAACATAGCCTTTGGCTCAAAAGAAAGTCTGCAAGGCAGTGGGGAGGTGGCAATGATTTAGTTTTACAGAAATGGATGTCATCTACTTTCAAATCTGGATCAGGAGACTGTTTGTCTGACATCTAGCCATTGACCAACCTAGTAAGAGTAGCACTCAAGGGGCCCGGAGGCACCACGCAGTAAAGCCCAATGGATCAAGGAGGTACCCAAACCGTTGCACCACTTTAAGGTCCAGTCTCGTTGCGACGGAAGGTTGGTCCAGATTTGCCTTGACTATTCACTCGCGCTAGATTGTCTGTTCACCGCGGTCATTCCATAAAGCTAAACAAACCGCGTTCCAATCGGATTAGGGCGGAAATTCGGCTATAACGCCGAGTAATTAAGTGCGGGAACATGCTTCCGGAATGTGTTATCAGAGAATCTACGGTTAAGGGGTTTGAGTGTCAGCTTCACGCTGTTAGGGGCAACACGGAAGTTTTCCCTTTTTCTGACCAAATCACATCTTCATAGTTTGATTGGCTTTTCTCTACTTGGTAGTTTTCTCTTATTTCAAGTGAACTTTATTCTGTACCCTCGATTTACCTTCCTATCCTTTGCTTACGTCACGTGAGTGTCACAACAGGGACTGCTAGAGCAAGAAACGTGGGCAGTACTTGGTTGGGCAAGGTGCAATACGGCTGTTAACTTGTAGATCCATTAAGAACTCAGGTCAGGTACCACGCGCGATAGAAGTTTTCGCCTAACCAGCGTAGTTTCTTGTGTCGGTGAGTGAACAACAAGTCCCGGCACTCCGACGTCGGATTGACTAATCTCTATTCTGCAAAAAGAATGAAGCAAGAACAAGAGCAATCTTTGCACTTTCATGTGGCAACATCAGAATACACTACATATTCCAGTATAAATACAAAATCTCTGGGAAAAAGCCAGACCAACATTTATCTAAGTCCCTTTCGAAGGCTTCCACAGTCTCACATTCCATTATAGCAGAAAGAAGCTTATTCCAGAGGTTAACTACTCGGTTTGTAAAAAAAGTCCGCCCTAACGTCCAAACGAGCCCGAGCAGGTGGTCCTACGTAGGTAACTCAAATAGATGGATCTGGTTGATAGCACTGAGCCCCTTAATGATCTCAAACACTACCAGATGGTCTCGCAATCGACGCTGCTCCAAGGAAAATAATCCTAAGCTACTAAGCCAATTTTCGTACGACTTCCCGCGTTAACCTGCGAGCATCCTTGTCGCAAGTTCCTGAATCTTTTATTTACACACAGCGTCACTACGGAGACACGGTGGCCAGGCCCCAACACGGTACTCTATATGTGACCTAACCACCGCTGTATATAAGGGTAAAGATAGTTCTGCTTTATTGCTACTCAGCGCCCTCCTGAGGCGAAGCAATTCTTGTCGCGCTTTATTGTCAGCATGGCGACATCGTGCCGAAGGTTTAAAACTATTCATTATGAGGATACCTAAATCATGGGCTTCATGAGTACACTGCAATGATAGAGATGCCGTAGGAGACTGCACTGCAATTCCACTACCACTGGTCAAGAGCTGACATTTACTGGCATTCAGAGGTAAATCCCATTGGCTCGACCAGTTCACCACATCAATAATATCCCTAGTCAATGTTGCTCGATCTCCCCCACCGATTAGTTTTAAGTCATCAGCTAAGATATAGCAGGAATCCTCAAGAAGAGGAGCCAGGTCGTTTATAAACATAAGAAACAATACTGGACCCAGTACCGAACCTTGGGGGACACCGCCTTAGGCAAGGCCCACACTAAAACCCGCTTTCCCAACTCTAACTCTGAATGTTCCTCCACGTAAGAATTTAGAAAACAATAGTAATATTTGAGAATGCAATTCAAACTGTCAGCTTCTTAATTAAAAATCAGTGACTTACTTAGTCGAAAGCTTAACTGAAGTCCAAATAGCACACCTCTACCGGCATCCCATTATCAAGACATCGGGTAATCTCATCCAAAAAGCACAATAAATTAGTGAAACAAGACTTCTTTTTAAGAAAGCCATGCTGTCCCCCTCAGTCAAATGTTCACAGATCCTGTTTCTTATAAGCTTTTCCAAGCACTTCAGCATGATGCTGGTTAAACTAACAGGCCTATAGTAAAGAGGCGCCGACTTAGAACTTCCCTTATGAATGGCAACAATGGTCGCCTCCTACTAACCACGTGGTAGCTTGCCTTCCTTAAGAGACTGGTTAAATAATTCCGTGACAGGATACTGAAGGTTACAAGCCAGTGGCTTAACTATGGCGGGATGTACATTGTCAGAGCAAGCTGATTTATAAGGGTTCAAGCTGGCCAACAATGTGAAGACCTCTGGCACAGTGACAATAAGTTCCTGCGATTGTGAAGGCAAAGCTGGCCTACTATTCTTTCGATCCAGGTTTTGGAAGGCACATAGCAACACTTCCACTTTATCGACGTCAACAGCCTGCCATCCTCCATAGTTAGACAGCCGACCGCCTCGCTAAGCGGAGCCTTTGATTGGATATAACTGCAGTAAGACTTGAGAGTTGCTTTCGCAAAGTTGCCCAACCTAAGCTTATTTGAGTACTACGTTTGCCGTTGCAACTTAATAGCTATGTTTGTCATTTTTTGTACTGCAGCCAACGTCGGAAGCCCCACGTTTCTTGGTATTTTTTCCACTCAGTATTGCGCCCCTTTATCGCTTTGTCAAGCTTTCTCCACCATCGGCGTTTGGCAAACTGCCTTCTAGGGAGTAGGGGGAGCGAATTCGTTCAGTAACTGCACGAGTTCGCTTTCGAGTAATTGCCACTTCTGTTCCAGAGTGGCCTTGCCCTGATCAGGGATCCAAGTGATTGGAATAATTCGATCGCGCAGCTTCGTAAAACCAATGCGATTGAAAGTCCTCTTCAGTCGGTGATTCTCCGTAAGCTTCGGTGTGTTCAGAGAAAAATCCAGAACGCAATGATGGCTCTTACCTATGGGTGGCTTCACGCGCAGGCCCACCAAGTGACTATGTCTGGCGATCAGGATATTAAGGGTTGAAGGAATACTTCCGATACGACCTCTGGTCATAACATCGATGTATTGCTTGAACGCATTTTCGTGTATCCAACCCACTAATTCCTACTCCAGGGTACCCACCCTGTTTTCAGCACGCTGCCAATCAGTATGCGGAAGCTTAGGTCACCGACGATCAGGAAATTAGGTGCGGCCAACGCCGCCTGCCTTAGTACAGTACCAAAATCCGTCCTCTCGTGTGGTGGATGGGCTACGATAGACATACTGTAACCTCTAACTTACCCCACACTCTTAAAAAGCAGGATACCATCAGGACCTTTGCAGAACTTATGATAAATGGAGCCTCCCAGTGTTTATATTGGCAGTCGATAAGCAATAGGACTCCTCCAGCAGTCTGACGCCTAGGCCAATCAGCCCTAGCTTGCGAAGTCAACAAGCAGATCACTAATAAGATCGTTTGGAGAAAGCCAGGTCTCGGACACAGCAGCCACGGCAAGTTCAAGTTCGGGTGGGATTGGAACGATAGGAGAATCCCGTGAGTGTTCAATCTTGAGTGAATCGTTGAGTTAGGAATTTATGAAGTGCTCAGTTATTGATGGATTTAAAACGGAACACCCGTACCTCACCCTGGTTAACCAGTAAATGCCCACGTTCCCTGCCCTAGCAGTCCCTGCTGTGGCAGTCACGTAAAGTAAACAAAGGATAGGAAGAGAAATCGAAGGTACAGAATAAGGAAGCGCACTTGAAATAAAATACCGATGCATGAAAAAAGTAGAGAAAAGAAAATCGAAGTATGAAGATGCGAGTTAGTCAGGAAAAGGGCAGGGGGTCACCAATTGTTGGGCGGAGCATGGTATACTAGTCGGTAAGCAATGACACGTAAGACGTGCCAAATACGACAGTATAGAAGTCGGAGGCAACTGAACCCAACGTGTATTGTGCAGGCTACACGAATAGGAGGCGGATCAGAGAGAGCGAGAAACGTGCAGCGAGGAACTCACTAAAACGGTTTGTGACCATGGATGTGCAGTCAGTTAAACAAATGGACGTTTCGAAGGTTAAAACAACCATAAAATCCAATGTTATAAGATACTGAAAGAGCATGTTTTCAGTTGCACTACAATGGTCTTTTCTTTGCGTTAACGGCTTCTGGCAAGTATAGAAATAAAGCTTATTTCGTTACTTATTTTATTATAGTGCAGCGGCCAGGCGTACCGCCGCCCCTAACAATGTATCTATGGCGCGCACCACATTTTGCAATCAACACAGGTTCGTTCAACTTCTGGTGCATTCCGTCTGTTGCGCACACGCTGCAGCATCCAGGTTTTTGCCGCCGGTTCAGATATCTAAGCCAAAACTCCAGTGCTCTCTAACTCGCAACATGCAGAATTTTTAGCCCAGGTGTGGATAAACCATCCCAAGTTCATCCCGGCAAAATATACCTCATGGCCCAACTACCTCTGCAACCTGTTCTCACTCCCTTCCTACAAATTCTGCAGATAGCGAAGTAGATAGCAACGGCATCGTCGTGTCATCCGTTAAACTGGTGGACTCCAATGGTTCTTTTTCAAGCATAATTATATACGCTTGGTTACTAAACTATGAAATGCCCACCCTGCTTCCTCTGTCTGCCATTACCAGCCCTGATACAATAGTTGTAACAGAAACATGGTGTCCCCTTATGTTACAGAAGTGCTTTAACCACTTTGTGGCGATAATCTGCTTACGCAACCCTGTGTGCATAAACGAGGGAGCGGAAGTGCCGTTTTTAGTAAACCTACTTAGCAGAATTGTCTTAATTCTTGGGCGCAGCTGAGACGATAAACACGGTGTGGTTAACGGCTGGTACCTTAGGATAGACGGCGCTATATGGGTGTGTTTAGGGACCACCAGCTAACACCAATAAGAGCAACAACACACTATGCTTACTTTTGCAAGCCATCAATTCGTTTACGCAAATACAAACTGGTCGCAGAAGATTTCCACCAGTCTAAATTAACCTGGCTCCCACTCGCTGCAGCAACGAAGTATGCTGAGCTATTAGTATGTATCAAGGTTGGCGTCTGGGAGCAGAATGTATCGGATCCAACCAAGGTGCAGCCTATTCCTGCCTTGCTATTGGTACTCGGCCTTCCTTCAGCTTGTGTGTCAGTGGGCTAGGTGTACCGGGGTAACGAGCATACTTAAGCGCATTGCTCGGTTTACTTAAGGCGAACTAATGCCTATCCCACAGAAATGGATGCAGTCCTAGTCGCTCGCCCGACGCACGTCGTTAAATGGACAAGTTTTGCCATGCACGTCAGCTCAAGAGATGTGGATATATTCTTCATGCCTGATTCCGTGGATCGGTCTGCTGAACCGTTTTACAAGGAAATAATTTACTGGCTTGAATGGCTAACTCCCATGTCGCCTATGGTATGAGAGTCATCTAAAAGTGTAACCCACCATAATAGAACTAGAATAAGGCGTCAGCTTAGACGAAACCACAAGAAAATATTAACTTTGCTTGCATCATAAAAGCGAGTAAAATCTCGCATAGGATTTCTGCCAGAACTAAGAAGAATCAAACCAGTCAAGATTGAGACGCAATAAAATGTGCAAAAAAGTAATAAATAAAGCTGGCCACCGCACTCTTGGACCCCCAATTATGGATGACAGATCTGTACCCTAAAGTGTAGCCCAAACAACACTACCACCGATGCAAGCACAATAAGGGAATTCCCCAACACACACTTTGAATACTCGCAGTGCCTAGTCTTAAGTTCAGCCAATCAGGCGCTGCCTGTACGCGGTAGCCCGTCCTTGTCGTCGCTGCAGTCGGGCATAAATATTAGCCGTTCTGCGATGCCTACAAACACGTCACCTTCGTAAACGTGACCAGAATGAAGACCGCTCATTATAATTAAATGCAGTGGCGATGATATTCGTAGTTATTTGACTGGCTAGCGGACAACATCCACGTGTTGACAGATGGGTGGTCAGGGTCAATCCTGTTCCAGCGAATGGTTCGCGGAAGTGTTCCAGGACCTAATGAGCTGTTGACTGGCAAGCGTTTCCCAAAAGGAGGCATAATCCTCTGTTGAACAACACTGTGATGTGATGGATTTGAATGGCCACTACATAAAGCCTACTCGCCCAGCCTTTCCGGAGGAGTTTACTCTACTCATTAACGTCAGCATTTTCGGAGCTCTCGTCTGCTCTCTCCTAGGGTGAGGAATTCACCGAACGCAACTACAAATCCAGCACAACAGTAGCAAATTTACTTAGCATGATTACTAACACATGCACGTATAAATATACCGAAAACAACTCCAGTATTGAAAGAGTACACAGCAATGAGGTTGATAATTACTAATCATACGCCCTCACTTAATATCATCATATATTTTTAGGTGTGTTCGTCACTGTCGGAAATAAACCAATGCTGTATTTATATGTTTTTGTTTTGAAGCTCTTCACTTATCATTATCAGTCCGCTTGGCAACGTTCCATCACTTTTGTACGGCATAATGGTGGTTGCCTACTGGACGTTGGTAAGCATGGCCCAACTAACCACACTTTTATTATATAGCGTGAGGTTGAAGATGATTAAATACCACGCACCCGTTTCCTTTATGCAGGCAAGCATGTACATGTATCACAGCACAGATTTCCGCGTGTTATGTCATGTGCAACCTGCCAGCTGGGCTGCTTCAATTTAGTCACCGAGGTCAGTGACCCTTACTTGTCAATTTTTATTATTTAGCTCGGTATGCAAAGGCGGTTGACAGGGTACCACACATGCGCCTGATCCATAAGGTAAAAGTTTATGGGTAGACAGTTCTTTATTAGACTGGCTTAATTTCAATCTAATAGGACGCACGCAGTCTGTCAAAATTGAGCAAACGGCATCCATACCGACTTCCATCTTTATTAGGGTGGTTCAAAGAATGTATGATTAAACCTACCTTATTTTTGTTTTGTGGCAAAGACTTCCGCAGCACTTTGCAGCAGGGCCGCTCTTTCCTTTCGGTGAAGAAATAAAGGATGTTACGTCTTTCTAACTAATCATGAAATACCCGCCATTGATTGAGGCTGTGAAGATCATCAACTGATTGTAAAGCGGTGCAAAATGACGGCGGTTGCAAATGACGTTCGCTCAAACATTTAATTTGTCATAACCCACAAAATTTACATGCCTACTGGGACCCTAACCTTAAACGACACCACTATCTAACAGAATGTAAAGGCAACAGACCACGGCTTGCGCTACTCTCTGAGCATAAACCTTGCGAAGCAACTTAATCATCAAGTGGCAGGAGTATGCTGTTTAAACTTTTAAATACTCCATTAACTAACCATTGCAGATGCGGGGCTAGAACTTTATAGAAGCCACATCCGTCCACAGCCCGACTGTTGCTCCATTGCTTCAGTACTCTAAGGATGCTGGACAACACTTAGCTTGAAAGAGCTCAGCGGCGCTGTGCGAAGCATTATACTCCATCGCAGCAAGCTCCGCGTCATCACAAATGTGCGAGCACTTTACTATTTAGCCCCTTTGGTAAAGACGCATCATCTCTAAACTGTTTCTTCTCACATGAACTAATACATAAGGAGCTGTCATACTAACACCTGACTGCAACCAGGCTGCATACCTAAAATTAAGCGCTGAATCAAGAGTCACTTCGTTTGTACGCTAAAGGCAAAGTACCGACTGCCATTTCGCTAATTCTTAGTTGCCATCGCAATGAGGCTGGACCTTACCGTGGTGCGATGGTTTGTGTTCCTCAGCGATCCATTGGACTATGCTGGGTGGTGCTTTTGCACCTTCAGTGGCACTCATACCAGATTGGTCAATGGTTAGAGGCCAGACAAACTCAGCCTCCTGGTCCTCCAGGTTGGGGGTTGGAATGAGGGTGGCACCTTATTCCTTAAAACGGACTCCTTGTAGCCCAACGCCAAACCCGCTGCCTTGCGGTCAGGTTTTTGAACCAAAGGCTTTGGTTGAAAATCCTAATCGTTCTCCTGTCTAGGCCTGGGCAACCTGACAGTATCCTGCCCACGCAATACTATGAATCTTATCTCAAACAAATTGCTGATGCTCTGGCCACCGCAGAGGCTAATCAACGGTGCCCTTTCTGCTGCATCGAGCAGGGTGGATAGGGGTTTGGAGGCTACTGCTCAAGCCTTCCCGTCTTCTTATTCCACATCTTACGCTTTTTCACCCTTACCGTCCCCTTCCAACTTCACCTATATCCCAAAGTTTTCAACCCCCGATCCTTGGCCCTCCCCCAATATGCTTTGCTAGGCATTTACTAATTTCAACTCACATCTGAATGCGGAGCGTTGCTCCTCCCCTGTCGGCAAGCCCATGTCCAACCAAGCGGTCCATTCCAGTTCATCGGCTTCCGTTTGGAGCCCTCGATCCTCCTTCAGATTGGCATGCCTTAATGTACGCACACTACTACAGATCGGTCAACAGGCAGCACTTGCCCGAACATTGGAGAACCTCTCGACCGATATCTGCTGCTTATCAGGGACCCGCCTGCAAGACTCGAGCTCTGTGCTCGCTCTGCGATCCCCTGCAGGTGACGCAAAGAGTAGTTGCTCAGTGCGCCTATCCGGTAACGATGCAGCTTCGAGCACGGGCCAAGCTGGTCTTGGCATTGCCCTGAGTCACCGGGCTGAAGCTGCTCTGGTTGCTTGGATTCCAATCAGTAGCCGGATGTGCGCGGTCCGATTGGCTGGCTCGTTTAAATCTTCGAAGTCGCGCGGGACTAATAGGTGTCTAATCATCATCGCTGCCTACGCGCCCACAAACTGTAGCGATGATTCGGTAAAGGATGACTGCTACCACCAAATGACTCAGCTTTCCGCCACAGAAGGAGCACGGACATTGTAGTGCTGGCGGGGGATATGAACGCACAAGTTGGAAAGTTATCCACTGATGAAATGCATCTGGGTGGTCAGCACGGTGTAGACTCCCGTACTGATAACGGTGAGCGGTTACTTCGTTTGTGTGAAGATGCTCGTTTATTTCTTGCGAGCACCAATTTCCGACACAGCACCCGCCGGAGGGTGAATTGGCGCCCACCAGCCTCGAACCAGCCTTGGACGCAAATCGATCACATTGCGATAAGTTACCGCTGGAGAGGCTGCATCCAGAATTGTCGCTCGATTTGGAGCACATGCGTAAACACCGATCGTGCACTTGTATGGGCTGACATGCGGATGCGCTTTGGCGGACGCCCATGACGACGCCGTGAGCGCATTGACACCAGCCAACTGACAAAGTCAGCTGTTCTGAATGCGTATCGAAGTACGCTGACATGCGAGTTGTGTAATCGCTCACTGGAGACAATTGATGGTCACTGGTCACATGTTCGCCAGAGCTTACTAGCAGCGGGCAAACCCTCATTTGGTATGTCTAAAACCCAACGTGCACATTGGGTCTCTTCTCGGTCTCTGGAACATATCGACGTTCGCCGGCATATCCCGGCTGGAAGTGAACCCAATGAAACTCGCAAAGAGCTCCGGGCTAAACTCCGCGCTAGCCTGAAGAGAAACCGCGAATCTTGGTGATATCACCGTGCGTCAGAGATGGAAGTGACAGCTGCCCTTGGCAAGCATTTTAAGTTATTCCGTCTGATTAGGGAAACGGGCAGCAGG
The DNA here is from genome assembly GCA_944474145.2 of Dicrocoelium dendriticum. Lineage (NCBI taxonomy): Eukaryota > Metazoa > Platyhelminthes > Trematoda > Plagiorchiida > Dicrocoeliidae > Dicrocoelium > Dicrocoelium dendriticum. Next base: position 61,705,129 of record OX104059.1, on the reverse strand, counting down.
AAACTTGGTGTTAGTGCAACAATTTGTGACGAGAGTGGACAGCCTATCTACAATTTGTCAAAACGTTTGGAGCGTTGGGCTGAGCATTTTGAAAAACTATTTAATCGGCTAGAATTGTTCGATTCTTCACCGGCCAGTGATGGCCTGCTCCGTGGGCTGTCCCTTTGGATCCACCCTCTTGCTCAGAAGTCGAACGTGAGATCGGACTGTTGAAGTTAAACAAAGCCGCGGGATCAGATGACCTACTTCCAGCTCTCATTAAATTCATAGCCTCTGCTCTTGTTGATGCTTTACATGAAGTACTAGTAAAACTGTGGGAGCAGGAGACTGTCCCAACCAACTGGAGCCGCTCCGTTATTGTTCCCACCTTCAAAAGCGCCGCGAGCTCGGAATGCGGAAACCATAGACGTATCAGTCTGATCTCCATCGCCTCCAAATTACTCGCCTCCATAATTCTTCACAGACTGACTGATGTTCGTGGAAGCCAGTTTCGTGAGGAGCAAGCCGGGTTTCGTCGTGGTCGTGGCTGCATCGAGCACATCTTCACCTTGCGTCAGTTGTTGGAGCACCGTCACACATATTGGCGGCCCACCCTAATCGTGTTCTTCGCCATCAAAGGTGCCTTCTATTCGGTTGATCGATGTGCCCTTTGGAATTGTCTACACAGGAAAGGTGTGCTCGAGAAATATGTAAATATTATCCAAGCATTATATGCGCGTAGCACGGGTAGTGTGAGGGCTTACGGCAAGCTGTCTTCACCTTTTAATATCTCCAGCGGTGTGAGACAAGGATGCCCGCTGTCACCTTTCCTCTTCAACTTCGCTATTGAGGAAGTCATGGAGTTTGCATTTACAGGACATGACTTGGAAGGTGTGGAGCTACTCCCAGGAGAAAGACTTCTTGACTTGGAGTACGCAGACGACATTCCCTCATCTGTGACAGCTCCCAGACTTGCCAAGCCGCGCTGGACAGATTAGCACTGGCTGTCAGCCGCTTCGGGTTTTGCTGTGCACCATCGAATTGCACAGCGTTCTTGCAAGATTGGCAGGGATTGCCTCCTGCGCTGATTCTTGTTGGGGATCAGCTAGAAGTCGTTCAGAAATTCAATTACCTGGGAAGTTGTATCAGCGCCCTTGGAATCGAAGACGAGATCACGAACCGTATAGCGAAAGCTCGAAGTGCTTTTGCTAACCTTCGCCAACTATAGCGGCGGCGCGACACCACTCTCGCCCTGAAGGCTAGAGTGTACAATGCAGCGGAACGTTCGACCTTACTGCACGGTAGCGAAAGCTGGCCCCTAAGATCGGCGGACATGAAGAGGCTAGTTACGTTCAACCATCGCTGCCTTCGCAGTTTGGCTCACATCTGGTGGGAACACCGCGTGAGTAACGAGCGTGTTCGACGCACTGTTTATGCCCAGGAAAAGGATCTGAACCGCTCAGCACCGTTATTTTACGCACCAAGCTCCGACGGCTGGGCCACGTGTTACGCATGTCAGCTCACCGACTCCCTCGACGTGCGTTGTTTGTCCACCGGGGATGTAAGTGGAAGAAGAGGAGAGGTGGCCAAGCGATGACTTGGTCCAGAGGAATGAAGTCCATCACTTTGGAGCCAGCCTCCGTTGGAGTGTCACGGCTCCCATTTGGGTCCGAAAGACTGTGAACATGTTGGGCTGGATACACTTGCAGACATGGCAAGGAGCCGACCTCAGTGGCGTTTCTGCTGTGAGTTTCTTTGTCCCTCCCCATCCATGTTAGCCTCTTCTCCATCTACCATCTCATTTCCTAGGGTATAATATAATTATTTTTTTCGTTTTGCCTAGTAGCTGGCTAGTAGCTTACCAGAACCATGCCTATCCGTTGCTGGTAGCTCAGCTGGCATGCAAATGTTGTATCTATCTTTCCTTTATGTACTGCATTATATGTATATATGTATTTCCTTCAAGTATTGCGGCAAAATAGCGGTGTTTTTCCACCTCTAGCTGGTGTGTTTAATGATGAATGAATGATGAATTCTTAGTTGTGTATCAGAAGATATGCAACAGGTTGCCTGCGAGACTAAGCGAAATCCATAATGTACATCCTTCAGGAAGCAAATAAAGAGGTTCCTATACATTGACGATATCTGTTGCACCTTAACTAGCTGCGCTTCACAAGACAACCTCGTCGTACCTGGCCTCGATATAACTTGAGGACGCCTAAGGCGTATTGCATGACATCTAAGCACATTTAGTTCACAACTCATACACATTAATGATAGTTATCGCCTTATTACCTAAGCGGCTTTAGCGGCATGCGTCCCACACAGTGTCCAGTGTGTTAAGAATAGGAATCAGAGTACAAGATGCAGATTGTCATTACTGACCTCCTTTTGACCTGCCTTTTCTCCTTCTACGGACACGGCATAAAGACTGGACTATGGGACGCGCAGTCGCCAGCACAACAGCAAACTGTTAGGGCTAACTAGTTGCAATGCGCTTGTGACTTGGCTCTATCAATGGCTAATGTATAGCTGCCCAAACAGGCCAACAACCGATAAAACATTAGCTTTAGACTGATAGTTTCAAAACCCCGATGCTATTGCCTGTATAGGACGACGAATGGCAATATACTGCCCACTGGCCTAGGCAAACTTCACTCCTTACTTACCAACTTCACTTTCATCACTTGGTTTACAAGTTATCCATTATCACTGTCACAACACCCAAGCGATCTCAGCCAGATCATGCGCACGCACCTTAATGGTGTTAAGACTAGATATTTGGGTCAAAATTATATATAGCCATTTCTGCTTAGTTTCTGAATTACTTCGCTTCCCCCGCTTACCCTTTTATCCAGAGGCTGCAAGGACCAGCCATTTTCTATATCCTTATGGCACCTCAACGTCACTGGCCACTTTGTACATTCTCAAAAAGCTCAACATATAGTACAATCTAGTCTGCTGACTAGTAGCTACGAAAATCCGTGGTCACTTCCCATATAGGAAACCGCAGGACCATAGCGAATCCACTTGAGTAGGCAAACTTCAAGCCCTATATCTTGTCCGTACCATCCTTCCTCTTCTGCTTTACCTACTATAACTTTCCGTAATATTCGACACGCGAGGCACGTTTGCAAAGGCATGGTCCTAGTAAGAACACAAAAGATGATCACTTACTGCGCAATGAAACAATAGGCTTGTCAAATATGTTGATTGTAGTATGTGTGTGCACGTGTGTATGTGTGCATGTAGCGTGTGTGATTAAGTGTACAGGTTTTGTAAAAGCTTTAATGGAAGTTTGATAGGGTCGTCAGTGCTAAATAGGTGTCTGATATTTGTGTGCTTAAAGCGGTCGACCGGGTAAGCAAGGGGTGGTTTTACTTAGTGTTGAGTCACTACTACTACGTCAAAATGTTGTTAAGCAGATCCTTGTAGCTTTTCCTTAGGCGAACGCTTGCCAGCCATGAAAGCATCACTTCCTGAAACACTGCTGCCGAACTAGTAGGGAGAACGGTGGAAACCCGAGCATTTAGCCGGCACCACGGGGATGTTGTTCGGCTAGCAGTGGAAAACGGTTAAGCCTATGACCTTTGACGTACGCTTAGTATAGGCATTTTACCAATCCTAAGCTTGGTGTAAGATGTTAGTATCTATTGTTGCTGTCGCCACATAAAGTGCATCAAAAGTTAACGTTAGGATCGTCCAAACCATTGTATAAATACCTGCTTTAGACGTAACAATACGAACCCGCGCAACTCGCAGATGTTAGTTGGTTTTAATTGATGTGATTAAGTAAGTGCAAGTACTCACTACTTTACACCGCTTTTTCCAACCGTAATCAGCATATCGACCACCAGCTAATATATGTGTGTATGTATATAGTCCATCTGGTCGATAAAATGACAACTGTAGGTGGCGTGGGCCCAATAATCAGGCCTTTTACTCTCCACTTACCCTCTCTTTTTCCAGATACTTAGTTTTATCCGATTTAAATAACTAAATAGTTATATCCCCTATGGAGCGGACGTCAACAGTACAGTGTGATTTTATGCTTGACAGAGCACTAAAACGCTATAAACCCAGGTACACCGAGCGGCAGCAAATTAGGTTGGCAAAATACATGGCACAAAATGTTGTACCTAATTTTCTCCCAGCGATGATGCAAGGATGAGGAGTGCGTTCCTTGGTATCAAAGAGAAATGTCGCGTCGAAGCGCAATGGGATCGCTGGTTGTTTCTGTTACGGTAGTCCTAGGTGCTTGTTGGAATGGTTCCGGTGAGTGACCTTAATTTTGTGCAGGCATAGAAACCAAAGTGAATGTTTGTTAACCGCATTGTGTTCTCCATTATCGGACATTGTGATCATTTAATGTGTGAATAAGTGAACAATGCCTTTATTTCGGCTGTCAGTCAATCCGCAACCTCGCAGTGTTACTAAACCAATAATTGTGGCTTTTTAGAAATAAATAGATAAAATGTGCTTCTTGCGTAGTTTGCGGCACGCCAAATACAGCACTATCAAAATTGGACAAGCCATGTCGTTACGTTAAGTGCAGGATAGATGGCATGCAGAAACGTGCAAATTTAAAGTAAATTTTGAGAAGCAGCATAGTTAGCTATGGTTTGGTAGGAAAGGGCCGAATATGATTAACGATAGTTCGTAAATAGGTTTGAGCCTATGCCCCTGAATTATTGGTGTGCAAACTAGAGAATTGCCAGCGGGATGGAAAGGGCATTGACTTTATTCGGTGACGAGTCACATCTACCATGTCGCAGTGTTTTTAAGCAGACACCTGTGGCTCTTTATTGTGAGGACACTTGCCAGGCGGAATGCAGTAACGTCTTTGAAGACTGCCATCAATGATAATTTGAGCCAACTGTCATTGCCAATGCCTCATTCAGACCGGTTTATCTCGCAGCTGTGCGCAGTCACGTTGCATTCAACATCTTTCGTTTGCTGACTGAGTGGCTTAGTTAGGATCCACCACAATTGGTTCAGCGCAGCGATATTGTCGATGATTTTCTACTTTATTGGTAATAGAACAGGAGCTTTCTGAAAGTTGGGAGATATTTGGTGGCCTTGGTGTGTTATGCATGCTTGCGTGTCTATGTCTAGGCAGTTGACCCACGGGCCAGGTGGATTGCAGAGAAGTCCACCGTAGAGGACCTTCGTTGTTAAGCTTTCCATCCTCTAGATGACTGGAAAGAGAAAAAAGAAGAAAAACGCTTGCTGGGCGGAAACCCATTACGTCCTCGAACACTACCATTGCTCACAATTTGAATATCATCGAGAAGCTGTCAACGCTACTGTATGACCGAATTTCCGCAAGGCTAATCGCAGTCACGGTGCCCACAATTTTCCATAGGCTCAACAGAATGCTTCGTCAGGAGTTACCGGTGAGGGTTCAGGGTTCCCAGTGAGGGTACTGGACGAAGTGGGAGCTCTGGAGAGTGAGATGTAGGGTTGCGCATATGAGGTGAGCAGGTGAACAGATGACACACTGGCCAGCTGATTTTTCATGTAAGTATACGAGCGACAACCATTGCAGTTAAGTGAGACGCTTGCACATAGATAAAGATTTTGAGCCCTTTCAAACTTAAGAGGAATTTCAATCTAATCGTTTCAGTAGGTAGAGAATACTGCTCGAGAGGTTTGCTGTGGTCTTTGGAATCAGGCATGGCCTTGCGTTATAGTACAGGCCACAGGCAAATAATTCTTTAAGGCATAAAAGCTGTTTATCACACTGGTCAGGTGATAAGATAGTCATAGAATTATAGCGACTGGTAGGTAAATATTCTGATATTACAGCGGAGGTAAGTCACGGCCAAGGTGAGCAGAGCCTACGTCCATAACTTCTCAAGTAACGTTAACACTTGCAGGAAAACGAAGCACGTTTGAAGTGTTGCGCTGAAATTGATAATGACCTCAACCCAGTTTTCCAAACCGGTAGAAGATATGTAGTGGAGATTATACTGGTAGAGATTATACATGTGCCGAGCAGAATTGTAAATGTTAGTAGACAGGTAGCTTGATAATCAGATCCTCTTCCTCAACCGCTTTCGCTAGCAAAACCTGCGCACCTCCACATTCCGTTTCACTGGCATGAAAGCGAAGCAGCTGCACAGAGGCTCCTGTCAACCGGACTGGCTGTACTTCCAGAAAGTTTGACAACCACCACCTTATTTTGTCCGTCCTGCATAATCTTCTCCTGTACCTAGCTTAAACAGTTACAATAATTTATGCGTACTGGGGTGTGACCAACCAACTCCCACTGCTTTTTCCATACTTTCCTTCTCCTGATTCACTTTATTATCCTTTGCTTAGGGAGCTAGGATAGCTCTTACCATAAAACCCCTAAGGCAGTAGCTGCTGCGACATCTTATTCATATGTAACGTTGCGGAGTTGATGAATTACGCGAGCGCTAGCATCGGAAGTTAAAATTAGAGAGAAAATGATCGAAATAAACGTGATACAAAGTAGTTTGTAGCAGCACGTGAGGCACTATAATTCCACATGCTCGGCTAACCTCAACCTTAGTAGCAGAGTTGGTACTGCTCCACGAACGCAAATGCAAACAAAGTTCACGCCTTGAAGCAGTTTGTTAATATTTCCCATACACAATTTTTAATATTATTGGTGACAGGCTCCTTTAGTTTACTGATATTGTTGACATATCCTTAAGAGTAAATATAATAAGCTCAAAGAGATAAAACGCGATAAACATCTTAGAAATTTCTGTGTTTTCAAACCGAAACGTGTCGATTGATTCCGAAGCTCAATAGTTTTAGGCAGTTAGACCTGGCTCATATAGTCCTGATATAACCGTCTCAACCACTTAGTGGCCTAAAATATATTGTACGCAGTACCCATAGTGGTTTATAAACCCCACTTTTCCCTGAAAATAATACACAGGCCTTCTGGACGTGGGCTAATTATAAATTGTGATGAAGTCTCTTGTCTATCTTACATTTATGAATGGCTTCCCAGCATTTTTCCAAAACATTGTCCATTAGTTGTCAATATTTGCTTTGTATGCCCAAAAAGGTAGCTTTCCGGCCAATTACGTCGTAACTAGGTATTGCGGGGAATGTTAGGATATACAGGGCATAGCTAGATAAGTATGCTAATAAAAGGATATGCTTTGACACTTTTTACCCACTCATTCCTTTTTCTGGTATCTGCGTGAAAAGCAAGAAGTTATTTTTAGCAAAATTAAATGTTACCCCTAGTCCTTCCTTCAATCACGAATAACTCGCTGACGATCGCGTATATCACATTGCTTCTGCTGTTGACGTAATCAGCGGTTAAAACCTGTTTATTGTATTCTATTTTTGTTCCATCTGTTGCAATACTCCAGTCTTAGCAATCCTTTTCTTTCGTCTGAGCTAAAAGCAGTTTGAATTGAAGCGCTAACGTACAAATGTAGCGTAAGAAATTTTGGTTATAAATAAATAAATAAATATTTATTCTCAAATTAATCGAGGCATACAAAACTAGGTATGATCAAAATTTACAAGCAATTATATAACGCAACAAATACGTTACAACGCACGTAATTGGCTTTGGCCAAAATTTGTACAATTTACAAAAGCAGTGGAAGCACGCATGAGGAGCAAAGTCAACAGTAGAGTGCCGACAAAATGGCTTCGCGTGTGCGAAGAGTAACTTAAAAACTGTACGGTAGGTGGAGTGGGGACGGTGTGTGAAGATGGAGAGGATATTTGTTGTACATATCAGTAAAATATGGAAAAATGAGTAGTCGATGTTCCTGCGTGTCACACTTGGCAGTGACTTTATTAAGTGGCGAGTAACATCCGCCACGACACAGTGTTGATGCACGGACTTTCGGGGCTATTTGTGGGGAGAAGGCTTGCCAGACGAAAGTCCACCAGTTCCTGGAACACCGTCATCGTAGGCTTTGAGCGGTCTTGTACAACTAGCAAATCTTCTTATGAAGCACCTGTGCATTCAGTTATTAGCAGGCGAATGACTCCTCTGTTGGTTAAACAGATGGCACAGTCAGATTTCTACATGGGCTTTGAGATCAGTCGAGGAGGAAGTATGAGTTTGCAGGTAAGTAGAAATTTTAGTGCATGGGGTCTCGCCTTCTTTGATTATGTATCTTTTCTGGGGTGTGAAGAATTCCAGTTCAGCTACCCCCACTGAACATTGATGGTTGAGGTGTTGGGTGCAGATGTTTGGTTTTGAAGTGAAGCCATAGTACAGATAAGTCCTTGTTGGTTATTTCGTCCCACCTCAGACGGTGGCATTTTCTCCGTTTATGAACGGATCTCTAAGATGTTCACGACCGCAAGGAAAAGGGAAAGAGAGGAACAGGCCGAGGGAAGACCAAAAAGGAGAGTCATGTTAACAAGTAGTAGTAGCAAAGACATTTAGTTGAGGCAAACTGGTGTACCATATGTAGCAGATATTACGCTGAACATGTTTTTGATTATGCGGCAGCAGGCATTGCTTAATGGATAAATTACTTTCATGTACCTGTGGCTGAAGAGCAGGGTTCCAGTAAGAAATCCACGAGGTAATAGCTTACGGTGTTGGAATTCAACCGGAGACCAGACGGTGACTACGTGATCACGCGTGGTTGTAGTCGGAAATCTTTTTGTAGTTTTCTAGTGAACACGCCTTGGTGTCACTAAAAACTCGCTGTATTCGTAGTTGCGTTTTAAGAAATTATTTTTTATGTTTTTCTTGTTCCCTCTAATTCCGCCGGCATTACAGTTGTTTATGTGCCCATCATTAAATGGGACCATTCTTTGTGTCGAACTAGTCCAAAGAAATTGGAGTGGAGTTCGTAGCGATTGAGATCTTTATTCCAAAATTAACTGAGTACATACGGAGACGCGCGACGCTTCGCTGATAATAACTACAAGGAGGACGAACTGCACCGGATGGTGCCGCATAAATATCACGGCGGACCCGTACAGATCTTTCAGCCGAGCACCTTAAAAGGCCTGTTCACTCAAAATTGCGAATAAGTGACATATACGCCTGCTGTTCTCACTCCCTGACAAGTTCACTCAATTTGTATAAACATTAAGCTGATCCCTTCGGAGCACAGCGTCTAGCAAGTGTAGCATTAAAATTTTATTTAATTGTTTAACTATGTTCTTGATCGATGTGGCCCTTTGGATAGCGTGGTTTCCCCCACCTGATGAGGCGACTAGCCGGCCACTCTGCTCTCGTGTTACCACTTCACCCTTGATTATATTTACAGAATGCGTCCTTTAACCATTAACTTGTGCCTACGTAGAAAAGTGGGTTAGGTGTTAATTATTGCCGTTGTCCATTTGGGCATTAACGGCATAGGCTACCTCAGACATCTTGGCCAATTGTTCGACGCGAAACAAAAAAGGATAGGCAACCTTGAAACATGCTCGGCGTTGCTGGCACCAACACCGGCATCGCAGCTATCACTGCAGTCTACGTTTACCCACACAGTCTCTCCGACTATGTCCAACTATTCTTTGAGTAACATAATCCCGGTCAGCCAGTGAAGGATGCCTTCCCTTTGACAGCTCAGCCCACGCACCATATCCATACCAACGGCTTAACCATCTCCTTGTGCCTGTGCCAACTTGCGCCAGAGAACCTGTGGCTTGTTAGAGGAGGTTGAGCATGTGCATAAACTTGGAATAATCAGCTTTACGGATGGCCCTTGGTTCAATTCACTCCATGCGGGCCCAAACAATTCTGGAGACTGGTACTTCTGCAGGGACGACCGGACTCTAAACTTCTGGTGTCTGACAGCTAACCCATTTCACATGTACAAGCAGTCAAGGCACGCCTCACAACTTAGACAGTCTTAAATAAGGTCGGTCCTGTCCGAGCCCATCACTGACACGCAGTCAGCCACCTTCGGCTTGTTTGAATTTTTGAGAAGACATTCCGGGTTTGTAGGCCGCGATAAGTGTTCAGCACTTCATCAACGATGTCACACTTGGCCTAGACTCTGGCTAGCTTTATCTCGGCGACATTCTAGTAGCTTATCCCTCCGAAGAAGGGTGCCTTGCTCAACTTCAGTCGGTCTTCCGCCGGTTGATTTGACCCGGCGACACAGTTAACCCGATTTTGTGTGAAAGTGGCAAGCAACGGTACAACCCCTGGGCCCTCCCCTTACCGCATCTGTTATTGATGTGGTTGCGAACATGGTCTAATCCATAGAAGACTACCGCGCTCCATCAGCATTTTAGAACCTACACCGATTTTTTGGTCACGGCAACTTCTAACAACGCTTCGGCACCTTATCCGCTTAAACTATGCAGTCTCCAACGGTTCCTCTCAGAGGAAAGGAACGTACTTTTGTTCCGCCATGAACGACACATGGCCTTCACCAAACCCAAATGCGCCATCACAAACATGATTTTCCTCTCTCACGCCAAAACGTCTGCTACGCTTTCTCTGTCGATTGACGCTTCAGACGTTGCGGTGGTAGGTGGTATTCAATAACCCATTGTTGAGCAGTAGCCTCCACTCTGTTTCCTCTGCAAACGCCTGCAACCAGCGGAATCCAGTTATAGCACCTTTGGTAGCGAAATGCATGCCATCTACTTAGCCATCCATCATGTCCAACAAAATTAAGTTTGTCAGGCTGTCACTGGCCACACTGACTAAAATCATCGTATTTCGAATTTAACACATATTCGGAACTATTTAGCACGGGAACCAGACATCCAGACTTTCTCACGCAATACACTGCTGACATCCGCCATGCTACCTGTGTTGCCAACCCGTCGCTGATGCTCGAGCGTTAACCTTACTTTTCACTTTGCATACTGTCAACCTTGCGGCCATGGCGTAGACCCCTGCTCAAGAAGAACATCAACGCAACATGCAGCATACTTCACTGCAGGTGCTACCAGTTCCGATCCAAGCCACAAACGGAACTAATTTTTGCGACCTATCCGCCGGTTGCCCAAGGGCAAGATTTTCCGCTTACTTCAGACGCCCGGTATTCGAAGCCCTTGACTCAACGAGTCACCACGGCAGTCCGGCACCCTTAAACTGGTGTCTGAGTATTTTATTTGGCCAAACATTAACAACGATGTTCCTAACCAGCCTTGCACTTGTCTTCACGTTCAGCGCTCCAAGTACAACAAATTGCTCGCAGTCCTCTCGGCTCCTTTCCTATGCCTTATCCGCGGTTAACTCACGTACAATAAGAGTTCAAAGGCCCTTAACTTCTCGCGGATTCTTGACATACTGACTTGTATCAGCCTCTTCACCAGATGGTCGGAAGCCATTCCTGTAACAGAATGCTGGGCCGAAGTTGTCGTCCCTGTCCTATTGGACCTATAAAGGTTTCATCGCGGATGCCTATAAAACTTCACGAATGACGCCGGGGCGCTTTTTGACTCCTCATACTTCGCTGTCTTCTATAAATCCTTAGGTCACCGCCTTATCTACACAACGGCAAATTTGCCGGCAGCTAGTAGTTGTGTGATCCGCTTTCACCAACAGCCTGTGGCGTAGTTCTGTTATACATCTGACCCTGATCGCAGTAAAAACATTTCGCTTACGCTTTTAGGTCACCGCAGTAGCAGCATTTCTTACCATTAATGCGCTATAGCAGAGCTGCGCTGCACAATACAATATAATAAGGCTTCCAGGTGAGCTCATTTTGCCTGCTTCGCCATTAGGTATTTCTCGTCAAATTTCGCATCCTTTTCTCAAGGCATGCGCATGCTGAACCCAACTCCTCCTCGTGAACAAGAGAGTGAGGTGCAACTGCACAGTGAACTTACTACCTGCCCACATCATTTTGTTCGCCGGGACACAGCCCGTGGTTGCTTTTAGCCACCTTAGGTTTTACAGCGGACTCCGAGACAATTTACTTTATGCCAGTATAATCACCGAACAACGGTGTAAATTGCTCGTCAGTAGCTCGCATTCTTAGAATCCCTGCCCTCGCCAAACCGGGTGCAACCGCACAGTTGCAATACCTGCAAGTTCCCTTTCCACACAAATCGCCCCAGACATTAGCGTTACCCATGAAGCTAATCCACTCCCGCTCCAACCTCATGCAACTGTCCAACGAGGTGGAGTTGACAAACAGCAAGTTCGATTTTGGAGGTTGTTAAACTTTCTTATATTCCTTTCCCTGTACTGTGCACCCTACTTGGTGCTCGTTAATTTCGCCAACAAAAATTTGAAAAATACAACACAAAACCAAAACTTTCAAAAACAAAATACGTGTACTCAACTTGTTCCACATACTGGCTTCGTTTGCCACACGGCTTCACGACGCATGTGCGGACCGCGTCCCACCCCCCCCGAGGTTTAAAATCTAGAGCCCCAGAACCAAGAAACGTCGCGGCAGCTGTCCCAGATGCTCGAATTTTATGCAGTGTTTCCTTTGTTCTGTCGGCTGTCGCAGCTTACTCTGAAAGGCCAATAATAGTTACACTGGTTCGCAAGCGCTTGGATACAAGCATCACGCGGTGAGGTCTGCAATTCTACATTGACCGGTTTGGTAGTGAAATAGGGTGCAGTGGAGTGAGTGATCATTCCCTTGCGCACCGCCCGGTCTTCAGAAGTAGAACTGCCCTGGCGGCCCTTTAACTGAAATAGGCAGCAAACTGCATGCAACACAGCTCCCCAGAGGAGGCACTCCGGTCCATATACAACTATTAACTAATAATTAACGCAGATAAGTAGACCCAGCGAACTTCACGAGCCTTCTTTCTAAATGTATGTGCGTCCTATTACTACTGGAATCCGTGTTCCTCTCAAGACTCCACCTGATATTTATCGTTGCCTTACTTTCCCCAGCCTCTTAAAGAAAAACCCTTTAGTGAACGTGAAGCACGTACGATGTCCTAAGTTAGCGACACTGGTTGTTATTCTTGCTTGTGGGTTTTGACCAGGTAATTGTTTTACGGACGGTATTTAGCCTTCACTATTGATTTCCCTTTGGGTCGCGTGCTTCATCGATTCATGCTCCGTTTGTTTTGTTCCAGTGCTTTGTGACATACAAGTTGGCTTCGGTAGCCTTCACTTATAAATACTCAGTTTCCGTGGGTTGTCTTATGGGAATTTGTGCGCTATCAGCAACTGTGTCCTGCTGAACACAAGATGGAGAGGTAATATGGGACTAGATGGTTAGCTCCCATTTACTTTGTAGGGTTTTCTGGTGAGAGCTGTTCTAGTCCATTAGCAATACGAAGGAACAATATTGCATAGCGAGAGTATGAAGGTACACCAAAATTAGAAGCTTGTTTTAAATCCACCGCTGCGCATAACACATAGTAGGTTTTAGATCTACGTAAAAGAGAAAAATTTACTCGGGCGGCCGAAGTAGGACAAGGTTTTGGCCAAAGTTTTCTGAATGTACAGCCAGCCAAGATGAAAGAGACCACCCTGACGCTTTGTTGGCTAACGTGTCGGTATAACAGAGTCTGAAAAAGTAAAAGGCTAAAATTGAGGAAATGGTTTTCCGTGACGTCTCTCTACTGGTGTTTTTGATAACGCTCGGCATATGTATAACTTAGCTGCAGCTTAGTATTGGACCAAGAGAGGATAAGCAAACAGCCAAAGGCCAGCAGATTAGAACTATGGCTCTTACACTGGCCATCTTGTTCCCCAAGTTTGATATATATATCCATATATATATACATCGTATTTTGCATAGGTCGTGTGCAGTTGATAACAAAGCAGTAAGGTTGCGGGTACCTCGGCAAGGAAATGCATTAATTTTGGACAATTAACACATGACAACTATTCATGCGCACAGTAGTATACCTAACGCAGGCATATGGATGAAGAGGTTTTTGACCGTTTAAATGAGTACTTTATGTGCATCACATGTTGTGAGCAACCATGGATTTGCTGACTAATGCAAAGCTTTGAACAAGCCAGGGGCCTATAGTGAACTTACCGCAGGGTCCGTAGCCAAATTCTATTTCCACTTACCCAGTGCTCTACGCACTAGGTAAATTAAACTGGGTAAACCTGAGGACGCAGTAATGAGGTTATCAAGGTAGGTAAAGAATGTAGTTTGCCTACTCGGATAGGTTTGCTAATACCCCGCGATGCAGCATGTGGCAAGAGCCTTTGAAGTTGCGAAGCTTACAGGAAATAGTCTAAGACTGTACTACTTGTTGTTTGTGTTAGTTGTAAAAATGCTGTTATTTTAGAGGAGAAGTTGCATGGTCTTGGTAAGCAGTTTGTCCTTGCAAGTTGCCTAGGCAAAAGTATCTAATAGTTCATAACGCATCCTTTGGATAAAGGTGTCTAAAGAAAAAGCGAATCACGTTCGTAGGTGACCAGCGATCGCCAAATACGTGTTTACTCTGATTTCTAGCCTTAGCACCTGTAAGTAGTGCACGAATTTTCCGGCTAATAACTTGGTGCTGAGACGGTAAATGCCATGAAGGTTGTTGAGCTGTGAGCCTAGGGCATTTTGTATCATGTAGCTCAAAGGAATGTAATGTACAGTTGGACTAGAGCAGACCGAGACGTTGTACATGCTCCATCTGCTCCGGTCTCGTAAAGTTGATCATCCGAATGGTAGACGTTCTAAAGGCACTTTAAGTTATCTAGGTGCACAAACTTTTGCGCCCCATTTTTGAAACCCTGCGAATCGTGAATCTCAAGCATCCGCGATAGTACGTTGTTCCAGCTGTTAATGTGAGCAACGAGAACAGAATTGGTACGTAGTCTCCTCGCCGTCTTCAGCAGGACCATACTGCAGCGCTTGTATCTGATTTGTTGCTTAGTGTCAGGCTGGAGATATTACTGTGCACCGCTTGCTGTTTTATATTATGAGCGTAGCACAAAGAACGGAATGCGTCGCAATGGTCGGTGATGTTGTGGCAATAGACTGGTGAGCTAATAGGACTATGTCCGAGGGTATGAGGCTGTGCCGCGCAGAATAAGTATGTCATTCTATCATGCTAGGACAAAAATGCCAAAACTGGTTGAGCAGTGAAAGGTTAGTAGAGAAGATCTTGGGGAAAGTATATCAAGGTACGAAGGCGATGCAACTGGTGAACGTTGGCATACATAGCTCTGCGTCGCGCTGGATAAGTCGTCGGAGCTGCTGGAAAAAGTGGTAAAAATCTTTTTATATGGGCAGGAAAGCGGAGCAGCACTGCGTTCATTAGCAACAAAATGCTGGAGTGAATTAATTTGAAGGTAAGCACATCCAAAGCTGTAGCCCGACTTTGCTCTAGGTGAGTCGTCCTACGTTTTCTGGAGAAGTTAGCGAACACATTGGGTAAGGGGATATAATTAGTTGAGCCGGACGGTTGTTTGCCACAAACGTTTGAAAGACTGCGGCTATTTCATGGTAAGTGTCCATGTATGCAGTTGCGGCTATGGCGCTGCAACCCACGTAATAAGTCAGTATTTCGAGCTGGATAGGAGAAGCGAGTTGAAACACGTTGGTTAGTCGACGGTCAGTGGTGGAGGGTGACCATAGTTTACAACGGCGTTTTGGGGCCGCATAAATTAATGATATTTGAGGATGGAAATATATAATTCTACGACTCCACGTCGTGCCGTGTGTTTGAGTCAACCTGGCTTATTAAGGGAAGCTGGCCAAAGTAATTTGGGGTAGAGGACATCTTCATCATCATCATCATCATAATACGTTAGCTGGAGGTGGAAAGCACCTCAGCTATTGTGCCGCAATACAAAAGGCAAGAAAAGAAAAAACAAACAGTGGCACGCCAGCTGCGTCTCCAGTTACGGATGGACCTCGTTCCGGAGAGCTAACAGCTAGCTGCCGTAAAAGCAAGTCGTATTATGCGTAAATATTGAGATGGTTATTGGAGGGGATGCTAAGCAGTAGGGGGATGGACAAAGGAACTCACAACACGAACGCCATTGGGGCCGGCGCCTAGCCATATCAGCAAGTGTGTCCAACCATACGTGTTCACCATCCTTAGGACCCCAGCCAGGCAGTCGGGATGCGCCAACCGACGCCAACTTCGAAGTGAGGGTTTTCATTTCTCTCGACCAAGCCATCACTTGGCCGCCCCTCCTCCTCTTCCAACCGCACCCCCGGCGCGCAAACAGAGCACGTCGCGGGAGTCGGTGTGCTGGCATGCGCAACACGTGGCCCAGCCATCGGAGCCTGGTGCGTGATATCATGGTACTGAGCGGTTCACTCGCTCTTCCTGCACCAAATACGCGACGATGTACACGCTCATTGCTCACGCGGTGTTCCCACCAGACATGAGCTAAGCTGCGAAGGCAGCGATGATCGAATGTGACGAGCCTCTTCATGTCTATCGACCTGATGGGCCAGATTTCACAGCCATATAGGAGAGTTGAACGGACGGCTGTGTTGTAAACTCTGCCCTTCAGGGCGAGAGTAATGTCGCGTCTGCGCCACAGGTGGCGGAGATTGGCAAAAGCACCTCGAGCTTTTGCTATACGGTTCGTAAAGTCATCTTCAAACCCATGAGTGCTAATATAGCTGCCCAGGTACTTGAATTCCTGAACGACTTCTAGCAGATAACCACCAAGCGTTAGCGCAGGGTTGGGTCCCTGCCAATCTTGGAGAAGTACTTTGCATTGCGATGGAGCAAAGCATAGCCTAAAACGATTGACAGCCAGTACTAACCGGTTCAGTGCTGTTTGACATGTTTGGGAGCTGTCACAGATTAGGGCAATGTCGTCCGCATAGTCCAAGTCAAGAAGTCGCTAACCAGGGAGCAGCTCCACACCTTCGACGTCGTGTCCAGCGAACGCTGTTTCCATGACTTCATCAATGGCGAAGTTGAAGAGGAAAGGTGACATCGGGCATCCTTGTCTCACACCGCTGGTGAAACTGAAGGGTGGCGAGAGTTTGCCATAAACCCTCACCCTGCCCAAACTATGCGCGTACAGCGCTTTGATAATGTTTACATATTTCTCAGGCACGCTTTTCCTTAGCAGACATTCCCAAAGGGCACATCGATCAGCTGAGTCGAAGGCACATTTTATACCAAGAAACACGACAACGGTGGGTCGCCAATAAACATGGCAGTGCTCCAACACGACGCAATGTGAAGATGTGGTCGATGCAGCCCCGACCTCGACGAAATGCGGCTTGCTCTTCACGAATTTGGCTTTCACGAGTGCCAGTCATTCTGTGGAGAATGACAGAGGCAAGCAATTTAGAGGCAATCGAAATTAGACTGATCCCTCTATGATTGCCGCATTCTAAACGGGAGCCTCCCGTGAAAGTTCGGACAATGACGGAGCGGTTCCAGTCTGTAGGGACTGTCTCCTGCTCCCAAAGTTTTACTAGCAACTCGTGTAAACCATCTACTAGTGAAGGACCACCGAATTTGTAGAGGGCTGGGGGAATTCTATCTGCCCCTGCGGCCTTCTGCAACTTCAACAGCCTGATCTCACGTTCGACTTCTGCGCGTGAGGGCGGATCCAAGGAGACGGCCCAAGGAGAAGGGCGCTCAATGCCCGAAGAAGAAAGCGATAACTTAGGTTGGTTAAATTGCCTTGCAAAGTGTCCAGCCCAACGCTCCAAGCGTTTTGACAGGCTGTGGATCGGCTGCCCACTCTCGTCGCGTATGGTCTCGCTAACACCATGTCTCCTGCTGCCTGTTTCCCGTATCAGACGGAATAACTTACGATGATTACCAACGGCAGCGGCGCTTTATATCTCAGAGGCACGATGAGACCACCAGGTTTCGCGGTCCTTCTTTAGGCTAGCACGTAGTTTTGCCCTGAGACTTTTGCGAGTCTCATTGTATTCGCTTCAAGCCGGAATACGTCGGCGAGCATCCATAAGTTCCAGAGACTGTGTAGAGACCCGATGTCCGGTTTGCCAATTTGCTTTGCCACATAAAGCCATGCCAGCTAATAGCAACGCTTGACGAGCATGCGACCAGGGATCTTCAACGGTGTTTAGTGGGCGCTTACCCAGCCCAGATGTCAGCGCACTTTGGTACACATTCAGAACATCTGGCTTCGCCAGCTGGCTGGTATCAATCCGTTCACATCGACGTTGCGGACGTCCACCGAAACGCACCAGGAGGTCGGCACAAACAAGTGCGTGGTCAGATTCCACGCTCGTGCTCCAAATCGAGCGACAGTTTTGGACACAGCCTCTCCAGCCGTAACTGATCGCGATATGATCGAGTTGCGTCCATGGTTGGCCCGAGGCTGGTAGTCGTCAAGTCACGCCTCTGCGGGTGATGTGTCGAAAGTTAGTGCTCGCGAGAAAGAGGCGATCATCTTCACACAGCTGTAGCAATCGCTCACCGTTATCATTACGAGATCCTACACCATGTTGGCCACCCAGATGAAGCTCCTCAGAAGACAATTATTCGGCTTGGGCGTTTAGATCGCCAGCCAACAACACAGTATCCGTGCTTCTTCTGTAACGAAGGAGCTCGTGAAGCTGCTGATAGAAATCATCTTTTACCGAATCAGTGCAACAGTTTGTAGGGGCGTAGGCCGCAATGACAAACAGGCACCGTTTGTCCCGACGCGACTTCGTTGCACGGAACGAACCAGCTTATCTAACGGCGCACATCCAACTGCTTACTGGGATCCAATCAATCAGGGCAGCTTCAGCCCGGGGACTCAAAACAATGCCGACGCCAGCTTGACCGGCATTTGAAGCAGCATCATCGTTAGATAGGCGCAGTGAGAATGTGCCGCCAGTGTCGCATGTCGGAGATCTCAGGGTAAGCACGGAGCTCGAACCTTGCAGGCGGGTTCCTGATAAACAGCAAATATCGATCGATAGAGTCTCTAGTGTGCGGGCAAGTGCTGTCTGTTGGCCAATCTGCAGCAAAATGCGCACGTTGAGGCATGCCAGTCTTAGCGAGACACGAGGACTCCAAAGAGAAACGGATGAAATGACGTTGTCCGCTTGGTTGAACATGGACTTATTGACTGGATTGGAGCGAGGCCCTGCGATTGTGTGTGATTGGAAATTAGAGGACAAGCGACTATGGAAGTAAGCCGGGGGAGGGCTAAGAATTGGGGGATTGAAAATGATGGATATAAGTAAAGTTGGAGCGGGACGATAAGGAGGAAGAAGCGCAAGAAGGGGTATAAGAAGACGGGAAGGCCTGAGCAGTAGCATCCAAGCCCCTAACCACCCTGCTAGAAGCAGCAGATAGGGCGCCGTTTATTATCCTCTGCGACGGCCAGAGCATCAAGAAATTGTTTAAGGAAAGGTGTGAAGGCAAAACAAATGATAAGGAATCAGCCGGACACAACAAATTAGGAACAATAAAAATGGAAGCCTGGACCTTAAGAGGAGAGCATGTTTCTTCCCAAAAGCGGTTGTAACAAAAGTTTATGGAAGTTCATGGAAAAGGGAAGCAAGCTAGCGATAACTGTAGACCAGGAGTGTGATGCAATGCAGTTAGCGGACGCCTTTTCCAACGTCAAGCTTTTTGACAGCGTTTGAATGCCTTAGCCGTCCAAAAAAGAGGATAAACTTGAGTGAGGGTGTCAGCAAAATATGAGGCTAGATCATGCAAGAAGGCGTGAGTCCTGGGCCGATATTCAAGATGCAATGCATAGACTAAGTAGCATCGTTGGCTAGGGAGTCAGCGGCCAGGACCTGTGATTGGAGTATACACTCGAACGAACGTGCGGTGCGAACCCAGCAAGGAGGCCGTTAGGCTGCCGCAACCAAAGGCGGCAACCGAATGGACGTTCACACATTTCTCGCATGCACGCTGATTGGCAAACAGTTGGACGCATTGGGTGAGTTGGTTTGACTGAATCAAAGGAAAAATGTCATGCATCAACAAAGGTGGTTAATTATGGATCCAACCAGTTGTATATACCGATTTGTTTCACTCGCCGTCTGTCACCGTTTTCGCCTGGTCTTGTTGTTTGCAGGATATACGTTTTGTCCCTGAAGGACCGGCTTTTCACAGGACCAATTCAGAAACCACTGTTGATTCAAAGGTTAGCAGGTCTTACCGAGACCGGATATAGGTCAGGCAAGGACCAAAGTTTGAAAGTACATACCCAACACATGGTAGGTAGGAAGAGAGGGCCGCTTTAATAACAAGAATATCTAGCAAGTACTAAGAGGATAATGTAGAATTAGGGAATTACCTAAAGAATGACATTACGTGGTGTACAATAAATATAGAAAAGAACTTGGGAAGAGAGCAACGGAGCACGTTCTATACAAAAGCCATAGTTACCTTTCAAGATTGGGATGGCTCAGAAAGATATGGATTAAGTCCGCCGACAATTATAAGCTAAGTGGCTGCCGCAATGAGTTAAGGTGGCTCGGTTTGCAACAGCAAGTGCTGTACTAACTTTGGCATGAGCAAAGTGGAGTGCTACTTCAGTGGCCTTAGGAGTCCAGAAAGTGTGTGAGATTGCAGCGCGAGTTAATGAATCAGTTGAGGGCCAAACGTTAGGAGGCATAAGAAAAAGATTGCATCAGAATTGGTATCGGAATCAATAACCAAGTTCATTGCAGAAGCTAAAGTTTTTCTTTACAATGTTAGATTATTAATCAGACTCGAAAACAGGCCTGGCTTAAACGGAGCTAAATATCATGGATTAAGATGAAAAGTCGGTCGATGACCAGCACTTAACGGGCGCAAGCGATATGAAAGCTACAGACTAGATGGGGGATTCAATAGCCTGGTCCACTTTAAACGTCTTGCTATCTGAATATTTTAAATTAATCCTGTTCCAGTGGATGGTTTGCCGGCCGTGTTCTAGGAAGTGGTGAGCCTTTCCCTGACAAGTGTTCTCTATATAACAACCATAAATGTCTGCTTAACAACACTGCGACGTGGCGGATGCGACTTGTTACTAAACAAAGTCCCTACCATACACACTAATTACGCCGGGCGTCCAGTAAGAAATTTTCCTTTCTACCCACTCAAGCAGACGGCGCGACACAAAAAATAAGACTGCATGTCTGAAAGTTCAAGCCACACAGATGCAAACGTTTATACAGACATACACACAAATAGCAAACGCAGGTTTATTATGCTGCTGCTAACCCTGTAACGATTTTGCACGGTTGCGAATCATTTGTGTTGGGATTCATATGATCATATCCATTCAAGCCCGCTCTGTCGAGAGTATACCTTTTATTTATTTGCTAGTCAAAATGGGGAATAGGTCAAGCAGGGACTGCAAGTTAACAGACCAGGTACAACGATGGTGGGCCAACTTGGTTAATACGTAGCCAGAGGGCTTCCATTCGGAAGCCGTAGTAGTCTCTAAGTAAAGTAGGGTGAAGCAGTATGTAATGAATCAAGTATGTTTGGACTTTTGAGTGGCGTACAAAAATGAAAGCATGCAAAGTTTTAGGGAAATGTGATCCAAGTGCTTTTCAGAAGCCCGTGTTGTTCCGTTAGGTAAGGATGATTAATTAAATGGGTATGTTGCTGTTAAGAGCTGTCGGTTGAAAGGCTAATGCAATGTATTGATATCACGCAGTTTGAAAGTTTAAAATAACTGACGAGTTAGATGCGGTGATGGTCGTAATGAAGGGCTAAGTATGAGAAAGTGCGGTGCACGCTTCAAACGCCGTAGGGGACCAGGAGTGTGAGAGTGATGCAAGAAGTACGGAATCTGTCGAGTACCGAGCTTTAGGTGCCATAGGATAAATAAGCGAACAGAAATTGGGAGGAGTAGTGAGTTAGGTAGATTTCGGTGGCCAGCCTTGTCCCAAAAGCTTGGGATGCTTGACCGATATTAGGAGGTGCTGGCGGTAACTAAGGGCTTATGAAATGGGGTAAGGAACCTTGGTTGAATTAGACGATAGCGTTGACTACTCCATAATCAGTAGTAATTCAACCTCAGGGTTAAGCGTGTATAATAGAGTCAGGCATGAGCTTAAAATTCATGAGGTAAAATATGAACTATCTTGGAGTCTATGATTGAAAAGTCGAGCGATTTTTTCGATTCAGGAGCAGGAGTGGTCCCATGAGGTTAGAAATTTTAATAAAAGCAAAGAAATAGGTGTATGTAGTACAGAGATTTGAAAGAACATTGATAAACGATTATGAGAGATCCATCTTTTTAGGTCACACACGGGGCCTTTCAGACGTCCTCGTATTTCATTAGCAATAACTGAGTGAGGCAGATGGTAATCGGCCAGTCAGGGACCAAATTAAATAGGCGTGCAAAGCTGCAAGTAGGAAACTACATGGTAGTACGAAGCTAAGTGCATTTGAGAAGACGGCGTCGTTCCGAAAGTTTGGGATTGCTAAGCAAGAGGTGGAACAGTCTGACGATCACTAAAGACTAAGAGACTGATCTAATTATTTAAGGGGACCCTGTTTGGACGGTCGCGAGAGCTGACCAGTTTAGTTGTTTTAGTATTTAAAAAGATAGATTGATCATGAGGGACAGGGTGGCCCAATTCAGTCCAGTTGGAGTTGGGGAGTGATGTAGAATATTATAAGTCTGTCAGGGTCCAAACTTTAAGATGCGTAGGAAAATGAACGCAGGGAAGTTGTAGGGTAGCTGAACTTAATGTTCAGTTCAGAAGCCCGTCTTTATCAAAACTTTTGTGATTGTTGATGGATATGGTAAGAGGCTGGCAAAATCTGATCACTGAAAGGCTGATGCACACTCTTTCGCATTGTTAACAGCTGGTTACCTTACAGCAAATTGACAACTCAACACCGGGCTCAGTAAAGTGAACAATGCTCAAGGAGGGGAAGGTTGAAAAGCACAAAGCAAGTTCGTCCTAACCTGGCAGATGCAGCAAGTAGCGAAACGTTTTATGTCGAGTATTGTTCTACGTGCTTAATGCTATCGGTACAGGTCAACCCGCTTCATATTGCATCCGAGGCTAATAAAGCTAACGATGGAGGCTGCAATATGCAAAATTTTATAGCCCTGGAGGTGTTCTCCTGCCGAGTATTGCTACTGATTTCAGCCTCTTAGTTGCTTTGATTATTTTATGTAAACATCTTTTATACACTATTGTAGAGTAGACAATATTTTTGGCAACGTGCGTCAAAAAACGTAATGGCAATGTCTAGGCAAAGTTGAGGTTACCGCTTGCTTGCTGTTAGACAGATGGACACGACTGATGGTTTATCCGCCTATGGGGTGATAATCGCTTCGCTTGATAAGTTCTCGACGGAATTATGTCAAATTTCTTTAAACCAGCGCACTTAGCACAACTGATTAGCTGGCTGCTCAGGTTTTCTTGTGTACTTACTAAAATTCGAGTGCGGTCCAACGCAGAAAGCAGTATGTGTTACGACGTTCCTCTGCAGCTACGATAGGCCGTTGACCTGCACCGTAGAAGAGATCTCTAGACAAAGCAAGTTTCATAACGGTATCCGGTATATTCTTCTGAAGCTTACTCTGGATGAGATAACAACCTGGTTCAACTAGTTGGATACCTTTATGCAAAACAATTTGGTAATAGTTTTAATGGACTGTATGCCGCAGTGTCTTTACAGCGGTTGTACCTGATTACAACTGCCTCAAAGAAAAACAAGGTGCCCACGTCTATCGGTTCCTGCTGCTGGCTGGGCAAACAAGCGACAAACCCTACAGAGGAAGCTTAAATTTTATGGGACAGTTTTTGAGTGTTTGAAAATAATTAACATGCTTCTTAACATGCTAATTGGATGCACTTAAGAAGCGGAAGGTATACTGGTGGCCACCAAGTGATAACATTCGCCGAAAGGTACAGTTGCTTTGATTATTAGACGGAGGTGTTTCTGTGTTTGATGTGACGCTGCCAAGCAGCGATAAAACACGAGTTTGAGCAAGTGAACGGCTGGTTAGTAAAATTAATTTCCAAGTTAGGCACGGTAACTGGGGACAGGAAACAACCTCACCTCGGTTTACATGCTTGTAGACCCTTTACTTATCATTTTAGTGGTGTCGCGCAGGTACCATTGAAGTTTAACGGCAAAGCTTGCGCGTTGGGTCTGTATACAGCAAGGCATAGCTCAATTGCTGTACTTTGAAGTCGTCTTCAAACCATTTCAAATTCTGATGCATGAAATTATAATATCCAAAATGCTTAACGCAGTTCAACTGCATTGGCCATATGCGATGCACTCACTAGTTTTAGCCTTGGCTTTAATCTACTTTCCTTACTTTTGCTGTGCTCAATTGGACACCGTATGTCAATAACAACTGCGCTCGACCTGACAACTCATAAAGCCAAGTTAAAACCGGCATCCCTGTCTTTGCTTTCGTCTCTTTACAATTACTAACCTTAGTTGACAGGCGATTCTGTAAATTGCGAAAAAGAGAAGCACCTAAGTGTAACTAAAGTGCTAAAGGTTCAACTTTACTTTGTCGTCTGTTAACGTTAGCTAAAAAGCTGCCATGCAGCGCTGGTCAAATTCTAAGTAACCGAAGGTATGCAAAGCTTAACGCGTCCATCAATTCTATATCCTTCATCCAATCTTTGAGCTGATTTACTTTTTTCCCGTTGGGAAAACTTGTGGCAACAAAGTTAGTGCAACGCTGGCAAATTTGTGACTCATTTTAATGAGTTAACCTTATCTGCCATACTTTTCCTTGTCACCGTTAGTTTCTCTAGCATGATTTAGCTCTTAAGTTATTCGTCCGTTTTTCACAAGCCCTTATTTTTAAAATAATTTATCGCCTATTGCTTTAAAGGTGACACCCGCTTCTTGTTTTATGTAACACACAACCCAATTGTTATGCACACAAGCGGTTACCCAAAACACGTAAACGTTGATTGTACCCTATGTTTTTATCTTTCTATTCTACACACTTTTTACAAACGGTTGTTGCCGATTGACTGACCCTGTCCACTATAGCATACTACGGGCACGTTATCATTTAGGCTAGAAACTCCCATGTACAGAGAGGCGCTGTCGTCAGTTAAACCTGCAGCCAAGCGCACTGTCCTTAGGTGATGCTTATGCCAAATTCCCTGTAAAGCAAACCACCATGCTCACGGTAGCTCCCGGTATATCACCAAAGTAACGCGAGCTTCTAATAACGAAAACTAAAAAGCGCAAACACTCCCTTAGACTGAAGTTAGTACAGCCTGCTTGTCTGGGGTCTCTTCTATGGCGACTGATTTTGCCAGCTAAGTGCTTCATAGCAAATACGACATGCCTGGAACAGACACAGCCACACAATTTTGACATCCATTTTAACAAGTTCGAAATTGGGTACGTAGCTCTATCGTCTAGTTGTCGAGTTTTAACGACCCAACACACCAGTTACTTTCCATCGCGATGACAGCTAATGAAAGTTTATTTATTTACTGATAAGATTTAACGCCTGCGCCGAGTCGCCACCGTGCCGAAACCATTATTTTGAGTGCAGGAACACTGGTGCACTGACTGCCACAGCAGTCCCCATCATTTCGAAATTAAATATGTGTAACTTATTCTAGAATTCATTGAGTCACACCTTATTAGACACGAGCAAATTTGTACGAGCAATATTCCGCGATAGGCTTGTGGTGTGGCACGCACTATGGCTACGGCTGTTGAGGAATAAAGTGGATGGTGAGGTGAAGATATTATTGGTTTCTATGAGGGGAGTAAACGTCATGGGCTGTACTGTCATTTGTTGGCGCGGCACATCCACCAAGTAACAGCGTTGTTAACTAGACCTGTTTGAACTTTTATAGGGAGAACGCTTAGCAGACGGAAACCCACCACGTCATGGTATAACCTCGTTGAGCCAACTGAACGCGTAGGTACGAATAAATGTTGTCAAAGGTGCAAGGCACTCGCCCTGAGGCACAAGCTTGTCGGTACAGGGATGCACATTATTTTATACAAAAATTAGAGGTACGGCTTCCCGTCAACTATAAGTACGTAAAGGTACAAAGGTGGCGCAAATGAAGTAGTGCATGTGCAGCAAGCTTTTGTAAAAGTTGTACCAGTTAACAGATGAAGCGGATGGTTTTATCGAGACGATAGGATGAAGCAAAATATCAGTAGAAAGCTAGATTGTTATTTGGTTTTTTAAGTAAAGAGGGAGTTAACTCAATTTATGCCCGGTTTGTTCGTACGTGTACTGAATGGTTGCAGCTGAGCAAGTTCTTGCTAGGCCTAATCGTCAGGCATCATATTTTGCTAGATAGTGTCAGATAGCCGGCTGGCTCATAAATAAATAATTAGTTTATTCTTTAATTTAGTTTGGCACACCAAAGCAGGGTTGGTCAACATTTACAACACTTCCGTTTCGTAACTGTCACGTTGATTTGTAAGTAAGCTGCAGTGGCTGAAAGTTGTAGAGGCTAGAAAAATTGAAGAGGTAACCAAGTCGAATACAGACATCAGTAGATGGGAATACTTGGGGTCCAATTGTTTGTAGTGAAAACGGTAATTGTAGACGTTAAATATATTTCCCTTGCGCGTGTCAAGAAAATATTAAATATGACTCTAGTCGACTCGTTATTATGTTGTTATGGACAGTAATTTGCTTTAGTGGCAAGTCATATTCACCACGTCGCTGTTGAATTTAACGAAATTTTGTGACCGTTTAAGGGGTGCCCTTGCCAGACGAATACCCACCACGCCCTGGAACACCAGAGTAACTCCTTTTAACCATAAATAGAAACCTGGCAGAGCAGCTTGCGGACTAATGTCCCACTTGATGGTTTGCAGTAGAATGACTTCCACGTTCTTCTGTTGGTTGACCGGATAGCTTGGTCTAGACCGCTATAGTTACTTAAGTCATTCTCGGATAAGCTATTCATGAGGAGACTTGTTGTTGAGTGACCAGCTAGGTAAAATTTTCATTTTCTGGTGTCTGAGCTTTTCTTATTATCTATACTTCTCGGGAGTGTGAAGACATCGAGCACAGCTATCTACACTAGACAACGACCTGGTGGCGAGGGAAGTTGAATGCTTTTGGTGTACAGCCATAGTCCAGTGGGACTATGTCGGTTAGTAAGTGCTCTATCGGGCAAATTCGCCGTTCTTCTATGCAATCTGGGATCATTAAGATGTTCCCAAACTCAGAGGAAAAAGGAAGAGAGCGGCAACCATCGCGTTTACGGTCATGGCTTGCACACGGTTAACCTCAACCAGCGACGTACATTCCGTTGGATGTTCCTTATCGCTAACGTCCAAAATTCCACAATCGGAAACAATTTTCTTCAGCATTTCAACGTACACGTCCATAATAAATGACAACGTCTCATCAACCTAGGAAATGAAGCTTTCCGTTGCTGGAATATCAAGTGCTGTAGCACTAATCAGCCCGGTGTACGCTAATGCTAACGCACGGCTCGACCAATCGCCACTCCAGGTTTTCACTAATGTCTTTCGACCTGCATTGCACCTGCCAACAGCCGCAACCACACCGCAGCGCATAGTTAACAAGCCACTACCTCTTGTCGCGGAAGTCCAAAGACGGACGAATGACAAGCTCAAGGCTACTCCAGCGGAATCCAAACACTGGTTGGAACCCGAGATCTACCGACTGCCAAAAGCCATTGGTCGTTGCAAATTCAGCTGATGCCGAAAAGTTAGGAGACTAGCGCCCATGTGAAGGTTTCAACGCCAACGAACACATAACGGTTCTGGATCGATACGCGATTCCTTACCTACAGGAGGGCACAGCCAGGATTCATAGCGCTCGCGTGTACTCAAGACTCCAACTGGTGCGGGTTTAGCATCAGATTCCTCTCGCTGACATGGACCTGCCGAAAACCACCGTTATCACACTATTTGCATCGTTTAAAATTCTACGAATGCCATTCAGTCAACATAGCGCCACACATACTTGTCAAAGCATTATTGACCCCGGCGTACATAGGTTGGTGAGCTGAAAACCACCACGTGTTGCCAACTGCGTGGTTTGCGTTAATCATGTTCCAGTAAACGTTTCGGTGACAGTTTTCCAGGTCGTGCTAAGTTTCCAGGGGCAAGGTTTCCCCTATATAAAGAAACACCTTGGCTTATTAACACTGCAACGTGGATGAGCAGACACTTTACAATCTAAAGCCAACGACCTGTGGCTATCCGGATAATGCCATCTAACTCGCGAATATCGATCGTTTATTCTCACATTGCCGACGCTCTCCAACCGCAAAAATTGCAGCGGCACAGTTACAAGCACCACCCATTTGGCGGTATGCGTTTTCGAATAAGCCTGTCGCTGTAGCCAGCCAAAGGAGGCCTGCGCTTACAGAGGGGCCATGGGTGGCTTGCGTCGGACCAACCACAGCTCCAACTACACACCCTATATCCAGGGTAAACCCGACGGAATATGATAGGGAGGCATGTCGATATAGGCACGTTTCATCAACGGAGCTGGCCCACACTCCTTCACTTTCAAACAAAGCATGCTAAATTTGGGACACAATCGCACATAAAGCGGTGGCTAGACTGTAGTGCGCTCCACAGTGAGTGCATGGAAACAGGCTATGAGCCTAGCACGGCTACAAGGACTGTGCACATTGTCCCCTCTAGCAGGGACCAACTGTCTCCTGGAGCCAGTATGAACGAGGCAAGAGGCAATGGACAAGCAGGCAATTTAAACGTGCGCAAAAACGCAGCCAAATTAAGGATGGCAAAAATCAATCAAATAATTGAAATAACCGGAAATAAATAAATAATTTTGGCACGGAAGCAGAGTAACGAATCGATAGGTCTACGTGCTCGGTCTGATTGGTCAAGTGAAGTGGCGTGACTGCCATTGTTAGTCACGTTGCTCTGATGCCAAGGCAAGGCTAAAGTATGGACGAGCCATTTCTGTGCACGTAGGTCCGGGTTATAGAGCCGAATTGCGATCGCCACGGCTGTCGATAGCAGGCGACGTCTGACTGAACGTGTGTAACGTCCGTGGACACAGTAGATCTGTGTGAATGCGTCACGCGAATCGATTTGATGATCGGAGTCAATTAAGTGCGACAATACTGCACTCGTTACATTCTTCTCCGCGCCACTGTAGAGCCAAGTTGGGCAATGCTCTCAAACCTTAACGGATAGTCGCCTGGTCGTCTTCCCAATATACCTTGCTCAACACCAGCAAGAGAAATTGTACACACAGAAGGAGGACTTCGACCGCGGTACCGTGCCTTTCAGTTGTTGGCACACAAGCGGTGTGCTATAGCTAGCTACAGTCTCAAACGCACCTTCGATTTTCTTGACTCAGTGAGACAAATTGAGCTAGCTGGGCGACAGATGTTCTCCTTAGATGTGGTGTCACTTTTGACCAATGTTCCATTGGAGGAGACCGTAGATTATCTGTGCGAGTTCATCCAGCTGCGCAACATCAATGATGGTACCCCACTAGACCGGCTGAGACAACTGCCACTCATGTGCACACGAACCATTAAGTTTCTGTTTAATGGAATGCTATATCGACAAATAGACGGGGTGGCAATGGGTTCACCATTAGGACCGTTGCTCGCGGACGTCTTCATGAGCAACTTGGAGTGCAACCAGCTGAACGAATCCATCAACAGCTTGGTTTATTACGGTCGATAGGTAGACAACATATTTTGTATTGCGAATAATGGAAAGTGCGTTGATGACCTATGGGCTCAATTTAACACTGCACATAGCAACATAACTTTCACTATCGAGCTAGAACGTAACGATACGTGGGCATTTCTAGATGTCCAAATCAAAAGGGCATCAGATGGGTCAATGCGGAGGAGGGTGCACAGAAAAGCCACCTGGAATGGGCAGTACATCCAGTTCGCCAGCTGTGTTCCGATAAGTGAAAAGAGGAACGTCGTCTGTTGCCTAACGGAGACAGCGAGGATAATATGTACAGGTGACACGCTTTCAGATGAGCTGAGTTTTAGACGAAACGTACTCGAGAGAAATGGGTACCCAGAGAAATTCATCCAGAGGCACATGGAACCACGAGTACATAAGCCAAAACCCGTTTCCTGGGAGAAGCGGATGATATACATATCACTGCCATTTAAGGGTGAAGCGATAGCGGTACGGACCACCCGAAGACTTTGCTTAGCAACAGAAAGAACGTATTTTGCCGCTAATTTCCGCGTAAGTTTCACCTCAAAACCGCTTGTGTGCCAACAACTGAAAGACACGATACCTCGGTCGCAGACCTCCTTCTGTGTGTACAATTGCTCGTGCTCGCGTCGAACAAGGTATATTGGGAAAACGACCAGTCAACTGTCCGTTAGGGCTCGAAAGCAATGCCCAGCTTGGCTCTACAGCGGCGCGTACGTGAATGTAACGAGTGCAGTATTGTCGCACCTAGTTGACTCCGATCATCAAATCGATTCGCGTGACAAATTCACACCAAACTACTGTGTCCCCGGACATTACACACGGGCAGTCATATGTCGCTTGCTATCGACAGCACAGGCGTTCGCAATTCGGCTCTATAACCCGGACCTATGTTCACAGAAAAATCTCCTCCATACTTTAACCTTGTCTTGGCCTCAGATCAACGTGACTAACAATGGCAGGCACGCCACTTCAATTGACCAATCAGATCAAGCACGTAGACTTTTCGATAGTTACTCTGCTTCAGTGACCCAATTTAAACCCATCGTGTCTATTCTAACTTGCTTTATTGTGTTTGTATTAGCCTGCTGATGAAGCCCTGAAAACATGCTTGTTCGCTACTTTCTGTTTCTGATGTCATCTCCGGGAATTATTTCGCATATAAATAATTGGGATACTTATCAAAAGCCCAAGACACGAATTTTAAGACCTTCGATCATAAATATGCATAAGTACATGTAAAGGAAAATAGCTGTAAAGCGGACAGGAATTAAAGCCTAAACAATGTTCCACAGGTTTCACAATCTACGTAGAATATTCTTGTTCCCTGGTCACCAAGGTCGCGTAGGCTTTGCAGGATATGAATTCAAGTGAAATATTACAGGAACGCAAAATGTCGTCAAAAACGAGGTTGTTTGGAATGTTAACGTCCAAAGAGCACGACACATTTCTCCTCTTTTGTTAAATGTTTCGTCGGGATGCCGGATTTTCTTCTGACAACGGAATGTCCCATACTAAGTTAAATAGCAGTTTTCTCCATGGTTTGCATTTATCCAAACATAGAACTCTATGATTGCCGAATACAAATTAAAATAGAACAGAGGAAAATTAATAAAGAGTAACAATGCAATAAACTAAAAGAAAAATTTAAAAGATCAGAATTTCTTTGGCAATGGCATTTTTAGTTACATTTAGCACCTCAAAGAGACATTTTGGCAAAAATCCATGAAAAGGCCTGCTGGTAAAAACTTTCTTTCTCGTCATAATGAACTGGTAGGATTACTTTTCCCTGCTGGCTAGGGCCTTCCGCGTACGCAACAAACTTCCTCGCAAACCAACCTACGTATATTCAGCTTTTCCGCCTAGTAAAATATAATTAGTTTTACTAAGTTGCTTTACCTATTTAGTTGATGCATTATTTGTGTATGTTTTGTCTACTATTTTGATCCAAGACGTAGATGCAGAAGCTTTTTACAATATATATGCGAATACTCGAGGCGTTCCATGTTGGGTTCCAATGGTAATGTCGGGTTGCGCAACGTAAAGCCATAGAAACAAGTGTGTCCATTCAGTTTGGATAACTGAGGCATCAACCTTCAGTTAGATGCCGTCGGAGCTTGACTCAAATAAGTTTTAATCTGCGTCATAGATGGGAAGCACGCTTTTCACATATGCAATTTTAAGAAAGTTTTGTACGTCCCACTTGTATTGTATTAGATGCCCACACGCCCTAATGCTCATAAATAATGTATTCCAAAAATTTATATAACATACAAAGTAAAAAGGTGCGCGCATTTTTCCTGGCTTTTATTGGTATAATCTTGCTATTCTTATCAGGTAAGTTAAAGGTTGACCCGGTGTTTTGATGCCAGCGTAAGAGTGCACTACTAGCCCTTTTGTAAACGAGTTTATGTAAAATGCAAAAGTAAAGGTTCTTGCGAGGTAACCATAGGGGCTGGACTTTAAGATGAATGCATCGCTCTTTATAAGTCATACCTTAATTTCTAGTAACAAACCTCTGGGTCATAAGTCTCTGGGTATTTCCAGTAGGATCCGGTCAGGATTTCTTAAGCTGCTACATATGAATGTGCAATATTTGTGGTGCGGTCGAATGCACATTCTGCAAAGTTCTAATCTGACTTCAGCAGTGTAAATGTGCTGGCTTCAGTGACAAGCTAGCAGTAGTGTATTAGCCACACTAAAAGGTGCCTGCTTTTAGTAAATTTTAAGCTATTAGAGTAACACAACGCTAGTTAGTTCACTGAAGTATTCAGTTTGCTAACGGTGTTAGTATTAGTTATAACCCCGATAGGTAGGGTGCAGTTATATACAAGGATATTAGACTTTCGGCTAAGCACAGCATCTGCCAATTATGACACGAAGCCCCTAAAGCTGCTGTCCTCGCCGACTTTGTTCACTTTAGATACCAGGTCATTTGGTTTAAGCTATGGATGCTTTTTAGACCATCCTCCAACAAGAGGCGCTCGTGTAGTAACACGTTACATAGGTCGTTTACGTACATTAAGAAAAAGAGCGGACCTAGTACGCAACCTTGAACATGACCGCTTGTAACGTATGTGACAGTTGACTCGACCTCTTTATTTATCAAAGTGTGTACGTTGATTAAGATAAGAGCGAATCCAATTTGGCAGCGGCTGTAATACGCCAAAAGCTTTAGGCATATTCACTAAGCGCCGCTAACGTACTCGCTTAAATGCCTATGGCATAGCTAAAGACAAACATATTACCGCCTTGTTAGAATATATGGCTACGATGATAAGCTCAAAAAATTCTAATTGGCATGCTGCACATTATTGTTCGTTGAGGAACCCATGCTGTGAAGTATGGATAACCTCTTCCCTCAATAAATAAGCTAAAAGTGCCTTTTCATTAATTGCTTCATTAAACCGATTTAATGGAGGTGTGGTTTATCAGGCGGTAATTGTAAAAATCTTGCATCTGTCGATCTTTGCAATGTGGCGAAATAGTGGTGTGTTTCCAAGTGTTATGGTACCCACGCAACATAGATAAGGTAGTTTTCAGTATAAGGACGGGAATACCTTCACTGGCAATTCTTATAAAATGCTTGATATTCCATCTAGACTAAGGTTTAAGGACGGTCTGCTTGAGTTTATTATTGATCGTATACTTTTATGGTTAAACTGTACAATACTCAGTGTTTGTTTAGTTATTATTAACGGTGCTTCGAGCACAGGTTCAAACTCCATACACACAGATAAGTATGTGTGTAGGCTAATTGTATACAGTTGATTTTATCAACAAGCCAACGTTTCTGTAACATTAATGGTCCCATAGTTTTCAACTTCACCAGGGGCTACCATCGCGGATCAATCTGCCATAATCTGTTTAGTAGCCTATGAGGACCAGGGTTATATTTAGCTGTGAGAATTGCAAAGCTGATAATGCAACGAGGTTGTATGTGTTGAATGGCTGCAATTTCCCATATTGGTCATGGTTGCTGCTCGCAACCGTCCTGGAAGTGCGAAGTTAAACATACACAGACCCAACGGTAGCGCCTTGCGTTTTCATTATTACCAACGTTGACTGGGTACTCCGTCAAGCACTTGATGAAATGGTTGGTAGTAGAAATGTTAGCACTGAGGATAAATATTTGATCAGGATGCTGTGCGTCGTCCTCCAAGGAAGTTTTCTTTCAGTCACATTTATTTTATTAATGCTAATTGTTTGACCAGCATCGTCAGTTTTAGGGTAGATATGTCAAACGAAAACAGGTCAACGGATAAAAAGACATCGATAGTAGGGAGCTGTCACCGATTAGTAGGTTGCTCGGTGTACTTAAAGCAAAAGCAGCATATCCCACAGAAACAGATGTTGTCGCATTTTACCGTAAGCTGCTCAGCCTTAACTAGTTAACCTGACCTATACTAAGAAATAACCATATTTTTATTCGTGAATGGTTCGAAGGACGCCATATGAGGTATGCTCAGACTTATATTATCAAAGGTGTTTTGCAAACATCGGGAAACATTATGTGCAAAAACATAAAGATATAAATTATACTGGTGGAAATCAAAGCAGTTAGGGCTTTGCTGATAATAAGGGTTCAAATAAGTTGAACGCAAGTATTGATCATGCCTTACTTGGTGTGTCTCAACAAAGTCGAGAATAAACTATTTATTTATTTATTTATTTAAAAAGGTATGAAAGCAAACGCAGCCGAAATAGTGTAATGTAGTGTAAACAGAACTGCTGGCATAATGAAAAGCGTAGTAAGTTTGTTTAGAAGATAGTCACATTCTCCAACGCGCAGTGTTGTTAAGCAAACCTATTTGGCTTTTATAGGAAGAAGGCTTGCCCGGTAAAACTTACAGCGTCCTGGCGTACGGCTAAGAAATTTGGTGGGGCTCGTTGTATATGATTTTGTTTGCACGTTGGTTAAACTTTGTATGAGCAACTACGTCTATGTCTCAACTTGATGGCACCCATGCATCATTTCATAAAGCCAACAGTAAACAGCGTAAGGCAAACGAGTGTGCATAGTTTTATGCGTCCGGTTAAGAAAGTCATACAGTAAAACATTAAGCTTGGCCAACATCACTAGGGTGAATAAGCTAGTGGAGCAGCTTACTGCCGGTGTTACACAGCAGAATGCTAACCAAAAATATGCCGCTCGAAATGATATGAACAAAGCTAAGCAACTCAGTTGGCCGCGAATATTTGGACCAACGATAAGGAAGAGCGTAGTTAACCCTAAAAATTAGCCAAAACGATAAAACTACTACCGCATGCTTTTTTGTAAAGCATACATCTCCTACATAAAAGTGTTGCCATGCCCAGATGTAGGTTATACATATGGAGCGCTGCTGCTCACTATCCGGGCATTGACCTCAGTACGCCTTGACTTAGATATATTTATTCCGTGATTTTCACCAGCATACCGTTTACGATGCCTGATCAAGAAGAAACACCTACCATTCTAAGTAAAGACGTTGGCAAAGACCCCCTATTCGCTTTTCAAAACCGTTCTTCCATTCAATGGATTAGGGCAAACATCCGTCTGCGTGGAAACAGTCCATCATTATCCAGAGCTAAAAATTTGAACCTTGCAGGCCTTTGGTGACGATTGCATGATTAACCACCCTTCTTTTATTTAGCGTGTGTTAAGGAAGTTGCTTTAAAGAGCATTCACGATTTTCCTTTATACAAGCAACCGCGTAAATGAATCACAAAACGGATTTTTATGCTCTCGCAATTGCGCAATCTGCAAGCTGGAATCAAATAATTATTTAATCAATAACTTATTCTGAAATAATTTAAGGTACATCAAATCTGGCATAATCGGGTCTTTACAAGCGAGTTTACCGCAGCTGGCACGTTGCTTTGCATGAAAACACTGTTCAATCAATACACAGTAGTTACCGACATGACAAAGGCGCTAGGCAGGAACGGAATCTGTAACGATATGTATGTCTGTGTTCAGGCATGTGTAGTAGCGTAACAAAGAGAGTGAAGCTGGATGGTAGTAAAAGGAAGTGCTTTTTTAGTGCGCAAATCCAAAATAAATTGTAATGGTGTGAAGTGTCGTTTTACTTAACTTGCATGTATGCGTATGTGGGCAGTGGCTTCATCAAGTGGAGAGTCAGATACGCTACCATACAGTGTTGTTGAACGGATATTTGTGGATCATTTTAGGGAGAAAACTTGTCAGGTAAACACCAAGCACATCGTGACACACTGCAGTCAAGCCGTTTGAATGGTAATGTATAACCTCCTAAGCATCTTACGGCGCGAAGGTAGTCGCAGCTATATGCGTTCAAATGAGCTCCAAACCTCCGCTCGGTCTAACTAAAGTGCCTGGCACACGTCGGCTATAACCATTGAAACCGGTCAAAAAATAACATGTCCAGGAAAGCCGGGTGAATGATTGTGCAGGTGAGTTGGGTTTCCGAAATACTAGAGTTTGGATTTCCCATTGTAGTATACTGATTCTGGCGTGAAGTCTCTGTGTCAAGACACCCTCATTGGATGTGTCAGGTGGTGTGTGCACTTGATCAATTTGACTAAATTCGTCCCACCTTAGGCAAACTTTCGATTCCTTTTAAACTAGGAGAGTCACAGGTAGTTCGCATCAATACTTTTCAGACCATGGGTGAAAATATCAAAGTAATAGGGACAAAGCCCCTTATTTTAGGTTACGTACAAGCCCAGATTTTTCACAGAACGGAAAGCAGGTGCCTCCACATTTACGTTATTGTCAAGAGAAATTGGCATCACGTCCAGTAATGGCTTCAGGATATGCCATCATTAAGACTCCAGGTAAGAAAGGTATCAACATGCTCATGCAGAACTGTGAGACTCCCAGCCCAGTTGTTCGAACCCCAGTAAAAGACAGCAAAGCTGTCTATGTCAAGTAAGGTAATTGTGATAGATTCATCTTTCGTCCTAAGTAAAACAAGGGATCTCTGTAGAAACAATTCCAATGAGGGGGTGGCGATTTCAACATGCCACTTATCCCCTGGAACGACCAGGTTGCCCCACTCGGATACAGAAGTTTCGTCCACACCGTCCACACAAATACCTGGACCCAACCAGTTCAGGACCACACCAGGATTTCTAATACCCTAGACTTAATCTTTACGCAAGGTG
Organism: Dicrocoelium dendriticum; assembly: GCA_944474145.2. NCBI lineage: Eukaryota > Metazoa > Platyhelminthes > Trematoda > Plagiorchiida > Dicrocoeliidae > Dicrocoelium > Dicrocoelium dendriticum. The sequence goes on along the minus strand of OX104059.1, from coordinate 61,668,643 downwards.
TCTCTGATGCAGTTGCTGGTATATTAAATAATAAAATGGCTGCCACCACAAGGTGGTCAAACTCATATTTACACTTTCTACTCTACACTGCGCCACTTCTTCTGTCAAACAGTTTCGAATGTTCAACCACATTGACTGGGACAGCTTTGAGATATTAGTGCGATCTGCGAACTGGGACAACTTCTTTTTAGCTACCGATGTAGACGCAGCCGCACACGTCCTATATCTAAATCTCTTCAGCTGCCTAGACGCGCTCGCCCAACTCATCTGCGGAAGCCACTTAAAGATGGCAGCGAAATCAGCAAAGGCATACGGTGTACTTAGGAAGATCAAAACATGCGACCGCGATACTCCAGAACTAAGGAATTTTACATCCTTGTTTTCATGAATGAACTCCTAAACAACTGGCAAACTGCGCAGGAATCAGCCAAGATTGCTGAAGATGTTGCCCTCAAATCTAGCAATAAAAACAAGTCACTCGGGAAAATACTCCGACAAAGAAGCAATCAACAATCGAGGCCTGTTGCATCACGCAGGCTTCCTGACACTTCCATTATTAGCGATCCATCAAATATATGTGAGACCCTCAATGGATACTTCTGCAATTCTTTCACTGACGCTAATGGAACTGCGCCTGCTTTGCCATCTGGGCGCACCAATGACTCACTCGACACTATTAAGTTTGACATGCGTTCTATCACCCGAGTAATCAGCTCAGTCAAATGCTCATTACATCCTGCTCCCGATGGTCTTCCCTCTGCGTTGCTGATACTCGGTGGCAAGAACATTCCAGCCCTACTTCTCAACCTATTCACGCTTTCCATGACTAACGGGATTTATCCAACCACCTGGAAACATGCCATCGTCATCCCCAAACACAAAAAAGGCAGTCAGCAGAACATGGAAAACTATCACCCAGATAGCCACACGCCTATAGCTTCAAGAATAATGAAACGAAAAGTTAAAGAAACCATGCTCACCTTCCTGCTTACTCGCAACCTCATCAACCGACAACAACATGGATTTCTGCCGTCTAAATACTGTCAGACCTGCCAATTTGAGTTTCTCAATCACGTAACTCACCTGATTGACAACAAGCAAGCACTAGCCATCATCTTCCTAGGCATGACGAAAGCTTTTGACAGAGTACCACATACAGAACTCTTGATGAAGCTGGAATCATACGGTATCTCCGGCAAACTGCACACTTGGTTCTCATCATACCTTGCAGCTCGCTGACAGTCAGTAATGGTTGGGAAATTTATGTCACTCCTTAAACTAGTCAAAAGTGGCGTAATTCAAGGTAGCGTTTTAGGCCCTCTACTTTTCCTGCTCTATATCAATGACGTGTTCCAGGTTTTCAAACATGGGACACCTTACCTATTTGCGGACGACATCAAAATTGTCTTCCCATTTCATCCGTCAAACTTCCACACCGCCATCTGGCTGGCCGAACAACATCCTCGTGGTGCCAGCTGGGTGGTTCGGGTTTACCCCCTTCCAGCAAATAGCTTGGCGGCAGTGTTCCAGGACGTGGTGGGTTTTCGCCTAGCAAGCGTTCTCCCTATAAAAGGCCACAAAAGTCCGTTTAACAACACTGTGACTTGGCGGTTGTGACTCGCCAATAGCTAAAGTCATCCATTGCTTATCCGGACAATCGCTTCAAGTCCACAGATATCAAGCATCCATTTAGCACTGGCGACACCTTCAAACACATTCAAGCAAAACGACAGGAAACATTTAACAATCTCATAAAAAATCTAAACACGCCTACATGCAAACTTACATACGTTCATACATAAACATGTGCAACAATCTTATTGTTCCATTGTAAATTAACTGATCACATTTGTACTCTTAACATGACCATGCCTGCGCAGGCGTGCCTCGCTTAGTCGAGAATACACAATTTATTTATTTATTTATATACAATACGACTTAAGCGCGCTAACTGCATGGTGCGACATATGGAAGTTGGCATTCACACCATCAAAATGCAATGTCCTCACGTACCAATGCACCATGCCTCCCAATACCTTAATGCTGCAAGGCACGCCATTGGGGAACTGCCTAACAGTGCCGGACTCAGACGTGCACTACTCCTGTTCGCTGAACTTCGCAGAACAAGTAGCTTATTCCGCAGCTAAAGCACGCTCTCTCACCGGATACATCCTCAAAACCATGACAATCAGGAAGCTAGGACTGTGCTCTAAAAAACATGTGTCCGGCCCCTTCTAGAATACTGCTCTATAGTATTCACCAACCTTAGAAAATGCGACCGAATAGCCCTCGAAAAGGTTCAGCGTACCTTCACAAAAAGCCTCCTGGGGCACTCAAGTCTAAGCTACCGTGATCCGTGCAACACACTTAAGCTTGAACCGTTATGGCTGTGCCGATTGAAAACCAACCTCGCTATCTTATACTCGCTCATTAACAATATCAGTAGTAGCCAACTAACCCCTGTCTCAGACTCATATATTACTTCGTACCCCCTACGTGATAGACCCCACTCCATTATCCTACCAAGAAGGCGCAGCAGAATTCGCTCCAACTTCTACCTCTACAGATACGCACACGTATGGAGTAGGTTACCTCCCACAATAAGGGCATCTATAAATATAAACCAGTTCCGCTTCTCTATTAGCAAATACCTCACTGTCACACAAGTTTCCAAACTACTGACTATAAACTGTCCTGAAGAAGAGCTTTTGCAACTAGACCAGACCACTTATAATCGCCTCTTCTTACCTTCCCACACTATCCTCTTCCCGACTCCCCATCTCTCCCCTAGCGCGCCGACATCCGTCGTTCATCTTACTCGCGTTAACTCCTCTTGGCAGTAGCTGGTCATTGGTGGCTCCATGTAGCTTGTAAGAAGGCACTCCTTGACTTTCCAGCCTTCATTTTCCTCTGACATCTGTCTCTCCAAGCTACGCTCGCATATTGACTTCCTCGTCGAAACTGTAGGTATCCAATAGTGTTCAAACCTCTTAATGACATGTCTACACTAGCCAATGATACATTCTTTTCTAAAGCCACTACTTCTGCTTAGCAACAGCGAGTCGCCATAGATTCCAGTTAAATTTGTGGATATCCGGAGCTCGCTCCCTTTTTACAATGTTCATTCTCTCGGATTGTTTGCGTCACAGCCTTGCTGGTCTGTTGACCTATCACTTACCTTTACTGGCCTGTTGACACACTCAGCTACCCTGTAGGCATACACTATTGACCAAGCGTCTGATTGAAATGGGTACATCTGGCCACTCTGTCTCTCCTAGAGCCACCATCTGTCGGTCGTCGTCAATTCGGAATCTTTGTTCAGAAGTAGCTAGTGACCATTGGTCCCATGCATATGCGATGATCCAATGCTTGTTAGAAGCGACTCCGTATCTTAATAACCTTTATTCCTTTAGAATATCTGCATCCAATCCTTCCGCTGCCCTGCCACCAATTGACCTTTAAGGTTGTCTTGCGGCAACCTATTTATTTTCGCTTATTATGCCTTCTCTCTCGGATTACGCTAACTACGTGCTGTTCATGCACCTGACAATCACTACCAATATTCTAACTCTCTTTGCTCTATCCCCATGCAATTATTGACTCATATTAAACGGATACTTCCTACTTTACTTACTGGTACAACGCTCTTGTCTCTACGCAGGCGTTAGCAATCCACCCATACGGCTAATGATTCCATAGGATATTCAAAAGACCTTTTCAGCATAATTATTGTTGCACAGCGTACATGCTTTTGTCTCAAGCCAAAATGTTGTACCACAAGACACTAACAATTTTCAACTCCATGCCTGTTCTTGCTGTCTTCTCCTGGTTGTCCCTTACTTTCCCTTTTCTTTGAGGTCCGGGACTTCTTGGAGACCTGGGATTGGACTGAGGAACAGTTTTGGCCCAAGACGGACGTAACAACCGACGAGGACTTACTTGGAGCATGGTAGAACTCCGAAAGGACCGAACTACAATCACCATAACCCTTGTCCAGTATGGATAACTGGACATATCCTCATACTCCCAAACATTATACATCTGAAAAATCTGGATAGCGGAAGCGTTAAACTTTTGCACACCTGGATGTACATCAAGAAGAATAATCGCTATGTCCCTCTCCTCCACCGACCTCAAAAGTCATGGCGACCACGATCAAATTATTTGTCCAACTAACACAGGAACTTAGAAGCCATTACTCTGCGAAAAACCGAAGGTGAACCCAGTCGTCAAGCGGCTTTGCCAGTTCAACATTAATGTTCAAAATGCTTTACGGCAGTGTTGCAGGACGTGGTGGGTTTTTGCCTGCCAGGCGTTCTTCCTATAAAAAGCCACAAATGTCTGTTTAACAACACTGCGACGTGGCGGATGTGACTCGCCACTAAATAAAGTCACTGTGCACAACTACATACTGGCAAGTCGACTAGACTCACATATCAACTCTTCCCGACACTGTTTCAACTACACACGATTGAACCCCATGTTTCGTCGTGATACACATTTGTTTTTAAACCTTGATCATGCCTGAGTTGGTGTGTCTCTATAAAACAGAATAATCTATGTATTTATTTATTTATTTATTGTATTGTTCCATTCATGGACAAATGAATGATTTTCTACTCTCACTGTTACAGTTTCCATAAAATATTTGTACAGTTGTGCATATATGATCATGCCTCCATGGGCGTGTCTCGCATAGTCGAGAATAAAATATTTATTTATTTATTTATTTATTTTTATTTATTGCGGCGAGATCTAAACCCATCTGTTTATGCCACGTGAGAGCAGCATCTCTCCAGCTTGCCAACTGTATGGTCCATTCATACTGTAAACCGAACCGTCGGAATGTCGCGTTGCTGATGTCGTCCCGGTGAGGCGTACAGTGGTTCCAATGCTACTGGCTGATGGTGATGGATCAGTCACTGCCAGAAGATGAACCGTCATGCCTCGGCCATCGTACCTGTGTAAATCTCAGGAAAACGTAACTAAATAGTGGCAACTACGCAATCACACAGTTTGGAATGGAGCAATAAACACTAGTAAATGAGTGATTGCCTGTAGTTATACCCAGTTACCTGGCACTATGTAATTTTGTTCATTGTATATGAGTTACCGGTACCAGCTTATATCAGGCCTCAGGTTTGGCTTAGGTTGCATCTGCAGCGTAAGAAGTAGGTTCTGTAGAGCGCATGGTCCAAACAGTAATAAGGGCGTTCACATCGTTAAACAAAAGAACGGGTATTGCATATGTGCAAAGGTAAAGTGATACAGCTGCGAAGACTAGCCTCGATTATCCTTATTATTATTTAAAGTAGTTGCCGAGGCCATTGGCTTTAGCTATCAACGGTTACGCTTTACACCGACCTGAAAAACACCTTTGGATATGTACCACACATGCGCCTGATGCATAGGGTAAAGGCTTACAGACTAGTTGGCCCTTTATCAGATTGGCTGAGATTTTGACCCTTAAGACGCACGCCGTCTGTGAAAACGGAACTAGTCGAAGCCATTGCGGATGCTGTTTGAATTAGATGCGCGTATGGCCAAACCGTATTTTTGATCAATACCTATGCCTCTGCGTCAGCCTACAGCGAGGTCGACTATTTGTTTTCACTTATGAAGCACTAAGATCAAGCTCTCCCCGTTATACTTAAGTAGCAACCAGTTGTGGCGTACGTGAGGAGGGCAGAGCTGTCGAGGCATCCGGTTAACACAAGCAAAGGACGTTCAAATCTTAAATATCTAACGTTCTGACGGCACATTTCTCTACACCTGCCAGGGCCATAACATCAGACAGCTCTTTAATCCAGCAGAATAAAATGCCATCATCACACTGCTTGCCTCACTTCATGAGTCTATATATTGCAAAGCCGTTTCGTTTCAAGTGTTAAACTTTAGGTGCTGAGTCTTCCAAATAGAATTTTTTCAACGATACTTCCGATGCAAGGGTGGAAGTTTATAGGTGTCATTTCCGCCCACATATAGAATACTGCTCCCCTATACGCAGCAATCAGCAAGGCTAGCGGTAGACACCTCAAGCATGCTCAACGGCGCTTTACGAGGTTCCTGCGTTTACCACAGCAAGCACTGAGTAATTGATAAAGCTGCTAACACTTGGACGTGTACCCCGTTGATGTAGGCGCATTAGCTTTAACATGTGCTGCCTACGCAAGCTGATTCGTAAAATATCTGCACAATACCATAATCTTGTAGCAACTACGAGGTACATCCAAACTTAATCTCTTAAACAAGCTCCAATCCAATACTACGCTGAGGGAGTAGAAGCGACGGAGACCCCTTTGTTGTTAGTTGTATTCAGCTATATATTAAACAGGTTGCCTACAAAACTAAAAGAAATATATAACTTAGTGTATCCAAACAAGAACTAATAGTTCCAGGGCACTGAAAACAAAATATCATCAACATTTGCAAGTTACTTAGCCACTGCTTTGCGTCTCTCCCCGATATAACTAGGGGGACGCTTAAATTGGATAAAAATTATTGAAAAGTTGAGCACACAAAATAGGCCATCTGCATGCCAGCTACCGCGCCACCAGCATGGCTCCTTGAAATACATTTGCCAAACTGAGCATAGGTTAAATGAAGATCTCTATCTATAGTATTTTCATGACCTGCTTTCCCTTCTTCAACAGATGTTTAGGCCCAACGGCTGCAACAAGGGAAAGCAAACCGCCACAGCATAAGCAACGTGTAAGAGCCAAACGTAGCTAAGTTTCGAGGAATAAGCTTTCTTAATTACTTACTTATTAGTTTAAACTACAAGTAAAGCAGGCATTGTCAACTGCCGGGCAGGTTCACAAATCCCGATGACAAGGCCCATATAGGTTACTTGCTTGTAGCCACAAACTTATACAGGTGGACCCAACTCGTTTCTTTTATAATACCTTCAATTTCTCTTTCGTTTTTATCATAGTAGCCAATAATACTTTCAAAACCTTACGACCACTTGATCTGCGAAAAAGCAATAAATATGCAACCGTTGGTACCTGTCTATTATGAGCATACTACAAGTCCTAAGCCTCGCATCCTACTTTAACATGGTGCGGCCATCGCTGCTGGAGGCAACCACCTGTTCAAATAAAAGCTACAAGATGAGTGGTTCAACTATTTTTAATAAGAGCTACTGCAATAGACTTACTACCAGGGAAATTCAGTACAAACAGGTGAATATTATCACCGAGGCATTAATTTATTCTGCCTTAGTAAAGGCTGATTATAATGTGTGTTTATAACACCAAGCGATATGTTTCTACCCATCGTTAAAGTGATCGCTGTCACAGCCGCAATTCACAGAACCAGGCATTTTACACGCCACATTAACTTCCTTTAGCTCAATACTCCTTGGCTGCTATTGGAGTTACAAATATGCCAAGCACTATTGGAAAAACCGGTAGATCGGCAGCATGAAAACAAGCTCATATACTCAAGGTGCTTTGTTGGCATGAAATTCACTATTTAGTATTCCAAAACTATCACGAAAGACCACTATGCTCCAGAGATTTGTAGTGTTTGTGATCACATTATATGTTATCGTTGTTTTTATCATTTCCGTTCCCTTTCATTTTGTACCAATTGGTTAAATGCACAAACATTGAATACAACAATTTCTACGCGCTCACCTCTTATTGGTTTCGTTTGCTGTTGTCCCTGCTTGTGCTGCTGACACGTCATTCCAGCAATGGTACTTATATCTTTGAATTAGCTAGTCGGTATCGGAATAAGATAGACGGAATGGGGAACAATAAAGCAAGTGTGCTCGATTGTTCTTCTGTTGTGAATTTTTCCTAAGATTGCCTTTTGCCGCCGTACTCAATTTTATTAGGCAACTGTCCTCTTCATAAATTGATGACCCGTATTTTTAGGTAGACGTCATATTACTTTATTACCTTTGATTAACCTTTTTGTGAACAGTTATTTGCGAATTCGGTTACATTTCCCTTGCCATCCTTCAGTGTGTCCAACCGACGGGTCTGAATTATTAGAGTAGAACTTAGCTTTGGTTTACGTAAGATTCCTTTGCGGGCTGCGATATTTTCATATGTTACTGCTTATTTACCTTTACATGCAGCTTTAGAAACCCCTAAACCCTATGCCAACTGATTCGCCTTTTAACAAGCCTAAAGTAGCTAACTTAAAAAGCACTACCTCATCCCATGAGGCACGCCTCCAACGACGGCACGCTGGCGTCGAGCATGGTGACGGTACGTTGCCTCAGCTCCTCCGACACATGCGATCACTTGTCAGTGCGTCAACTTTAGATGCTTCCAATCGTCACCAATTCTGGTGTAAATGTCTGTCACCACACACTACGGCGATACTAGCTCTTTTGGCTGAGGAACGTTCACTGAATAGGCCAGTGGAAGCGGCTGACAAAGTACACAAACTGTTATTTAAATACGCTGTCAATCATATAGCTGAGGTTTTTACTACAAACATTTCAGGGTGTGTCACACTGGACTCCATTCTCGAGATGCTCACAAACTTGGAGCTCAGCATTTGTCACCTTGGCCGTGGTGGAATACCAAACCAAAGATCCTTTTCCAGAAGCAGGCCCCGCAGGAACTCCTGCAGACTAGCATTGCGCTGTTGCTGCTACTTCCAAAACCGCCTTGGTAATGCCGCACGAAGCTGCCGCACAGTGTGTACTTAGCCAAAAGCTTTTGCTAATTCCAAACCGGGGAACGTTGAAGCTAGCCAGTAATGACGACGGTTGCTGACCAAATTATTATTCCCCTCTTGTACGTATTTAATACCATGACCCCACACTACTTTTTGCTTTAGACCAGCGCGGTGCTAAGTGTTATACCCCATTCCGTGGAGAAACGTTCTTTATGGCTGGCTGGATTGATGCATCAGGCTGCTAACCAAAAGAAGATAACGACTTATGGCCAGAAACTCACGATAATTCTTGGACCATCATGTAGCTATTTTTACCTTTTTGCAAGCGCCGCCATAAAGAAACCTATCATCTGTATTGATTTACTTAGCAAGTTTGGCACTTTAATATGTCTACGTTGTGCAAAGTTACGCGAGGATACCACTACGTTAACTGCTTCCGTCCATCTTACCGCAGTTAATTCATTCGGACTTTGCGTTCTTCTGCATGATGGGTCGCAGTATTCCTCACGGTTACAGAATTTTCCGTCGTTTGTCAGCGTATATAAAGGCGCAAAGGAACTAAAACAAAAGATGCAACATCACCTCGTTATAACTGGTCCACCCGTGACGGCGAAACCACGACGGATTAGACCTGACAAATTACACATGGTCTAGAAAGGGATTTAGCACATGCAAAAGCTCAGGATCATTCGTCCTTCAAGAAGTTGCTGGTCACCTTCACAACATCTTATGCCTAAAAAGACCAATGACTGGTGCCCATATGACGACTACCGCGCATTGAGTGGCGCAGCAGTTTCTGACAGCTGCCCAGTCCCGCACATACACGAGTTTCGTAGGTTTGGCAGGCAAGTCGCTTTTTACTAAGTTTGCTTGTCATGACGTATCAGCAGATACCCATGGCCCCGGATGACATTGCAAAAACAACAGTGACCGCCACTTTTTTCTTTACGATTTTATCCGTAGGCCGTTTGGTCTCCGAACTGCAGCGCAACACTGCCAACTCTTCATGGACCAAGTTCTCCGTGGTCTCCACTTTGACTTTGTCAACAATGATGACTTTGTTGCAAGCGCTTCTCCAGACGAACACGTAACGCTGGTGTGCATGGATGGAAGAGAGCCACACCGATGCCCTCCACTTTGGTGCCTGTCACAATGACCATATTAGCAAAGGTTGACTTCAAAGTCAACCGGCGCAGCGAGTGAGATTGCGCGTCGCAACCTAATACCCAAGGCAAGTGCTCCAACACCTGAAAATCTACTTCCAACCGCTGTGTTAATCACTGCTCGCGGAGCGCAATGGTTTAGTGACTATGGCGGTAGCCGCCAAGCAATTGCGCCGAGCTTCACTGTCAGCTGGGCAACCTTAACCTGCTGAGGCTAAACAGAGATGAAACCGCCGGTCGTAGGGTGCAAGGATGGGAGAGTGCCACACCGGAACCCTCCACGTCTAAGAGTTCTCGAATTTTTCGAACCTTACGTTATCACCATTAAGTCTGCCGAATGTGTAGTTTGCCAACATTCCATCAACTACTTAGGCCATGGAATTGTGGCTGACGGGCTTAATTCCTTGACTGATAAAACGCGTCACATTGCACTGTCCATTGTTGCAATCCGTTAAGGGCGTACGCCGTGTTCCCGACATGTTTAACTACTACGGACGGTTTATACATGGCTGCGCTGCAATTCTTCAAAACTAAACTGATTCGCGTAAGGGAACTCCCAAAAAGTTCACGCTCACTTTGGATGACGAAGCGACATTTATCGCTGTCAAACAAAAGCTGAACCAAGCAACTTCCCTTGCTTACTTGAGAACGGACGACCACATCAATATCATTATTATGACAGACGCTTCACATTTCAGTTGTTGCCGGATCGTATCAGTTCGTGGGTAACGAAATACAACCCTTGCCTTTCTTCTCACAGAAACTTCAAGCAGCTCAGATCAGGTACAGTTCGTTTGGTCGAGAGCTCCTTGTTATGTACCCGGCCGTACTGCAACTGCGTCGCAACCGTAAAGCTCGACGTCTTGTCAAATTGACAGGTCAAAAGCCCTTGTGTATGCTTTTCGTGCAAAGCTTGACCGTTACTCCCTTAGAGAGACTGGGCGCCTCAGTTGTCTTTCCCAGTTTTGTGTTGGTAATCGTTATATTGATTGTAATAACAACTTTGTTCCCGACGCACTATCCTGTGCTCACATGCACTATTTTTTACGGTTAACCGTCAACCTAGAGGGAATGTTTCTTGCCCAAGCTAGTGACCCAGGATTAACAAAACTTGCATCAAACACTTAGTTAAAACTCTTGCAATATCCCGTGCTCAATTCGGACGCAAGAATCTATTACGATATTTTCACCGGTAAGCCTAGGCCGTTTGCCCTACAGTCCTACCGGCAAGTGGTATTTGACCATCCTCATGGATTATCGCACCACACTATTCGATCTACTATAAAACTAATTATTAACTTCACATTTGGCCCGAGATGCGCACAGATATCCCACAACGGGCCAAAACCTGTCTTAGTTGTCAAACCAGCAAGCTTCACAGACACGCTGTTACAAGTGCTAGTAAGTTCAACATCCCGAAGCTTGTTTCAAACCCGTCCACTTCGACGTAATAGGAACGTTACCGGCTTCTAACGGTTTCACTTAGTTGTTAACATGCGTTGAGCGCTTCATTTACATCCCCGCGCAAATCCCTTACTAAAATATCCTCTGAAGCAGCTGCTCGTGCTTCCATGGAACCATGGATTTCATTATTTTGTGTGCCGGCTACTGTTACTAGTAACAAAGGGTAGCCATCCATTTCCACCCTTTTCTGTGACTTGAGTCGATTGCTCGGTTGTACTTAGGTTCAGATGACAGCCTAACATCCCGCTAGTAATGGCCTTGTCGAACGGTTTTATAGACAAATGAAAGCTGTCATTACACCTAGTTGGCTTGATGTCCGTTAGTCTGAACGCCTTCCAGCTATTCCTTTCAGTGTTCGCAATTTCGTCAAGTAAGATATCCGGTGCTGCTTAGCCGAACTGACCTTTGGCAAAACTTCAGACCCCCAGGCGAGATGATACTCACGGGCGAATGAAAGCTTACCTCCTAGGGTGAACGCCTGAAACCCCATTTTCGATCCATCAGACCGACTCCACTTCGACTATTAACCTGCCAGCAGCGTAAAGATCTTGACTTGCATACTTGCATATTCGTCTTTATGGGAATGGATGCTGTTGGAAGACATTTGACTCCGACTTGCAAAGGTCCAAGTAAGTTGCTGTCTCGGAAACCGAACTATTTCGTTATGGATAAGAATGTTTGCAAGGAGTTTTTGAGCAATGATCGTCTTAGACCCGCATACGTGGCGTCAACATTGGATGATTCAGTAGAAAACTAAACCACACACAACCCTCCTGTGCAGAGACTGTTTCACACTGAGAATTGCATGACCGCTGCCCAAACCTCGGAACCATTGCACTCTCCAACAAGCAATTTTATGCACACATTCATTCACCTACCAACTAGCACAACACTTTCCATAAACGCCCATCGAGCCAAGCTTACCAACGCAAGCTCTAGCGAGGAAGTTCTGTAGTGGTTGTGATTACACTCTATTTTAGCTTTGTTTTTCTTATTTCCATTAGCGACCACTATGTATCATTTTTTTAAATTCAGGAACTTTGAGAACAACAATTTCTTCGCGCTCTCGCCTTGCTGGTTTCCTTTGCTGCTGCCACACTCTTCCAGAATTCGGATTTATATCACTAAAGTGCCCGTTGGAATGAGAATAACATTGACTGTAGAAGGAACTATAATGTAAATTTGACCGATTGTTCTATTGTTAGTTTTGCCCAAGCTTGTCTTCTGTCGACGCATTCATACTTATTGGGTAAGTGTCAAATAGGTTAGCAATATATACAGAATTTTTGGGGACCACTCTGCCTTACGTTGACACTATGTGAGAAGTTTCTGTTTTATCTAGCACTAGTGTTAATTAGGTTTCTTGCGCAGAGTTGGCTAGACAACCGGTGTCAACTTCTTCGAGCACTTTGCTTTTCCTGACTTATTCCATTATTACTTCATGTCGCCTGGTGAACTAGAGCGGCACTTAGCAAAATACTGACAACCAGGAGCGCAGCCATGAATTCCAAGCCTTATCTTGCATCACTAATCAGATGTACTTTGCTGACATCTGCATCAAACCTACGACAAAGGAAGGGGGAACTAGACAAAGCAAGGAAATGCACGATAGTTTGACCTGACGCAAGGCACAACAACTCTTACTTTCAGAAAGCGCGATTCTAAAAACCAAATTTGCTGAGGTAATACCAACAGATGTACGTGACATTATTACGCATATATACTTCTTTAGGTTATCGCTAGTGATGACTAAAATCTATAGATTTATTAAACGGGCTCAAAGTGATAAGTTATGCCGTGCTAGTTTATATAATAAAACAGATTTTAGGCTCAGAATGACCGAGGGTGCTCTTAACTGTCTTACTAATGCATATTGACCAAGCCCCAATTCACACAATGCTAGTAAACACAAACAATTGCAGGTGAAAATATTTGCGGATTATACTTCTCCAGTGATATGTCTATCCAAGTATCATCGGCCAACTGCAAAATGATGCCACTGACCGCGCGTTAATTACAAAGGGCCATAAAATTTCTTGTGTGTTTACATTTGTCAAACCTCTTGAACATTTATTGGTACATTATCCATTTTTCTGCCAATAATTTTCGCGTAAGCTTGGAATAATTTCCTTGCTCTACAACCTAAGCTTTTTGAGCTACCACGTACATCTCTAGGTACGTAGCCCCATTAAGGTGTTATAGCACACTACGTTTTATATTTTCGTCTTGCTTCTCCGCATTTGCTGACAAAGCTTAAAATAGAGCGCTGTTCGCATTTGGCCAAACATTGGCAACATACAGCTGAAATCCGAGCAACTTTGAGTTAATCAAGTATACCTAAGAATATTTCTTCTGACTATTCCTTTGCTTGTTGGTTAACAATATCCTCACGTTAAAACCCGTTTTCCAATTTGGCCACATGGAGCAACTGCACTTACCATCCCCATGATATGTCCCCACTGGATAGTTGGACCCCATCTGTACTACACGGACAAGTATACCACAGAAGAAGCCAGCTACTATTAACGATATGTTTACTCACCTGAACCACACATCACTCGACTCGACGGTTCCTTTGCATCTTCGACCGGTTTCGATGATTAATACCGGATCATTATCAAGCCACGGTCAGCCAGGGACGAAGTTTGGCCGTCGGTCGACTGCGAATAACGGAGTGCCAAATAGGTCTGCACGATGGATCGCCAGCTGGTATTAATGTAAAAACTAACCTACGGCAGAGTTCCAGGACGTGGTGGGATTTAGCCTGGCAAGCGATTTCCCTGTAAAATGTCATATAGGTCATCTTAAACCCATAGCTACGTGACGGACGTGACGCCGCTGAAGAAACTCACAGCTGAACATTTCACACTGACGCAGATATCAGAATCCGACATCCAACCTATGCAACCGATTTTTCTATGGGGATTATTTTGATGGAGCACTCAGCCCGCCGAGCTTTCAACGGGCAGGTGTTGCGCCGAAATCTTACTTTGGTCTCTCTGCTCATGGAATACTACCTGGCGAAAGCACACCGAACTTGAATATTTAAACTGCCGTTTTGATTGATTTTTCCGCGCAACAGCACCATCATGTTCGCTGGTCGGGCTATTACCTGGTAAGATGCTCAGCCGTATTAACTACGAACCCACCGGTTATACCTTTCATTGAATAGAAAAGTTGCGCCATTTCAACGCAGCTATGCTTGTTTGCGTAGTTGATCGTGTCTTCACGGTGTGCATCGTTTTACCGAGAATATACAGTTTATTTATTTATTTACTTAGCGTTGGTCACGCTGTTTGTGCTGGCGGTCACAATTAAATCAAACATTTTATATTTATACTTTACGACTCTGCAACAATTCCTAAGTGTTGCTCCATACTATCTTTCGTTTACGTATTTTGATTTTGTTTTGTTTACATATTTTGTTTGTTTGTTTGTTTTGTGTGTTTTATTTACATACTTTAAGTGGAATGTATTCCAAAATGTTTCACATATTTCTGTTACCTCAAAAATATTCCACCTATACGCATAAGGTTAATCGGTGTCGCTTAATGCAAGACGAGGCCATCCTTCGCAGGCATGGTCATATTGGCATAACAATGCGCGGTCAAGCCTGTGCAAACATCCGAAATGTTTGCCATTATAGTGTATGTTTTGGTAGGAGTATGTATGTATGTATGTCTAGTGAGCCATGAGCGAGGCCAATCGGGAACCCAACAGAAGCGACGATGGATCCGGCAGAGAAGTATTCAGCACCGGCGCAGCGTTTGTAGGTACGCTGCATTCGATTTACTAACCGCGTGCTTACATGCCAATTCTCTTTACTTCAGTTGGTGGGTTTTCATGTTTGCACAAATGCTTTTCTTTCTCTCTTAAATGTCTGTCTGTAGTCTATTCCATTGACATGCACACCACGTTTAAGCTAATTGCAATCAATTTCCTAACTTCTGTGTTCGTGGGATTCCGTAAAGTCTACTTTCTGACCTCGTGAACCTATGTAGAATTCGATTGTAAACAACTTAATTCATATGCTTATTAACTTAAGGTTTGTCACCGTTCCTTTATGCATTAATCGAGTTATTTCTTTGTCTCTCTCTCTCTCAAGTGATTGGCTGTTGTTTGATATCCCCGGTGTGATTGAGCTTGGGGTGCATGTTGACAGGTTGCCTACCTGTCCATTACCCATAACCTCGTCCATACTGGCTCCAGGAGACCGCTGGTCGTTGCTGGAGGGGACGGGGTGCACGGTCCTTGTGGCCGAGCTAGGCTCGATGCGTGGTTCCATGCAATCAGTGTGAAGCGGGATACGGTCCAGCCACCGCCATGTGTGTGCTTGCTTCCCAAATACAGTGTGTTTGCCTGTGAAGGAGTGTGGGCCGGCTCCGTTGATGAAACGTGGTTCCCATTGGCATGCCTCCCGGTCTCATTCCTTCGGGTTTTCACTGGATATGGGGTGTGTGGTTGGAGCTGTTGGTGGTGCAGCGCAAACCATCCATGGTCCCTCTGTAGTCGCAAGCGTCTGGTGTTTTGCCACAGTGACAGGCAAATCCAAAACCGGATGCCGCCAACCATACGTAGTTTTGTGTGTGTGAGTGTGTTTGGCTGTTGTAGTTTGTGATTTTACTTGTGCTGCTACATGCTTGATGCTTTGTTATCGACAGCTGTGTGAGAGGAGAAAACTGCTGTCCGCTACTTTGTACGGATTGAGCGTCTATCCATTGGACAACGATTTTATGTTTTGACATGTCATGCTCTCACATCACAGTGTGGTTAATCGGATATTTGTTGCTCCCCATAGGGAGAACGCTTGCCAAGTGCAACCCCATGAAGTAATAGAACATTGCCGCCGAACTATTTGCTGAAACTTGGTGAAGCCGGAACACACAGCTAACACAACAAGGGTTTTTCGGCTATTCAGCTTAAATGTCTAATAACCCACTTATGCTTTAAAGTAACAGAAACATGCATGTTACGAACCCTTTATATGCTACAAATATTGCGTGAAGTATTCGTCGCTCCTTTGACTTTTAACGTACTGCTGCTAGAAACTAGATCAATTTTGGCCTGTTCATCACTGAGTACTGAGCATGGAATACATGTACATGCTTATCAGAACCACCGCGGGTACAGCTTCTAGCAAAAGCTAGCATTCTATCTTATTTACTTATGTTTACGTAAGTTCTATAGGTTTTACTTCAGAGTTGCTACCGCAAATTGGAATATGTATGGATATATGCGCGCCATGCAAACGGAAGCAAATATTTGCAAGTGGTACCATTTCTAACCCATCACCAAGTATACGTCGCAACATACGCAAACTCAGGGCACGGTATAAAACTAATAATGACCTCCCTATTATTTTGCTTACTAAAAGACACAGTAAAGACATCCCTACAGAAAACAGATTAAAAAAGGTAGCCGAAGCTTGACCGGCAAGTTTCAATTGTTGCAAGGTATTGCGCTCACACAACTGCTTCAGTCAAGCAATCTGGCCGCACCAATCGAATCCCCATGTCTTCGGATACGGTGACGCAAATGAAAGATTTCCTTCTGAAAATGTGGGGCGTGCTTTGAACCTTTTTGCCTTCCTTTTATCAGAAAGCCAGAGCTCGCTGTGGAAAATCGTAAGAATAGCACCGATCGCATGACATCTGAGGTAATTAGGAGGCACTTAGGCGCTTTCTTCACTCTACGATTTGTTCCACTAACCATTTTCCTGGAACGGGCTCACTTTTTTATTTGTACACGTTCAATGTGTCGAAGGCATCTTATATTGCGGGCAACATGCTCAGCTTTTTGCTAAAACCTAGCCGAGTTCCGTAGTGATAATAATATTTCACACTTCAAGGCACAGAGGTGCTGCAAACGTCGAAGTGTGTTCCAATCACCTCATTTATCACAAATCCACAACACCTAGTGTTTGAAAAGTCAGCAAAAATGCTGGTTGCATAAATTAAAATACATAAATCCCGTGACCACCAGCACTGGTTAATGAATCGACTCTTAGTTCGTTTTTCTAGAACATATCACCTAGGCCGCAGATGCTAAAGTTAGTAGTGGTGCTATTGCTTTCATCTGCATGCACTGTGTGCCACATAAACGGAGTATGTAAACGCTGAATTTTGGTGTCCGTGACACATTTCTGCTTTGATTTACCGCTTTGGAGCAGCGCACACGAAAAGCCTTACTGGAGAATCTGCAATTACGGGTAGGAGCAATAACATGGAGAGTGATGCAAGGGAACCTCCTTGGTCAAACTCTGTTCCTCATCAATAACAAGTATGTTTACAATGATTGTAAAAAGACACCAACTTCTGCTAAATATTAGGAGGTCACTTACCGGTTTCCACCCAAACCGCTGAAGATAATTCTCAAAATCATTCGTATAAACGTTAGGTAGCTTCAGACAAAGTTAAAAGCTCTTTGCGTAGATACCGGGTTTCCTGTCAAAGGTGAAGCATGGCACTACGCCCCAGTGACGAAACGGACTCTTGACTAATATATCACAATTAACGGAAAAATTTAGCGCCAGTTCAACCATGCCTTTCATATGGATCAATGGTAATGTTTCAGAACGTGGGGGTTTTCACTCGACAAGCGTTTTCCTTAGTAACCTCTAAAGTATCCGTATTCCAGCATGGCGTCGTGGCGGATGTGACCCACCACAGTATAAGCTGCATTCTATGGCTACATCCTAACAAGTGGAGTACCACCATCATTCGCCGTTTTTAATAGGCACGGACACATCACTAACTGCATATTACAGGGCCACGTCTCCTTCTATGCATCCGGTGTTGATCACGACGTTACTGTCACAACAATCCAGAGTAACGTGAAATCACTCCTGATAGTTTGCTTCACTAGCTCTTTTTTACTTGATCAGCAGCAATCTTTGGTTTATTTGTAGCCGATGGAATGTTGCAATATGGGGTAGGGCGGTTGTTTACAAGCAAACTTGCTGGCTCTCACGACAACCAAAGTTATTCATTCTTACATTAATACCGCCTGTACAGTTTCAACTATGAACATCCAAGGAAGTTGTGTTTGTCTCCATTACATTTCCCATAAAACTTCCGTACAACTGCACCTGTATAATTCTCCCACCGTGGGCACGCCTGGCATATTCGATAATATGTTTCTATATTTATTTGCATAAATGGCAGAGTAGCTAAACCACGGCACTCAGTCTATCCGTTACCTAAGAGTAAGCAAAATGACCCCCTTAATGTCTCAGCCATGCTCAGAAACTGGTTGTCAAAAATTGTGCGTTTTAGACTTTATCAGAAACTAAATAACACTGCACAAAGTCACGCTCGAACATCATTTGCTTTGCGTATGGCCACTTTTGGAAGACAGCCCGATCATATATTGTCACATATGCAGAAGTGTTTCACCCTGGAGTATTGAGCAGCGCGGGCATTTGCAGCGGGCCCTAACAAAACGTTGTATAGGTAAATCGCCGCTACTAACTTATCAGGTTTGCTATAAGCTACTGAGCTTCGGAACTACAAAGCTACAAAGACTATAAATGACCTTAGTTTGCTATTAACAACCTGACAAAGCACAGCTTACTTTACCAGTTGCAGGGTAGAGAGAATGATGAAACAACCTGTAGAACAGCGGAATTATTTTCTTTAACAAACGTACGTTACCAAGTTGCACGAACCTTTCGGAGACTATATCTTTAGTTACTTGGATCCAGCTGCCGCATTAAGTAAGAGCTAGTCAAGCTAGCAATATAGTTAAAACGGAGGTGCAGTATATTTTCCTCTAACCAAATGCGGCCATAGTACATGTAGGACAGGTAACGAGAAAGTTGCTCTGTTTTTAAAGACCACAAAACGATTAAAACGTGCATGCGGTGGATCTGTCTCATCGTCAGACCCATTCTTGCGGTTAAAATATATGTTCTTTGCTCATCACTGCAGCCCACTTTCGGCGCAGGTTTAAATGTATGTGCGTCAGGATCAGCGAAAAATAACCGCGTTACCACCTATATAACACAAGCACTGGAAGACTTTATCCATGCTTGACACTTGCTTGCTTCATTCTGCTGTGCTCTGCTTCGCTTGATCCTGATATGGCTTTCCTCGACGCATTCGTGAATAAAGCGTTTACTTGGTTATAACTGTATGTTGTTATTCCCTGAAGGAAAAATTGGATACACACCAAAATTGAGAGTGCCCACCAAGTGCTTTTGCTCAAATTACCCTTATGGATCGCTCACCATCATCATAGCTGTCTTATTGTTTTTATAATGCGTCTCTTCAGGTTATCTGCTATGCAGTTTTGTGCGCCCTGCATCGAACGCTCATCGGACAACGCTGTTCATATATCTTTAGTATACTACTAGCAAGCCTTATATTGGTTACTTCCATTCCCATTGTTGGCCACGAATTAACCGATCTCCTTTAAGATGAAGAAATGAAGCTTCCTAGCTAACATATACACTAACGCAGGGCACATTTCTTCGTATTTACTGGTAAATATTAAAATTGCAGGACACAGTACCGTTGAAACCCGAAATGACATGTACCGTACGAAAGCCTAGGCTTTAACAGCTACCAAAAAGCTAAAGAGCTAAAAGGAACACAGCATAATCGCATAGTACAGATGCTATAACAACTTGATGATGGCTTAACTGCTTGTGGCACCAGCCAAACTAAAATACCTAGAGCTGACTGAATGGCAGCATAGTTGCCTATAAACTAATCAAAGAATAAAATAAAGCCGGGCCAACTTGATGACGGTTTATTTGTTTAAATCAACCTCAGCGCTTGGCCAGAAGAAACACAACAATGCAAGGGAAAAAGCTTTAGGGCTTGCCCAGCACGGAAGCATGTCCTTAGAAAACGGTTACAGTAAAGAACTTATTATTTTACCTGAACTTCCATCTATAACTACGCTTGTACTCAATTTCGAAAGCTACATCTTGCTTTACTTTTCATTAACAGACTAGTTCATACACTCCATTTGGTGCATAGTAAAATGGACAACTTTTTCTGTGATTATATTATGGTTTACATATTGTGCGTAAAACTAAACGAACGGCATCATGTAATATCGAGAAATACACAGTTTAATAATGTATTTATTACTGCAAATAGGTCTAAGTACAAATAGAAACTGTTTGATATCATCTGAGCTAATAACTTTTGTTCATTTGTTGCTGCAGGGTACTGGACTAAATATAAGGCAGGATGGTATCTGCCCTAGCCGATCGTTTAAGGCACTACAAAATGGTTTTAGAAATACTTGCTAACATGAAAGTTGACTTTGTCGTTTGTGAATAGTATTATTTGTCTGAAACATTAATGATTAAACTAATAACTTAACACCATAAAATTACCTTAGGATGAACGTTCTTACGCGTAAAAGAATGGTGGGAGAAACGCACTGTGCAAACTTCCGTGTGGTTTGTGCTAAGCGCAGCCAACATTTTATCCAGATGTCTTAAAAATGGATCACCGCCGCCAAGAAAATCGGTTTGCTACCATAGAGTGCTGATTACTGCTGGATACCGGCCGAAGATGCTGCCAACAAACTGTTTAATGGTCATGCAAGTATGCTTAAAGGGTGGGTTATGAGTTCATATTTTACAGAGGTCGAAAAATTTTTTTATATAAAGAAAGGTACGAGGCACTTGGTTAGATACAAACCTACTGTATTTTGGAAAGATACTAAAGCCATTTTTCATTATGAATGTTATGCTTAGATTTGACCAATTAATTTCGGTAACGCATGTATAAAATGGTGTCCAGTGTTATCAAAAGCAGTGCGCCCTCCTGTTCGATTTAATGGGATATATGCTTTGTTACATTCACACTTACACAAGTATGGTTGACTCATTTTATTCCTGCTTTTAACGTAGGCAAATTACTTTGAAGCAGCTGACATCTAACTTTGTATTTTAACTTAAATCTTCCTTTGTGGGTCCTTGAAGGTGAAACTGCAGCAGCTTATTGTTGCAGCGTGCATGGTGGTTGCTACGGGCAATAGTGTCTGCGCCTTTATAATCCCGATAAATAGCTAAATATGATGGTGTATTTTCGGGAGCGTGAGACTCGACTTTACACGCATGATTATGGAAGAGTATAAAGACTGATGAGGAAAGGTACAATACTTGTTTGTCCTAAAAGTGATAGTAAATTTATGCGTGTATATTTGTACATAGTTCTGTGCGTAGCTGTTGCTTGGTGTTGTAATATGCCGCTGAGTTGTTACCAGTTTGCTTGCGTCCCCTATGTAAGACGAGATGCTGGTCGTCCATGGACTAGGTAACCTTATTTAGGTAAGCAAGCGGCAGCTATTTTAGATTTTGGCTTGTCACAATTGCTCGGTCTTAGTGTGGTTATACAGACATTTGTGGCTTTTTATAGGGAGAACACTTGCCAAAAAAGCCCATCAGACATGAAACACCGGCGTTGGACCTATGGTTAGCATGGGACAACCTGAATCACCCAGCTGACACCGCGTGGAGGCTGGTCGGTTAGCCAACTAATAATATGTGACGCATGAAATAAAATTTAACATGGGGTATGTAAGTAAAAGGAAAACATTGGAAATACTGCGACCAAAATGGAGCGGCCATAATTCACTTTTACGAAAAATGGACGAGCTACTAAAAACTTATCAAAGTAGCATTGGTTCAAAATGATTCTCATTTAGCGCTTAAAACGGTCCAAGCAGGCAGTCATTAGTAATCATTAGGACTCTGTACAGCCAAGCCAGATGTTGGCCAAAATACTGAGTAACGCCTGCGCAGATGATCTACAGTTTTGTCAAACAAAGGCCGACCTCAAAGAACCCCAGATTCTGCAACCGCCACTAGGTAAAATTTAGCACTTGGTTGCGCACCGGCAGTTACCCATAATTTGAGCTATGTTTCATCTTAACGTTAGGGCCAAAGGGCCTCCATACGCTTTATCTGCATGTCGGGAACGAACTATACAATGATTCTCGATTGAAAGACTTAGAGGTCACATTGTCTTCAGATTGATGTGGATGATCCGCAGGGCTACGGGGATATAACGGGCGATTTTTTAATTAGGTTATTCTCTAACCTTATTGAGCTGCACCTTGAATACTGCATCCACACTTGTCTAACTTGCTTAGTAACGGAGGTTGACATTGTAGAGAGTGTACAGCGCTGGAAACAAAATGCTTCATGGACTACGGAACTTCCCTTATCCAGTAAGTTTACTTTGGCTGGGAATGTTCTCAATACATTATTGACGCCATCGAGGTAGCCAGATCTTGACTTATCACCTAATTACATGTAAATTCAGACCCCGTATACCTAGCTTTTTCCAACCGGTTCCGCCTCCATCACTCCGAGATCACCCGAAAAGCCTACACAAATCTTGCTCAGATGGGGTCCGGGCGGACTTTCCTTTAGCAAGCCAAGTGGTCGATCCTGGAATACACTTCACGAGAACGTGGTACCGGCACTAACTGTAAAAGAATTCGAACCCCGACATGACACCCTCGGCATTCTATTCTGAACCTTCCTCTTCACATTTAGCTTATCCGGCTTATTGAATGTTTAAATCTATTAATTTGGTTCTTACCGTACTCATTAGTTTTGTACTTTTGCTTCTTATTTCACGTGACCAGTGCAGCGGGGACTGCTAAAGCAGGTTGCGTGGGTAGTGTTTGGTTTCCCGTAGTGTGGTTTACGCGCACTGAACGGACGCTGATAGATGCCAAGTATCGCGGACTAATAATAATACCTGGATCAACGATGCGCCACCGAGGGCAAATTTGAGGGAACTTACCATATTGTTCCAGACCCACTTGAACTTGAACGTTGAACCGGATTCAGGTGTGCGTAGAGTAAGCAGGAACAACACGGAGGGTGCAGAACTGACGGCATGTGAGGACCGAGAGCAACTATTTTGTAGTTCCAACAAACTATTGGAGAAGGTCTCAATACAATATGCCAGAGTGTGATTGTGGGCTCTGCCTTAACTCGGTGGCGAGTCACATCCGCCAAGCCGCAGTGTTGATAAACCGACTTTTGTCGTTTTTTATAGGGAGAACGCTTATTAGGCGAAACCTCACCACCACCGGGAACAACGTCGGCGATTGTTTTGAACGGTCAGGTACAACTGGCATACGCTCTAAGCAACCAGCGATTCACTGTTATTCGCAGTCGCGTGACCACTCTGTTGGCTGAGCAGATGGCCCAGCCAGGGCCCGCCACTGACATTGGGACCATTCAAGCAGGATGGATACTTGTGCAGTTAAGTAAAATTTCCAAAGTACCTGGTGTCTCGCGTTCGCGGATTTCGTATGCTTTCTGGAATGAAAAAATTCGTGTCTAGCTATCCTCACTGGACATCAGTCGTTGGGGTGTTGGTTGTCGTTGGTTGGTTTTCCATACAGCACGGTGTCACAACATTGCCACGTAAATTGCATAGCTCAGTTCAATTGTTGGCTCCTATCAACGCTTTGCCATAGATGTGGTCAGTGCACGGAGGGATTTTAAGCCCTAATATTTCATTGCCGTTGTTACTGTACAATTGCCGCTGGTACACCGCGTGCCTTATAAATTAACCATCGTGCTCCTAAGCACATCCGTCGTATGCAAATTTATGGAACGAATAGACAAGTGCGCCCTCCAGCCCTCCTGTGAAAATCTGAACCTCATCTCACCTGCTCAATCCGGCTTCCGGAGAGCGCGCCTATACATCACTAACTTACGCATCGCCAGGGAAACATGGGCAAAAGCCATAAATGCCTGAAAACAGGATGACGTGCTATTCATAGACCTCGGCAAAGCCTTTGCTATGGTACCACACATAGGATCAATATACCAACTCCGAGGAAGTGACACAACAAAGGCTTCTCTCCTGGATTGCCGATGTCTTAAGATGTAGAACAATGCGCGTACAAGTGAACCAACCCTCTGCCCCAGTGTCTATGCATATTGGACCTCTCCAGGAATAAGCTCTGGTAAACAGTATCCAGTCTTGAGGAAGCGGATGGACTACAAGGGACACTAGACCAGCTACATGAATGGTCATCAACTGGGAACGGCCAATAAACCAAGACAAATGCGCTGTTCTCCAAATGGGTAGCACTGAACCGTACGGTACATACCACCTTAGTAGGTATTTCCTCAGGAATGAAACCCACGCGAGTGACCTAGGGTCATCGTGACTTCTGAGAGTAGAACCCCCGAGGACACGTTGAAGAAGATGGCCACAGAAAGAGACTGGTGCTTGCCTAGAAGATAATTCGCCCAAATTATTCCTGAGATTCTTCGACCTATGTTCACTTCGTACATCCGTCCAGGCTTAGCAAATGGCTTGCCAGCTATCCATCCCATTTCAAGGTTTAAAGGCGCTCTGATGGAAATAGTCCTGTTATGGGGATCAAACGTCACTATAATTATTACAGGCTTAAACTGCGGAAGGCTGAAATCCCGATTCGCACAAAAGCACGTGTACTCGGATCAGACAAAACGCACACGTTCAGTCAGCCTTCCAACTCGTGAAACATTCACATTGTTTAGCCTTTGCCCCCAGAAACAGTCTCGTTTCCAACCAAACACTCATGGTTATATCCAAGTAACATTTATTTTCCGGACAACTCTCGCCAAACTTCCAACATTCCTGCTCAGGTATGGACTTTGCATACTTACATAAAACCATGTTTCTTGTTTCCAGGGTTTGCTTACGCAAACTCTTTCAAGAGAAAACCCCCCTCATCACCGTTTCGTGATATAAAACTGAGGCTGTAGAACGCTAGAATCGCCTTAGCTTTGGCCGGTAAAAGCGCCTGTGGCAAAAGGCCTGTCTTGTGCTTGATTCAGTCTTGGGTTGGGAAAGCGTGCGTAGAACCTTGCGTTTGGTCTAGGAAACCGTTTGCCTCGCGTGCATTAAATCTTCGCGGCTAAGTTCCGAGAAACCACGGACTTCGAGATTGTCAGTTACTGTGCTGTGCGAGAAAATAATTCTGAGTCTCGTTCGTTCATCTGAGTAGGAGAGTTTGTATCACATCGTTATAACCTGACGTATTCAAGGGGCAGTATTCAACAGTGGCGACGAAGTATTTGAACCTGTGGCAGTTGCATATAAAGAGTTTAAATTACTTTTTGGGCACCAGATTGCTTTAATGACGGCCTTAACGAAAAAGCTTTCCAGTTCTTCCCTTCAATTAGGTTCCACGGACAACACTCCTTTGCTTGACGATAGCTACAGCAGCATCTCGGAATTCCTGTATGACCCTGGCGCTCAAATTACCTTCGAGTCCTGGTATAAGGGTACGAGGATCTGTTCACCGTTGACCTGGCTTCCCAGGCTGATGCGTGGAAGGGCCGGCTGCTTCAGCGCAAATTGGGCACGGTCGACCACCAACGTTATACAAACTTCACCCTACCAAAGAAGCCCCGCGATGTTCCCTTTGGTGAGACCGTCTACTCGTTGTCGCAGATTTTTGGCGAACAGTCCTCGCTGTTCAACAACCGGTACCAATGTATGCAGCTGACCAAACGAGATGCCACTGATTTCCTCACGTACGCGGGCATCGTCATTCGGGAATGCGAATTGTTCCAGCTTGGCTTCATCACGGAAGACCAGTTCAAGTGCTTGATTTTCATTTCTGGCCCCCGGTCCGTCCATGATGCAGACATCCGAACGCGCCACTTATCCAAGCTGCAGCTAGACCGCAAGATCACACGCCACAATCTAGCCGAGTAGTGTCAATTGCTGATCAATCTGAAACACGACTCCGCGATGATCCAGAACACTTCCGCGCCTGGTCTGGTCCAGTTGGCCGTACCAACTGACGCAACCGATGTCCTCATCCGACAGTGCGCCTCAGTGTTCCAAGCTGGTCTTGGCCGCTATTCACGCACCCGCGCCGTGTTACAGCTTGCTCCCGGAGCTCAACCGGCATTCCGTCCTAAAAGGCCGGTCCCACATGCAGCTTTACCATTGGTCGATGCCGAACTTAAACGATTGGAAGATATGGGTGTCCTGGTACCGGTGTCCTACTCTGCTTGTGCAGCCCCAATCGTTGTAGTCACGAAACCAAATGGATCCCTTTGCATCTGTGCCGACTTCTCTACGGGCCTGAATGCCGCTCTACAGACGAACTGCTACCCATTACCAGCACCAAACGACCTCTTTACCATGCTCAATGGCGGGACGTGTGTTTCCAAAATCGCCCTGACAGACGCATACCTACAAATCGAAGTGGCACCGGAGTAGCAACCGCTTTTGTGTCTGCCCTCGAAAGTCAAGTGAACGAGTTAAAAAGTCAAATTCT
>OX104059.1:61551268-61641602 GCA_944474145.2 Dicrocoelium dendriticum | reverse complement strand
TAACAAGTTCAGAGACGTGCATCAAAAGCTCTTTTGAGGGTTTCGTGCTCTCCGGTGGCTCATTCAACTCCAACAGCTAAAGCTGTTCACCCTCGAGCTCCGCCAATGCCCGAGTGGTCTTATCTACACTAGGCTCGTCCTTCGAGAGGATCATGGACGTGCGTTACAACAATTCTTTCGGCCAAACACTGTTCTACAAGAGGTCACACATGGAAAATTTTTAATCAAAGTAGACACAGAGTTGGCATGGACGTCACCATATCCACTAAAGTGGTGAATGATGGGAACAGCCTACCGAAAGAAATCGCAGACATCCCATCCCAGGAAAAATTCAAGCGACTTCAAAGCAAAAATTTGTTGCGAATGCTGGAATCTTGCGGCGGTCACTGCAATCGCGACGAAGCCTCGAGAAATGTCCTAATCAAACGACACGCATCAAACCCAGTATGATACGGAATCGATGAGGGTGACAAGGGATTTCCCTCCTGCTCACTTCAACTCTACATACTCAATGAACACAATGCGGAAGAGAGCAAACGCAATGCGTTGACCCCAGGTAGCGTAGCCTTAAGGTATGCGGTATCACGGTACCCACAGCCTAATTGGAATACTCCGGACCAATTATTACCGCCGAAGTATGCTCAGTGAGGACGGATAAGTCAGGTTAAAAGCTAAGTGTGCTATGCGTGAGGTAATCACCCAGCGTGGTTAATAGATGCTGTACTGTCGACGGGCATGACACAGGCATGCATGCGAACACCAACTCCTGCGAGCTTGTGCAGGTAGTGGGTGCGCACAATGAAAGAGGTCATCGAAAGGGAAGTACCCGGAGCAATTATGAAAAAATTTACGTCAGCAGTACAGACAAGTGAATAGCTTGTATAACACTTAATGGGAAATGTACAAAACAGGGGTAGTTGAGCGCAAGTGCACTTCTTGAATCCCCCTCAACATATTGCGCCAACATTAATGCTATAATCAAAATGCCATTGTTAAAGGAATGTATGTAGAGTAACCTGGGAGTGGCTAGTACCTGCTACCTTGATGCTGCACAACTATTCGCCTGTTCATTAATTTCAGGCGTTTGGCAGTCCCACTTGAAAAGCTGTTGAAACGTCTGATGAGCTTGATTCATTTGCGGTAAGTCGTTCAAGTAAAAGTGCTGTGCAGGTTTGTAATAAAAGCTATCTCACTTACTTCGCATTTGCGCTTACTTGGTTGTACACCGAAATGAGAGCACACACCGATTCGGAAATTATGGCACTGATATAAACCGTCAGTGGAACACATCCTTTCAAGAATTCCCGCGGTTGCTTTGGCAACCGTTTCACCGGGTACTTGAAGTAGGAATTCCTTCTGATGGCAGAAACGGTCATTTGTACCTTGGTTTACAATTAGTTTTCATTTCCACAGTAGAATACGACGCACCGAAGGACGGTATCTCTTCCAAGCTGCAAGGCAGAAGGAGCAATGCTGCTGATACTTGACTGTAGGTATGATTCAGGTGTCTCGCCATTGCGTTCATACCCTTGCTCAGGCTGTTTACTGCTTTAACAAGTGGTTTTGGTTGTCTGCTCAGCAGCACCACGGAAGCGGTCAAGGCAAACATACTCCTCATCTGTTGCAACCTTGGTATGTACGTTCCGTACATCCGTTTTACACCTTGGCAGAATTTAGGGAAGGTGTCTGCAGGTGAATCATTAGTGTGGGCAGCTTACGTAAAACAAAAGGCTGTGAAAATGGAACAGCTTACCTGTCTGAAGCTTTGGCTAAAAGTTCGGAGGTTATAATAAGTGCTTTTGTCGGTAAACCTACCAACACAGACATTGTTGCTTGCCGTCAGTCTATCTAAATGGACTTACGTTACTTCCTGATTGGCTAACAAGGTAAATTAACGTGACGTTATACTTACTGACTGGTTTTGTCAACTAGTTTGCGTACTCAGATTGTAAGTCATCCTATCCCAATATTGGTTTAGAAGTATACTGTCTGGACGAGAGCTGGAAAACTGTGGCGACCTGAAAGAGAGGTCTGTGGGATTTTGTCTTTTCGGCCGCCTTGGGTTTTCCACATCGCCGCAATCCGCCTACACTTTCATGGTGCACGGTCGGAGTATTAATGCTACGGTGTCCATTTACATACCATCTATGCGTGGTTGATGCATCCCGCGCGGCGGATTTTTATTGTGTTCGTAATAGAAGGATGACTCGTAGAACCGCTCTAGAAACTGTGCGTGATCAAGATACCCTACAAATTACGCTCCAACTACTTAAACTTACCAGCGGTGTGTTTTAGGGAAGCGTACTAGGCGCACTACTATGTTTGCTATATATACCAACGGCTCTTTCCAGGTAATACAATATGGCAATTCTTACCTGTTTGTCGATGCCATCAAAATGCTGTTTCCCATTCACCCAGCAAACATGCAAGCCAGTGTTTCCCATATTCAAAGCAGTCTAAAGGCTATGGATGTTTGGTGCAATACTTAGAATATGGCATTCTCACCGGTGAAATGCAACGTCCTCTCATATCAATGCCTCGTTCCGCCTAAGGCTTTAGCGCTTGTTAACAGCCTCACAGTTCAAGACCTAGATGTACATTACTATAGTTCTCTGAACCTCGTAGAGCAAGTGAGCCATTGCATACCAAAATCACGCTCCCTCATAAGTTACATATATTCAAATCCATGGCACTGAAAGAATCTAGGTTTGCTCTATAAAAACCTGCGCCCGACTTCTGCTAGAATACCGATCAATTGTGTTTACCAGCTCCAGAAAATGAGACAGAGTTGCCATTGAAAAGGTTCAACCATCGCTTACCAAACGTCTTCTGGACCACTCTACTCTCAAATATCGTGGCGGGTGCATCGAACATTCGCTCGAGCATTTATGTCTGTGCAGGCTGAAAACTAACCGCATGTTCCTATATCCGCTTTTTGCTAAACCTCTTGCGAGCTCACTCCCGCCCTTCCTATCATCGGGCAACAGTTCGTCTCCCCTTCGTAATGGACCGCACGCCATTATCCTGCCGGAAGCCCACAGTAGTACATGTGCCAACTTCTATCTCTCCAGATACGTGTATGTGTGGAATAGACTTCCACACACTGTGCTGGCATCTGATCATATAATCTAATTCCGTTCATCACTTAATAAGTACCTCATAGTCAGTTATGTTTCTTATCTTTTAATAATTAGCAGACGAAGACGAAATTTGGGCAAATGGACCTGATCACAAATAAGCGTCTTCCCCATCAGCCCCTACTCAACCCTAAGGAAAATTAGTGCTTGTCCTCAGCTGTCTTAACAGAGCTTTACCTCCTGCTTCCCTGCCTCTGACCTCCTGATTTCCAGCAGGCATCTGAGACCATACTCTAACATATCTACATCTCATAACAGCTCTCTTGTCTTATTCCTTATCCTGCCTAGACAATTTAACATGTTGCGGAAACGTTGGCCTCTGCACAGTATTTACCAACCTTAATGTATGCTTAGGCTCTGCCTGTTGGACTTCCTTTCATCTAACATTTTCAACTCTTTACTGGCAATAATTCTTATCTCCTCACTTCTGTGCACAGCCATTCCTTAGTCTCTTTTTAGACTTCCGTTTATTCCTTAATCACGGCAACGGTTGTGACACTGTGCCATGTATGAATCCAGCCCTCTCACTACCTATTTATACTCAGTGTACCTTAGCGCTATTCCTTTAACAAACAAAAATGCCTTACGTATCTGCGCTCCGCTGCAATTTAACCTCAGATGCTCTGGCGTATTTAACAACCTTGATGTATGCTTGGGCGCCGTTCGTTCGTAACCCTTCTATCTAAGGTCTTAGCCCTCTTATATTAATCATTCATATCTTATCAGGTCTGCGCACAGCCAACCCTAGTCTTCCTTATTAAAAGGTTTATTTAACTATTACCCGCTGCAACGTTGAAGACACTTACTCATATTATAGTCCATTTCTCTCAGCTGCTAATTCCGGCTCAGACTACCTTATTATGCATGCTTCTTATTTTCGGTCCTTTCTCCAATCAGACCTTTTTAGCTCTCTTCTGGTGATGTGACTTCCTCAGTAAACTTAATATATACTTGCATTCTTCCTGTCTGCCATCCTTGCTTCATGTAACCGTTTTATGCTCCCTTCTGCCGGCCTACCTTATCCCATCAGGTCAACGCACAGCCGCACCTTAATAGATGCGCCGCCGTCACGTTCACGTCTGTAACACTCCTTAATAATAGTTCAGCTAACTCACTTTCTTCTGCCGGCTCAGGCCACCTTAGCTATATTCCATAAGCAACCTAGCATGATTTAACTATCTGCGCTTTGTTGCCTCTTAGCCACTTATGCTCTGAACTATCTAACAACCGTATTGTATGCTTGCACTTCATCCATTAGTTGTCCTACCTTTATGCTCCTTCCTTAGCCCTCTTCGGTGAAGCCGTCATAACTCGTGCTCGGCGCACAGCAGCTCTTTAGCCTCTCCGTTCTGAACGTTGCTTTATCCGGTGTTTTATGCAGCGCCTGGGACACATGCTCATATAGGAGTCCAGATCTTTCACTGGTATGTTCTGCTCAGTCTACCTTAGCACTAGTCACTTAGTACAACAACCAAACCTCAGTATGTGCGCGCCTCTGAGTCATATGATGCAACGTCCTCAGTAAGCTTAACATATGCATGTATTCTGCCTATTTGATGTCCTGTCATTATTTAAACATTTTAGCTTTCTTCTAGCACTCCGTCCTAATGCCTCAGGTCAAGGCACAGCCGCTCCTTGGCCTCTGTACGCTAGACTTTCTTATACCTTTTACTCGTTGTAACTTGTTTGACTTTTCCACCTGCGGGCGTCCAGCTCACGGATTAGCTTACCCTGGCTCTATCCAAAGTAGTATTATTCCAGCACCCTAGCCTGAATGGTGTACCTACGCGCCGCCGCGCCTCTGCTTTACATGGTGTAACACCCTCAGTAAACTTAATGTATGCTTGCAATCTTCCTGTCTGCTATCCTTCCTGCATTCAAACGTTTTTAGATTTCTCCTGGTGACCTTCCTTATCTCATCGGGCCAGCGCATAGCCGCTCCATAATAGACGCTTAGCTGGTACTCACTCGTCTGTGACACTTACTTAATTGTAGTTCAGCTACCCCACTGTCTTCTCCCGACTCAGGCTACCTCAGCTATATTCCAATAGCACACTAGCATGAGTTGACTATCTGCGCGTCGCTGTATCTTAGCCCCTAATAATCTGAATTATTTAACAGCCATATTGTATGACTGCGCTCCTCCCGTTCGCTGTACTTTCATCTTGAAAGCTTTCTCAGCTTTTCCTATCTTGCAAGCATAACCCATGTATTCAGCGCAAGCCGCTATGTTGCCTCACATTTCTAGCTGTTCATTTATCCCTTACCCGCTGTAACGTCTTGGACCTTTTTTAACCTTAGATCCTCCAGCACTCGGACTGGCATTCCCTTGCTCCACCTAGCTTGGTACTATTATCTTAACACCCCATCAGGAGTTAATTTTCTGCGCGCTGTTGCTGTTCGGCCTCATGGTCTGATATCCTCAGCAACCTGTTTATGCTTGTATTCCAGCTACTGTCCGTCCTTTCATCAATTAAACTTGCTTAGCTTTTTAGTTAATCAATTCTTTCAGCTGGTCAGCCCGCGGACGGCTGTTAGTTTCTTCTTTCTGGGTGTTCAGTTATCACTTACTCACTGCCATGCCTGCGACACTTACTTAGGTATGAGTCAAACAAATTCACTGGGTTTTTCTGGCTAAGCATACCCTAGTACCATACTCATCGCACCCTAAAATGACTCGTTTCTCTCCGCCCGACGCTACTTATAAATTTTTCCACACGTTTATTTTCCCTTACTGGCTGTTCATTACTATAATTTAACGATCAATCTTTTCTCATCTAGTCACCACATCCACTTCTTAACAACGCCTTTGTAGATGTTCTGTTTCCTTCTCGCAGCAAAAGTTTCGACACTTACTCAAGTAAGTTGTTAGCTCTGCACTGGCATTTCCTAACCCATTCGGCAGTAGCACTATTCTCTTAGTACTCTCACATACTCTTTCTCTCAACATCCCTCGAACATTTTTACTCCGCGTTTTGGTCCTAACTTTCCGCTGCTTTACTATCAATTTACCTTTGTATCTCTTCGTCGCAAGCTATTTATATCTCGACTTACTTATGCTGCGCTCCCTATGGAAGAAGACTGGCTACCTGATGTTCATCCACCATTCAATCGCCGACCATCTTCGTACTGTGCTTTCTGACTTCCCGCGCAATAGTTGCAGCATAGTAAACCGATACTGCGTGGTTTGCTTAATGGCGCAAAGCTCTGTATTCCATGTAAATTATGGCAATCTACCTATACGGATATTACTTTTACAGAACCTGCACAAGACTTTTTCAGCACAGTCACCGTTGCAAATTTACATACTATTGTCTCCAAGCTAAATGCTGTAACGTGGGACTTTAACAGTGTTTGTTTCCACGTCTATCTTTTGCGGCCTTGGTAGTCGCTCACTTTCTTTTTTCTCTGAGGTCCGGAAATTCTTGGAGATCTGGGATTAGACTGAGAAATAGTTTTTGCCCGGGACAGGGCATAATAACCCACAAGGACCTAGAAATAACAAAGCCGTACATCAAATGGATACAACTGCACAAACTATCACGACCGTTGTCCAGTAATGAAAGCTGGACTCGATGCCTTCACACTCCTGGAAACTATATATAAACCGAAAAATCCAGACACAAGGAACTGACATTTTGCTCACCTGGACAGTCACAAAGATGAGCCCTCGTGCATATACCATCCTTGGTTGGCCTCAGCGATTATGGCGGCCATGACAAAATATCTGATCTACTAACAGAGGAATTTGGAAGTCATTTGACTGCGGATAACTAAGCGAGAAAGCAGTCAGCAAGTTGTTCTGTCAGTTGTACTTTAGGGTAAAGACTGGTTTACGACACTGTTCCATGACGTGATGGATTTTCTCCAGACAAGCGTTTTCCCTACGAAAAGCCACAAATGCCCGTTTAACAACCCCGTGACGTGGCGAATATGACTTGACGGTGAATAAAGTCACTGCCCGCCGCTACATCCTGGCACACCGCCTAGAAACATAATTCAATATTTTCTTAACACCTAAAAGAATAACATACTAGGTGTCTACATGTATCGTTTTCACTACATCTATAGTGTCTTGATTGTTTGCCCTACGCACGCTTGAACCCAACCTATCGTCATTCATTGACGACCTTTTCCTCATGATCACTTTTAAAATTTCCGCAGCCTGTACAACTTTCCGATTACTGCTGATTACATACATATCAACGTTTTGCTGCCAAACCTATTTGTGTGTAAAAGATGATCATGCTTGGTTTGGTGTTTCTCGATAAAATTTAGGAAAACCTATCTATTTATTTTTTTAGATCGACGCTAAGGGGGCCACCTCATATAATTTCCCTAAAAACTTGATGTCGGTGCATCCTCGAGGCGTTTACGTATTCATATAGCGGCACTTATGGAAGCCTTGCTTTTTGCCCTCCTGACTGAAGTCATGTGTTGCACAAAATGGTTGCTTCTCACACACCTTTTACACGCGTGCTTCCAAAGCCTTACGAGGCTTATACCATGGAAACTGCACAACAAATTTAGGCAAGTGGTTTAGTAAAGCAGTGCATGAGGTAGCTGGAAATATGGGTTCTACGTAACTTTGCGTCCTGCTGTATGGTTGAGTAGGTGGAACAGAGTTGATCCGTACATGTCTTCCTTGGACATACATAAACGACTCAACATGTTTAGTGCTTGTGGAAGTGCTCCGTTATAACGACCTTAAGACAAGCTTCATGACATATGGATACATGTACCAGGATACCTCATGCGCCAATGTGTGCGGGTGTGCAGTTCGTGATGGTAGGCGTTGCTGTAACTTTGTTCCCACTGCTGACCAACAACTGCAACCGAAATTTGTTCCCTTAATAGAGGAAGCGCCGGATTCTCAAGGTTGGTGGTGGCGCTGTACACTACAATTGGTTAGTACGGTTGCCCGGCATCTTACCTTTAGTCGAAATGTCATTCCTAATATTGAAGCAGACCTAGCTAAACGTATGTGTTTTATGCGAACTTTGAAACGCAAGCAACGTGGTGCATATGTCTGCTAAATGAAACAAACGCTACCTTCCCATGTGTGATGGGAGTATACACTCGAACGAACGTGCGGTGCCAGCCCAGCAAGGAAGCCGTTAGGCTGCCGGTAGCAAAAGCGGCAACCGATTGGACGTTCACACGTTTCTCGCATGCACGCTGATTGGCCAACAGTAGACGCATTGGAGTGAGTTTGTTTGACTGAATCGAAGGAAAAATGTCATGCCTCAACAAAGGTCGTTAATTATGGATCCAACCAGCTGCATATACCGATATGTTTCACTCGCCGTCTGTCTCCGTGTTCGCCTGGTTCTGTTGTTTGCAGAATATACGTTTTGTCCCTGAAGGACCGACTTTTCACACCATGTACCTTCGTCAACTTCCGGAATATTTAAAGCGATAGCTGGGCGATCCTAAAACGCCCTGTTACTGCGTCTAAGCTACCAGCTATCCACTGGAAGGTAGCTACCTTTCACGCCTGAGTTGGACATGCACAAATCGAGTTATTGCGCATTGTTGTATCTAGACGCTTTTGCATTCAACAGCTGCTACCTCGCACGAAGCGCAAAACACTGCCAACCCGGGAACGTCTTGTGCCGCATATCACGGAGAATGTTAATCAGTTATGTTACTGTATTGTTTCCCGGCACATTGGAAGGTATGTGCGGCAATAAGAAATGTCGCGCAATTTACGCACCCGGCCAGCTACGGTGAAGTTTTGGCCTAAGCAATCGGCAGTGGAGCGTTGGTAGCTTAGACACGGTAACAGAATATTTGAAGAATCGCCAAGCTATCGCTTTGAATATTCCGGAAGTGGACGAAGGTACAAGGGGAGGTAGCGTTTGTTTCATTTAGCAGACATATGCACCACGTTGCTTGCGTGTCAAAGTTCGCATAAAACACATACGTTCAGCTAGGTCTGCTTCAATATTAGTAATGACATTTCGACTAAAAGTACGATGCCGGGCAATCATACTAATCAGTTGCAGTATACAGCAACTCCACCAATCTTGAGAATCCGGCGCTTCCTCTAGTTGATAATACAACCCAATTGGTCTTTGCCTCGTACTGCTGAGGAACAAAACGTTTATTTATTTATTATTTATTTATCTTTCGGTTGCAGTTGTTGGTCAGCAGTGGGAACAAAGTTACGGCAACGCCTACCATCACGAAATGAACACTTGCACACATTAATGCGTGTGATATCCTGGTACATGTATCCATATTTGATAAACTATATCTTGAGAACATTATAACGGAGCACTTTCACAAACACTAAACATGTTGAGTCGTTAATGTGTGTACTATGAAGACATAAACGGATAAACTCTATTCCACTTACTAAAACATACAGCAGGATGAAAAGATACGTAGAACCCATATTTCCAGCTTTTTCTTACATTGCTTTAATAAAACACCTGCCTAATGTTCGCTTTCACTTTCCATAGAAGCGTCCTCTTACCGCTATGAAAGCACGCGTGTAAAAGGTGTGGGTAACACCGGCTTTGAGGATGGCATGAATCCGTTCAGGAGGGAAGGCTGCAGCAATTCCATTAGTAGCGCTACATGTCTATGTAAACGCATGGAGGATGCATAGACATTCGGCTGTTGGGAACCATCTATGTGAGGTTGGCGTTATACGTTGTTTCGGCAAATTGAAGTGATTGAAGTGCATTGTGTCGGGGTCCATGATTACGTGTCGTTTGTGGAGCAATTCTGGGAGCCTTCATTCTATTACAAACGAACAAAAACATAACGCCGCGCGGGATACATCAACCACGCATAGATGGTATGTAAATGGACACCGTAGCATTAATACTCCGACCGTGCACCATGAAAGTGTAGGCGGATTGCGGCGATGTGGAAAACCCAAGGCGGCCGAAAAGACAAAATCCCACAGACCTCTCTTTCAGGTCGCCACAGTTTTCCAGCTCTCGTCCAGACAGTATACTTCTAAACCAATATTGGGATAGGATGACTTACAATCTGAGTACGCAAACTAGTTGACAAAACCAGTCAGTAAGTATAACGTCACGTTAATTTACCTTGTTAGCCAATCAGGAAGTAACGTAAGTCCATTTAGATAGACTGACGGCAAGCAACAATGTCTGTGTTGGTAGGTTTACCGACAAAAGCACTTATTATAACTTCCGAACTTTTAGCCACAGCTTCAGACAGGTAAGCTGTTCCATTTTCACAGCCTTTTGTTTCACGTAAGCTGCCCACACTAATGATTCACCTGCAGACACCTTCCCTAAATTCTGCCAAGGTGTAAAACGGATGTACGGAACGTACATACCAAGGTTGCAACAGATGAGGAGTATGTTTGCCTTGACCGCTTCCGTGGTGCTGCTGAGCAGACAACCAAAACCACTTGTTAAAGCAGTAAACAGCCTGAGCAAGGGTATGAACGCAATGGCGAGACACCTGAATCATACCTACAGTCAAGCATCAATAGCATCGCTCCTTCCGCCTTGCAGCTTGGAAGAGACACGTTCCTTCGTTGCGTCCATTCTACCGTGGAAATGAAAACTAATTGTAAACCAAGGTACAAATGACCGTTTCTGCCATCAGAAGGAATTCCTACTTCAAGTACCCGGCGAAACGGTTGCCAAAGCAACCGCGGGAATTCTTGAACGGATGTGTTCCACTTAGGGTTTATATCAGTTCAATCTTTTCCGAATCGGGTTGTGCTCGCATTTCGGTGTACAACCAAGTACGCGCAAATGCGATGTAAGTGAGATAGCTTTCCTTACGAACCTGCACAACACTTTTACTTGAACGATTCACCGCAAAGGAATCAAGCTCATCAGACGTTTCAACAGCTTTTCAAGTGGGACTGCCAAACGACCGAAATTAATGGGCAGGCGAATTGTTGTGCAGCACTAAGGTATCACGTACTAGTCATTCCCAGTTTACTCTACATACATTACTTTAACAATGGCATTTCGATTATAGCTTTAATGTCGGCGCAAAATCTTGAGGGGAACCAAGAAATGCACCCGCGCTTAACTACCCCTGTTTTGTACATTTCCCATTAAGTGTTATACAAGCTATTCACTTGTCTGTACTGCCGACGTAACTTCTTTCATGATTGATCCGGGTACTTCCCTTTCGATGTCCTCTTTCATTGTGCGCACCTACTACCTGCACAAGCTCGCAGGAGTTGGTGTTCGCATGCATGCCTGTGTCATGCCCGTCGACAGTGCAGCATCTATTAACCACGCTGGGTGATTATTTTTCGCATAGGACACTTAGCTTTCAACCTGACTTATCCGTCGTTACTGGGCATACTTCAGCGGTAATAACTGGTCCGGATTTTTCCGGTTAGGCTGTGGATGACGTAATACCGCATACCATAAGGCTGCGCTACCTAAGGTCAACGCATTTCGTTTGCGCTCTTCCGCACTGTGTTCATTGAGAATGTAGAGTTAAAGTGAGCAGGAGGGAAATCCCTTGTCAGCCTCGTCGATTCCGTTTCATACTGGGTTTGATGCGTATCGGTTCATTAGGTCATTTTTCGAGGCTTCGTTGCGATTGCAGTGACAGCCGCAAGATTCCAGCATTCGCAACAAATTTTTGCTTTGAAGTCGCTTGAATTTTTCCTGGGATGGGATGTCTGCGATTTCTTTCGGTAGGCTGTTCCCATCATTCACCACTTTAGTGGATATGGTGACGTCCATGCCAACTCTGTGTCTACTTTGATTAAAAATTTTCCATGTGTGACCTCTTGTAGAACAGTGTTTGGCCGAAAGAATTGTTGTAACGCACGTCCAAGATCCCCTCGAAGGATGAGCCTAAAGTAGATGCGACCACTCGGGCGACGGCGGAACTAGATGGTGAACAGTTTAGCCGTTGGTGGCGAACGGGTCACGGGAGATCACGAATTCCTTGAAACAGCTTTAGATGCACGTCTTTGCACTATTTCTATCAGAGGGCATTTAAACCTGGAAATCGGATGTATAGCTGGTAGACCATGTGCTAAGCCTGGACGGAATTACGAAGTGAACCTAGGTCGAAAAATCTCCGGAATTATTTGGGCGAATTTTCTTCTTAAGCAAGTACCAATCTTTTTCTGTGGCCACCTTCTTCAGCGTGTCTTTGGTCGTTCTACTGTCAGAAGTCACGATAACCCCCGGTCACTTGCGTGGGTTTTATTCCTGAGGAAATACCTACCAATACGTTGTGTACCGTACGGTTCAGTGCTACCCATTTTGAGAACAGCGCATTTGTCTTGGTTTACTGGCCCTTCCCAGTTGATGGACCATTAATGTAGCTGGCCTAGCGTCCCTTGTTATCTATCCGCTTCCTTAAGGCTGGATACTGTTTATCAGAGGTTGAGGTCATTGGCGTAGCTCAAGCAGTCGGTTTGAAGTGCAATCGGCAGAGCGTTTATGTGCATTTTAAAGAGCTCTGGTCAAAGCACTTATACTTGGGGAGGGCCATTATGCATAGACACTGGAGCACAGGGTTTGGTTCACTTGTACGCGCATTGTCCTACCTCTTAAGACATCGGCAAACAAGGAGAGAAGCCTTTGTTGTGTCACTTCTTTGGAGTTTATATAGTGATCTTACGTGTGGTACCTTAGCAAAGGCTTTGCTGAAGTCTATGAATAGTACGTCATCCTGTCTTCAGGCATTTATGGCTTTTGCCCATGTTTTCCTGACGATGCGTAAGTTAGTGATGGATGGGCGCGCTCTCCGGAAGCCGGATTGAGCAGGTGAGATGAGGTTTAGATTCTCACAGAAGGGCTGGAGGGCGCATTTGTCTCTTCGTTCAATAAATTTGCATACGACTGATGTGCTTATGAGCACGACGGTTAATTTATAAGGCACGCGGTGTACCAGCAGCAATTGTACAGTTACAACGGCAATGAAATATTAGGGCTTAAATGCCTCCGTGCACTGGCCACACCTATGGCAAAGCGTTGATCGGGGCCAACAATGGAACTAAGCTATGCAATTTACGTAGCGTGTTGTGACACCGTGCTGTGTGGAAAACCAAAACCAACCAACGATAACTAACACCCCAACGACTGATGTCCAGTGAGGATAGCCAGACGCGGAATTTTTCATTCCAGCAAGCATACAAGATCAGCGAACGTGAGACAACAGGTACTTTGGAAATTTTACTTAACTGCACAAGTATACATCCTACTGGGATAGTCACAGCGTCAATGGCAGGCCCTGGCTGGGCTATCTGCTCAGCCAACGGCGTGGTCACGCTACTGCGAATAACAGGGAAAAACTGGTTGATTAGAGCGTATGCCAGTTGTACCTGACCGTTCAAAACAATTGCCGACGTTGTTTCCGGTGGTAGTGAGATTTCGCCTAGTAAGCGTTCTCAATATAAAGAACGGCAAAAGTCGGTTTATCAACACTGCGGCTTGGCGGTTGCGACTCGCCCCGAGTTAAGGCAGAGCGCACAATTACGCTCTGGCATTTTGTTTGAAGACCTTCTCCGTTAGTTCGTTGGAACTACAAGATAGTCGCTCTCTCTCTTCACATACCTTCGTTACTGCACCTACTCTGTGGTTCCTGTTTACTATACGCACACCTGAATCCGGTTCATCGTCCAAGTTCAGGTTTGTCTGGAAAAATATGATAAGTTCCCTCCATTTATCCGTTGGCTGCTGCAAAGTCTGTGACGCCTGCTAATGTAGGGTTCCAGATCTTTCACTGGCATTTTCCAGCCCAGTCTACCGTAGCACTGAAATCTTAGCACCATAACAGGACTCAGTATCTGCGCGCCTCTGACTCATATGTTACGACGTCCTCAGCAGACTTAATGCATGCATGCACTCCGACTGTTAGATGTCCTTCCAAATAAACTTTTCAGCTTTCTCTAGCACACCTTCTAACTCTTCAAGTCGGTGCTTAGCGGATCCTTAGCCTCTCTTTTCCAGACGTCCTCATACCTCTTAGTTGTTGTAACGTCTTGGACTTTTTCACCTGTAAGCGTCCAGCTATTGGACTAGCTTTCCCAGCCCCTTTCCAGTAGTAGCACATCAGCACCATAGCATGAATTGTGAACTTATACACCGCCGTAGTTCAGCAATATACGATATGACTCCTTCAATCTACTCACTGTACACTTGCATTCTTCCTGTCCACTGTTCTTCTTTATTGGACCTTCTTAGCTCTCGTCTGGCGACCTTCATTACCTCATCCGGTCAATGCACAGCTGCTCCGTGCTAGATGCACAGCTGTTACTCGTCTGTGACATCTAATTACTTGTAGTTCAGCCTTCACCGGCTTCTCCCTGCTCAGGCTTCCATACGTCTATTACATTTGCACCACGGCAAGAATTCACCATCTGCGCGTCGCCGCGTCTTTGCCTATTATGCTCTGAACTATTTAGCAACCTTATTTTATGCCTTCGCTCCACACGTTCAATGTCCTTCTATAATGAAAGCTTTCTTAACTCTCTTCTGTAGATCAAACATAACTCATGCCGTCTGCCCAAAGCTGTTCCTTAGGCTCTCTATTTTAGACGTTCATTTATTCATTACTCGATCCTTGCTTGATGCACAGCCGTCACTTATTCGACTGTGACAGCTTGCTAATTGTAGTTCAGCCCTCTCACCGGCTTCTCCCACCTCAGGCTTCCCTACTTCTATTACATTAGCACCACGGTATGGTTTCATCATCTGTGCGTCGCCACGTCTTCGCCTTTTATGCTCGGAACTATTTATTAACCATATCCTATGCTTGCGCTTCATCCGTTCGCTGTCCTATCTTCATAAAACCATTCTGAACTCCGATTTGGGGAGCAAATATAACTCATGTGGCCTGCGCACAGTTGCTCCATTGCCTCTCCCTTCTAAACTCCATTTATCCGTTGCTTGCTGCAAAGTCTGTGACGCCAGCTCATATAGGATTCCAGATATTTCACTGGCATTTTACAGCCTAGCCTACCGTAGCACTGAAATCGTAGCAACAAAACAGGACTCAGAATCTGCGCGCCTCGGACTCATATGCTGCGATGTCTTCGGCATGCATGCACTACGACTGTTTGATGTCCTTCTATATAGACTCTTCAGCTTTCTCTAGCACTCCTTCAAATTCTCCAAGTCAATGCTCAGCGGCTCTTTAGCCTCTCTTTTCTAGACGTCCTCATATCTCTTAGTTTTTGTAAAGTCTTCGACTTTTTCACCTGTAAGTGTCCAGCTGTTGGACTAGCCTTCCCAGGCTCCTCCCGATGTAGTAATATCCGAGCACCATAGCATGAGTTATGAACTTATACACCGCCGTGGTTCAGCATTATATGATACGACGCAATCAATCAACTCACTGTACACTTGCATACTTCTTGTCTGTTGTCCTTTCTTTATTCGACTTTCTTGTCTCTCGTCTGGCGACCTTCTTCACCTCATCCGGTCAATGCACCGCTGCTGCTTGCTAGATGCACAGCTGTCACTCGTCTGTGACAGCTAATTACTTGTAGTTCAGCCCTCACCGGCTTCTTCCAGCTCAGGCTTCCCTATTTTTATTACGTTGCTACGATGGCAGGATTTCATCATCTGCGCGTCGCCGCGTCTTCGCGTTTTATGCTCCGAACTATTTATTAACCATATCCTATGCTTGCGCTACATCCGTTCGCTGTCCACCCTCCATAAAACCTTTCTAATTTCCCTTCTGTGAAGCAAACATAATTCATGTGGCCTGCGCACAGTTGCTCCATTGCCTCTCCTTTCTAAACCTTCGTTTGTCCATTTCTTGCTGCAACGTCTGTGACGCCTGCTAATGTAGGATTCCAGATCTTTCACTGGCATTTTCCAGCCCAGTCTACCGTAGCACTGAAATCTTAGCACCATAACAGGACTCAGTATCTGCGCGCCTCTGACTCATATGTTACGACGTCCTCAGCAGACTTAATGCATGCATGCACTCCGACTGTTAGATGTCCTTCCAAATAAACTTTTCAGCTTTCTCTAGCACACCTTCTAACTCTTCAAGTCGGTGCTTAGCGGATCCTTAGCCTCTCTTTTCCAGACGTCCTCATACCTCTTAGTTGTTGTAACGTCTTGGACTTTTTCACCTGTAAGCGTCCAGCTATTGGACTAGCTTTCCCAGCCCCTTTCCAGTAGTAGCACATCAGCACCATAGCATGAATTGTGAACTTATACACCGCCGTAGTTCAGCAATATACGATATGACTCTTTCAATCTACTCACTGTACACTTGCATTCTTCCTGTCCACTGTTCTTCTTTATTGGACCTTCTTAGCTCTCGTCTGGCGACCTTCATTACCTCATCCGGTCAATGCACAGCTGCTCCTTGCTAGCTGCGCAGCTGTTACTCGTCTGTGACACCTATTTAATAGTAGTTCAGCATTCACACTCTCTTCTCCCGGCTCATTCTTCCCTAATATGATTACTTTAGCACCACAGCATGATTTTATTATATGCGCATCGCCGCGTCTTCGCCTGTTTTTGCTCTAAGCTATTTAAGAGCCTTAAGCTATGCTTGGCATTCACCATTTTGTTGTCCTTTCTTCATGAGACCTTTGTTTGCTGTCTTCTGTCGTGCAGGCATCTCCATGTATTCAGTGCAAGCCGCTGTTTTGCCTCACTCTTCTTACCGTTCATTTATCCCTTACTTGCTGTATTTTCTTAGCTTATACTGCCTGCAGTCATCCGACTCTCGGGCTAGCATTCTCTGGCACTATCCAGCTTGGTACTATTATCTTAGCAACATAGCCGCTGCGGTTAGGCCTTACTGCTCTGATATTTCAAGCACCCTTACTGTACGCTTGCCTTTCGGCTACTCCATGCCCTTCCGTCAATTAATGTTTCTTAGCCTTCTAGTCCTTCCCTCCTCTCACTTGGTCAGCACACAGACGCCCGTTAGCTTCACATTTCTTGGTGTTCATTTCTCACCATTTTCTTAGTACCCTAGTATGACTTGTTTCTCTGCGCGACGCTACATACACATTGGTTCCGGACGTTCGCTTTCCTTAAACTGATCTTTAATACTTCACTGCTATCGATCAATCCTTTTTCACCTAGTAATCTGGGTCCGTTTTTGCAGCAAAGGTTTCGACACTTACATTTGTAGTAGGTTAGCTCTCATAGGCTTTTTCTATTTCTCTAGGCCATAGCGCTATACTCCTAGTACCCTCACGTCGTCTTTCCGTCTTGATCACCCGATAATTTTACTCAGCTCTTGATTCCTATCTAACCGCTGACATACCATCGCTTTCGATGTAGGCTGGCCACCAGCCGTCCATCCACCGTTCAAACGCCGCTGGTCCCTGAACTCTGCTTCCTATCTTTCCACGCAATAGTCGCATCATAGTAAACTGATACTGCGTCTCTGCTTCATGGCGCAACGCTCCATATTCCTTGTAGATAGTAGCAAACGACTTATAGGGCCACTGCTTTCGAGAAACATTCAAAAGACACTTTCAGCACAATCATTGCTGCACATTGTACATCATTTGTCTTCACTCTAAATGTTATAACATAGGAGGTTAAGAATGTTCGTTTCCACGCCTGTTCGTTGCGGCCTTGGTTGTCTCTCACC
This sequence comes from Dicrocoelium dendriticum, assembly GCA_944474145.2. Classification (NCBI taxonomy): domain Eukaryota; kingdom Metazoa; phylum Platyhelminthes; class Trematoda; order Plagiorchiida; family Dicrocoeliidae; genus Dicrocoelium; species Dicrocoelium dendriticum. Next base: position 61,623,918 of record OX104059.1, on the reverse strand, counting down.
TTCCCTTTTCTCCGAGGTTCGGAACTTCTAGGGGATCTGGGACTGTACCGAGAAACCGCTTTTGTCTGGGACAGAACAACCAATAAGAACCTATGGAGCACATGGCAGTACAACAAACGGACACAGCTGCACTCAGTATCATGACCGTTGTCCAATTATGATAACTGGACTCGATAACTTCACAATCCTGAAAAATCCAGACGCAAGAAATTGACGTTTCGCCCACTGGATACCCATAAAGGATACTTCTTGAAGCCCCCATCCTCGATTCGCCTCAGCCATTATGGCGGCCTTGCCCAAGATACCTGCCTAAATAACAGGTAAAATTGCAGGCCATTTGACTACGAATATCTGAGGGTGAAATCAGTCAAAAACCTGGTCTGCCAGTTGTATATTGGTGCACCAACAAATTTCTGTCAGTGTTCCAGGACATGGTGGGTTTTCTCCTGGCAAGCGTTCTCCCTATAAAAGCCACAAATGTCCGCGTATCAACATTGCGACGTGGTGGATGTGACTCGCCACCGAAAGTCACTGCCCAGAACTACCTACTGGCAAGTCGACCAGAATCATTATTCAATATTTCCCTGACACTTTCAATACTAATTTACACCATGCCTATATGTATCGTTTTCATTACACATGTAGTGCCCTGACTGTTTACACTACGCACTCTAGAATTCAACGTTTCGTCAGACATTGATGACTCTATCCCTCATGACTACTTACACAATTTCCGCAGCCTGTACAACCTTCGGCTTACTGCCGACTACACTCATAGCAACCTGTTTGACGCGAAGCAATATTGCATGTAAATATTGATCATGCCTTGCTTGGTGTGTCACGACAAATTCGAGAATAAACTGTTTATTTATTTATTTATTTACTTAACTTGGCCTTCGGTGGCGCGTCTTTGATCCAGTTATTATTATTAGTCCGCGATACCTGGTATCTAGCAGCGTCCGTTCAGTGCGCGCAAACCACACTACGGGAAACCAACTACTACCAACTCAACCTGCTTTAGCAGTCCCCGCTGCACTGGTCACGTGAAATAAGAAGCAAAAGTACAAAACTAATGAGTACGGTGAGAACCAAAATTAATAGATTTAAACATTCAATAAGCAGGATAAGCTAAATGTGAAGGAGAATGTTCAGAATTGAATGCCGAGGGTGTCAAGTTGGAGTTCGAAGTCTTTCAACGTTGGTGCCGAAACCACGTTCTCGTGACGTGTATTCCAGGAATCGACCACTTGGCGTGCTAAACAAAAGTCTGCCCGGACCCCATCGGAGCAAGTTTTGTGTAGGCTTCTCGGGTGACCTCGGAGTGATGGAGGCCCAACCGGTTGGAAAAAGCTAGGTATACCGGGTCTGCTTTTACCGGTAAGTATGTGATAAGTCAACTTCTGGCTACCTCGATGGCGTCAATAATGTATTGAGAACATTCCCAGCCCAAGTAATCTTACTGGATAAGGGAAGTTCCGTAGTCCATGAATCATTTTGTTTCCAGCGCTGAACAATCTCCTCACTGACATCCTGTCCCTGACTAAGCAAGTTGCACAAGCTTAGGTGTAGTGTTCTAAGTGCATCTTGACAAAGGCTCAGAATAAACTAACAATCTTCGCCCGTTATAGCACCGAAGCCACAACATCCTGCCTCACTTGCACGTAACTTTCCTCCCGTTCTCCCTCACTTTATGTTCTTAATACAACGCGACCCTTGGTTCTACCATTTGGGAAACTTGGTGTAGTTCGTTTCCAAAAGACAGATAACGCGTATGGAAGCCCTTTAGCTTTAACTTCAAGATGGAACACAGCATAATTTATGGGTAATTGCCAGAGCTCAACCAAGTGCGAAGTTTTATCGAAGGCCCGTTACAGGTTCTGGGGTTCACCGAAGTCGGACGCTTTGTGCCAAACTTTAGGTCATCTGCAAACACAAGGGAGATTATCCCCAGCAGTTCACGCGTCTTACTGACATACAGGAAAAGTAACCCTGGGCCAACCACAGAACACTGAGGTACCCCACTGAGTACTGACTGCCGGAATGACAGGCCAGACCCCACGCGATCGCAATCTTTCTTCCTTCCAAAAACGTAATGATCCGTTGTAGTGCGCTCCTGAATATTCAATACGAGCGATGCTTCAAGGAGAGGCTAGCTTGTGATACGGTGTAGAAAGACTTTGAGAAGTCAATAAACAGTACAACTACTTGCAGGACGCCGATCCAAAGCATTCACCTAACGTTCGCGTGCAAGTACCAAATTATTCGTGCGGGAACAATCTTTACGAGAACCGAGCTTTCGCAGGTGGTTTTCAAGCACATCATCGATCAAATTCTCTGACAGTTTGAACAGTACGCTCGTCAAACTCGCCCAAATATAATTACCGGAAAAATGCTGGTCGCCCTTTTTAATAATCGGCACACGATAGCCTCCTTTTAGTCCTTGGGAAAAGAGCAACTGCGAAGCGATAATTGAAACAAAGCTTCACCGGGCCACATAGCTTGCTTTGGCCTTCATACGAAGTCTTTTGTTGTATATCATCCATAAAGCGGATTTTGCAGGATTTAGTTGCTGAAGAAGACGGAGAACTTTTGCCTCCTGAATTAAGACATCCGTTAAAAAGCAATCCTGTGGGACCCTCATCGATAAGCTAACATGTGGCAACTGCATTTCTTGAAAAAATTCCCAGCTTGCTGCGCGCTGATCAGGGTTTGCAGTGGCTTCGTCGCTACCTACTAACACTAGAATGAATTAGCCAACGTTTTTAAGCCTTTTGGCGTAGGCAAATAACCGTTTGGTGTTGGCGAACGCTTGGTCAGCCAGCTGAAGCTCATTGCTAAGTCTAGTAGCTCGTACCCGACTTGTGCAAGCAGTTTGAGCTACACGATAGCGCCGAAACCTACATGCAGAGAGGGTTGTCCAGTAGATCCGACGGCATCTCGCCCGTTTTCTTTAGCTAGTGTGCCAATGAGTCCAAGCGTGTTGGCCGTGCTTTGACAATCTTCTTCACTGAAAATGGGAAGTGGATGTGGGCTACGATAGAGAGGCAAGGCATATAGATATTCAAAGCCGTCTGTTTATCCTCATTCCGCAAGCTGCAGCATGGAAAACTTTTGCCTTGGCTGTAATAGATTGGCTGTAATAGATTTTATTTTATTTATTTTTTAATAGATTGAAAGTCAGCGTGCCAAAGATTTGGACAACATCGACGACTGCGTGGCGACTTGCTAATGAATTATATGATCCTGAGGAATCCAAACCATTCTTGTCGTCACCTACTGAGGCTCAGTAGAAATACCACACTCAGAGGACACAGGCTAAAGCTGGCCACACAATACAGCCGGTTGGAATGCCGCCGGAATTTTTTCCCTTCGTGTGTGCCAACACTGAAACGCTCTTCCCACACACGTTGTTTCTTTCTCAACACTAACGGTTTTCAAAAGACGTCTGGCTGCTTCGCTTATCTACCAACATTACGTTATTTAATCAGCGATGTCCACGTCAAACAAACGAGAAAAAAACGGTGCTCATTCTCAGCTTTTGTGCTTCACGTTTTATACACTGCTGTTGTGGAATATAGTTTCGGATATATTACAACTGCATTCATCAATTACCTCAGTCCAAGGAAGTGGCGCACGAGTAAGCTTTGGTCGTTTCTATTGTTCTTAAGACATGCCGTCCCCATTTTACTTCCCATATTACTCTACGGTAACAATTCAGTTCACATTCTACAACGTTTATATGAATAAGGGGCACTTGAATTCACTAGACGCTTAAATTGACGGTTTACACTTATGTTTACTTTCACTTCAACCATCTTACGGGACTTGTAAAGCAATCGCTTTTTTACCTGTAATATATCATTGTTCATTGTGCTTCGTAGCCCATAATGAGTGCACAATCAAATGACAAGCACAGTTGTTTATTGGCTCCCAAAGGGGGACCATAATCAACGTCATTCCAACGTCGACCGACTTTAGGAAAACCAGGTCTAAGAATGAAGGAACATGAGCCTGCATGTACCTGGTGGGTGGATAGACAACTTGGTGAATGGGTAGTTCCAATGTCATGTCAGCGTCCTCGACAGACAATCCTTTTATCATTGCCTCATAAGGTAGGCCATGCCAAAGTAATTTACTGACTATGAATTGCCCCATTATTAAACGTCTCTTCGCAAAATGTGGGCGGTTGAAGACATTGAAACTCCTAAAAACGCTAACAGGGCTCCTAAACAACAGCAAAAGTTTATATTGCATGAACAATGTACAGACTTCAACTGCAACAGCTTCAACAGTTCTATCAGCTGAGGCAAAGGTGTGTGCTTTTGTTATGTTTGCACCACCTTTAATGCAGGGGGCGCTGACGATTTTGCTACTCATGGATAATATTTTGGTTTCTACCACTTAGGCAAGTTTTGGCCACAGCCATTTATGTGCATTGTAACGTATCTGCAACATAACCTAATTGCCATTAAAGATTGAGCATGCCTGACTTGGTGCGCTCTGATGCATCTGCAAATAAATAATGTATTTCTTTAACTATAGTTTATGCTGTTCAAAGCCATAACGTGCTCAGTTATCTCTGACCTTGCAAAGGAAGAGCTCGGTATAAGTGTTTTCCTAAAACTAGGTAACAACGATATGTTAAGTTAGTTGGGCAGGTTTAAGACCATGACGCCTAAACGTTCAACTGTGATAAAAATGCGATATCTTAATAATAATGGGATGAGTGCTTGCACATGGCTTGCACCCATAGCAATTCCTGTCATCAGGGTTGCTTTGGAAGCGCAAACCTTCCCGTAATTAGTTTTGCATATAGCACCTGCCAAAGTACGTTTAGCTGCAGACGTTAATTGAATGAGCTAATGCAGCTACGTCCACCCACCGAAGCACTGCAGGACATAACCCTTGAACAAAACTCCCTGGTTGAACTCTTTTGTCGTCTTTGCTTCTGGTTGGGTACCTACCGCGAGTTAACCACTACTGCCTCTCCTAGCAACTTTGAATCAATGCATGATGCCGGGTACGAGAAGAAAAGTTATGTGCATCCTTAATGAGCCCGCTCATAATTCATGTTGCTGCTTAGCATACAGCTTGGATCATTGAAGGTGCAACCAGCATGGATGAACGAGTAAAAGCCTAGACCTGACATAACTTTTAGGCATGCAATGCTGCATATTTCGGCACATAAGGTAGTTGAAGGTAAATCCATATAATTCATAGCGGAAGCTCACTGTGGAATCAGCTCAATTAATAGCGATGTACATCTGAGCAGGAAGAACCTTACTGAATTTAGTAAAATTCTCCCCTTAGACAACTTTGGAATGCAGACTTCATTTAGCTACGCAACCTCCTCATATTAGATGCTAATGAGCAGAGAAAGCAAAAGAATCTATAAGTTTCCACCATGCCGATCTTTTTGCAGATTTTGAATGAATGAATTCGAATACATAGCTGAAGGGTTTATCCCAATGAACACGTCTTAATTTCTACAAGACCCCCGCAGGAATGCACGGTTAAAATGAAGGAAACCCTCGACAAACGTGTACTCCTACAGCAAATCAAGCATCCAGCTTTAAACTTTTGTATTTTCGTAAAGCACAAATGCTCAGAGCAGAAGCCGGGGCATACCCTTGGTTAAACCAGGAGATTGAACTCAAAGAACCAACTGTCATTAAATGTGTTTATTTGTGCAGATTAATGAAAAAGGCGTACTAAGATTCAGCTTTACATATCAGTTCATCACTTAACAAGTTTAACTAGGCGTGGTTGTCATCTGATGTTACAGACCTGGAGTTGGTTTTCCGAAGCAGTTAGCCCCTCGGGGCTAACGGTACGGATGACAGGTATGAGCTGGACGTCATTCTGAATACTGAATACTGAATACATTACTAAATAGCGGACCACAAGGTAGGTATCGCGGTAACCGTCATGGAAGGCAGTAACTAGGTAGGTGTTTAGTGTAGTGTTCGCTTTGAATTGATGTTGCTAACCCTCGACTTATTCTACCGAGCGGAGGAAGTGCGGAAGAAGTAAGGACTCGGTGATTTCCTGCGACGTCAATGCACCAAGTGCTGAACGGAATCTACCACAGTTTGGTCTTTCATCCGATGCCATTGTGAGCCTTCTTTCATTCCTTAATTTTATATACCGTCACGAATACTTCCGAACCGTTCGCCTCACATTCTTTATATAGTATGCATGCCTGCAATAATTGATGTAGCCTACTCAACTGTGACTAACCGTTCGGGATAAACCATCGTTGCAAATATCTATTATACTTAAGCGACGTCTTGCAGTCTACATCCTGGGAGTGTAGCATGGGAAATTCTGATGTGTCAAGTTCTTAGTTATAAGTTAGGCTGCAAGCGCGCTTGACAAGAACAAGAATCAGCAGCAAGAGCTTGATGATGCATGGGATTACGCCGAGCTAAAAGGACAACGCACATTGAGTATATCATCCTAGTTTCCAGTAGAAAACACTAAGCACTTGGTTTGCTTATCCTAATTTGTGATGTATTACCCGCTGAATAAAAAGCAAATCAGTCGGGGTTCAAGGGTAGTCTGACAGCTATGTCCCATTTTGAGCACAACACAGTTTTGAAGAACTGCACTGCGGAACAACGTGTGGATCGACGGCAAACGGAACCTTGATTACCTGGTTAGTACCAACTAATAAAAAGCCCTTCATGCATGTGAAACTAGGCAACAACGTCAGCGTTTTCTTTGCGCCCTGTTCTCTGCTTATAACGACATGGTGGTTCACGACAGGGGTGTTAAGAACAAGCTACCTGTATGGCATTACTCTTTAGTCGAGTTTTGAGTCTCCGTCTTCAAGCGAACACGTGGGTCCCATCTGATCATCATAAGTTCCCTTGTCATAGAAACACAGGGTTGGTCACTAGGCTTGTTCGGAGACTGTGTGTTGAAGTCTCTCCAAGTCACGTATTTTACTACGACCCTATGCTTCTCTAGCAGGTATTTAGGCTCCAGCCCACAACTGCCCACCTGCCTCTTGATTAGCAGGTAAGCATAGTGAATCCTAAATACAAAGGTGGGTTTCCCCAAACTCCTGATAATTTTCGGCCTAAACGTTTAACATCATTTTATAGAAAGCATCCAACTATCTCCGAAATAACATTCAGAAGGCCAAATATTATGTCGCAAGCTCAGCTTTGGTTAACGGGGCACACTCCTACGTTTCAAACATACTTGCTGATAAAGAAAAGTGGTCAAAACCGCTATATGCCTAAAGTCTCTAGACGTTATTTAATTGATTGAAGCAAAGCACACGAACAAGTCCTTCCTGAACGGTTCTTGTTTAATAACTAAAGGAATAACACATTATGTTGCTGTTTTCTTTTAGTCCACGGACAACCTGAGAAGCAATGCAATGTGAGTGACGTTTAATTAAACCCGTTTTGTCCCATGGTTGACCAGTGGTAACTAAAAAATGTCTTTATAAATGACCTCTCGACTGTGTTTTAAGATAATTGCCTAACCTGTATTGACGAGCTAAGGTTGTAGCTAGAGGTTAAGGTCGTTGCTGCTGACCAGCGGCACGACTGGCTAGCTCACAAGGGTAACCGAGAAAGCGCGGTAAACGGAAGAATTACCACGAATACCGCAGCCTGCATTTCACCATCCTAGTCAGATAACCACACCATTCGTACCTTCAGCCGAGCTAACGAATAACCGATATTTTGTCTACTTCATGTTATTAACTATGCAAAGCTCCATGTTTTCCTTGCAACTCACGGCATGGTACCCTGACTTGTGCACCATAACCCTACCTGACGTTTGTTCCTATCGGCTATTGTGCTACTTATCATTTTCCTAGCCATGTCTACGTGGTTTCATACCAAACCCGCTGTACCGATTTTGTACTCCCAACCAGAGCTACTAGCCCCAAGAGCACCCAGATACTTGCTGGTCATTTATACCGTATCCGCACAGAGACGCGTTAATCCCATTGCATTTGATAACATGTAGCTTCCTGTGCGGCGTGCCGCAGACCAATGTGATAAGGTTTTAGATATCATAAAAAGAACCATCGTAATCCTCTTTTAAACTGTGCTATGATGCATTGCTATACGGTAGCACGTGAGCTGAAGCTATCTAATCGTATACCTATACGAAAACCCGGTTGTTGCAGGACTGAACGAACACTGTTGAGGTATGTAAATATATATTTGAGAGTTATTTTCTTTAATAGTGCCGTGGGTAACCTTTCGGCTCCCTTTCTTGACTGGACTTGGGAGCCGTTACGATTCCCTTGAGCCTCAGGAGTATCTGTCGCTTACAAGCACGGTATGTCCTTTGTTCTCATAAGTAGCGCTTATGAACTTCACAGCACCTATAGTATTAATGTACGCTACTCGCAAAATTCTCCTGGGTGAAGGAAATTGGCGGCACTGTTTGCCGTTGTACTAGCGTGCGATGCTGCACTAAAGGTCACTGAAGTACATAGGAAGTTCTGGGTTATTAAAAGCCATTCCCTAGGATGAATTCTTGTATTTACAGAATTCTGTCCGTTTCTACATGTTCCCACTAGTTTCGAGTAATAGCTGGCATCAAGCTTATAAACGGCTAATTTTGTATGCTACCTGATTGAGAGAGTAAAAACGCGTGGTCCGAACTTACTCCTAACTTTTCGGGAATTGGCTGGTTCCCCCAAAATCAACGTAGGATTTTCATCTCCATAAGCTGCTATGGTTATCTTAGAGATTAGATTTACAAAAATCGCTTTAGCAGGGGGACGAAATGCGGTGACTACTAACTGTATCTCATGTTAAACAAACATCGCTCGAAACTTGGGCTTCCTTAGATATGTTATAAACCATGAAGACACAAGGTTTTCTGAAACATAGAGCAATCCACCCACTCGATAAACGACTAGTACTACTTAGCGGGAGACGTGTTCAGTGCTACTGCTGAGGAAGGTCTCAAAATATGTTGGATTCACATTTACTGGACCTGCTTGGGTTATGCATTTTACCATGAGAATCCGTAGGACAACTGTTATGCATCGTTTACACATAATGCGCAGCATCTCCACCCTGGTTAAAAGGTGATGATGTGAACAGTGGCCTCGCCATCTGCTTCATACTATTCAATGTACTCAAGTTTTGAAGGGAATTAAATTACCAAGTATATTAGTTTTAACAACAGTAAGAAGAAACTAAAAGCTTATTAATTCTTCGCCTAATAATGGACTAGAAGTTAATTGCAAGTATAACTAACGCAGGGAGTTAGACGAAATCTCTGCTTACTCCAATTGCATTTTAATATACGGCTCAAGGTCCTTGACAAAGAGCCCGCAGTGCTTAATTTTTCGGCCTGCATTATGTGTTGACGTGCTCAAATGCACCACTTTAGTGCACCTTATGAGAATAACTTATATTTCAAATATTATCATGAATTTAATTGAGAAACTTCAACAGGCCCTAGCTGGACAAGATTTTCAAGACAAATGGCGAAGGGATAAGTCGATATTTTGGAAAATTTTCGAAGCAAAGTTTTGCGACCTTAATATCGACGAAGAATATAAGTACAACCTTGCATATCTGATAACGCATGACTACGGAGAATCGTCTGCTGTTTCTGATAGTTATCTTAGAAACAAGCTGCCGTGTAAAATCTTGAACAAGGAGCAATCATTAAATCTTGGGGATTACGTCTCAAAAAGCGAGACAAATAAGGCTGGAGCAATTGAAAAGCACGAAAAACTAAGGTCTGCTGCAAAGCCTTCTAAAGAAGACCATACCACCTCCAAAGGAATTCTGGTTAATTCGCGACTAATACATCCAGTGCACGTAATAGATAAAAATGCACAGCTTCTGACCAAAGGGGAAAGCAATAATCACGTCTTGAGTTTTGGAAAACTGGAGTGTGAAGCTAAACGTCCGGTCCCATTGTCTACAAGGAAGCACAAGCCTACACCCATACTGTCCAAGAGCCCAACTTTTCATTGCGCATGCACATATATATCAGAACTTGGCCCCAAGCATTCTTGTAAACAACCTACCCAGAATGCTAGTATTACAAATGGCTTGCCTACTAGCTTAGTGCATCGCGATAGTGGTTTCTCTCTATATAAGACAAAATTGATAGAGTCCTCCAGGTTCGTTCGGCAAACAACTAAAGAAATATCACATCATGAAAACTCCGTTGAAACTATACAAATGCACGAAGCTTCGATAGATGAGACCCATATTCCTCCAGTAGCTTCGAGGATAAAGGAGTTTACGACTATAGGAAATAGCTGTCTGTCAACTTCACAGCGGGCAAACTATCCCCGAGCATCAAAGGCAAATGACTCTGCTCCATCTGTGAGTAATGTAGTACAGTTTTTAAGCCTTATGTCACTAGGTTGTGTCTTACTTCTATTTTTTTTGAATAATGCCTGATTTTTACGATGCATCGCATTAGTACGTTACGTAAATATTTGCCAACTGCATATGATGCTGATTCCGGTTCATAGCGTTTAGGAAACAACATCAAAATATTTTTTACACACTATCGAGCGTTACAGTATAAATACGATGTAATTTCTAAGCCTACTGTTACTGGTGGTGGTCGCGCGGCAGCGAAGCGCCGTTACGGCGTATAAGCTGACACATTTCATTTCAGCGAAGGTACTCCGGTCTTGTCATTTTGTTGTGTTTGCTCATGAGACATCAATGTTTAGCTTTATTTCCGCTTACTCACTTCAATGGTTTAAAGGAATTCGACATAGCTTATTGTGGTATTGAAGACTTAATTTTCTTTAGCTTTCCATTGGTATTAAAGTGAAATATAGCTGAAGTACGTTTTTCACATCTAGGTAATGAAGATGATGACTGAAAACATACATGTATTGGGTATCTTTGTAACTGGTTTACAGTTAGCCATCTATCATTTAGGACAGCAACTTGGTTATCTTATGGGGTCTAAGTGTTAAACTTTGCATTGATTTGCTATCACGAGCTTATTCCAAACAGCTACGAATACTTGTATATTTGCTTTAGAGAAGTATTTGTGCCAAACACGGCGAAAATTCTGGCAGTATGTGTATTATGTTCTATCTATCTACTGCGATACTCAAGATAATAGTTAGCGTTCGCGATGGACCTATATGCAACCAGCCGTTGTGCTGAGAGTCATCAGGAAAACACATTCACTACTATAGAGAAAAACAGGATTATTGCTTTAATCCAACGTTAGATATTAGCTAAAGTTTTACTTCGAGCCACAGGGTAGTTGAAAACTCTATCTTTTGAGCAATGTTGGAAACCTCAGGTAACATTGGGCACAAAAAGAAACCGGAGAATGCGCAGCAATAAAGTAACTAAGAGCATGAAACACTATATTATAGTATCCCTTGCTGCTAACCATCAGTTCAACAAATTGGATGTTGACGAAATATTTCGCAATGCCAAATTTACTCTTTTATCTCCCAAACAAGAATAAAAGTTTGTTTTCGAAGTTATTTAGCATACCATCGGTTGCTTGGGGATTGTGCTTTCAACCAACGCAAGTAGTAGGCTTCTAACTACCAGGAGCTTTGTTGCTGTTGTTTTGTGGTTGTCACTTTAATGGTCACATACTTGGAATATGTTTCCAACAAACGGTTTGTTAATGGCTTTTGGTAATACATTGAGTTAAAGGTCTGTATGATTTTCCAATAATAATAAATCAATGATACATACCTGCTTACAATACTCTTCTACATTTTTACCGTCTTTATTTAACCGTTTAGTTTATAACCGTATAGGCCGGCCTTATGCCTTCTTACTGTATGACTTGCGTGGATATACTGGCTAGAAGCCATCGTTATTACTACTGCGACTTGATAGTAACCAGCACTATGTAAGTACCTGCTGTCAACGTGTTTGGTTATTTATCCACATTTAGCTACACTTAGATTGTTGATAAATATCTAGCCATATAATTTACTCGATTTTATTAAGCATCCAAGAAATCGGTTGCAACCGGAGCTGCAAAGATCAGCAACTTACAACGGAGGAAGATACTTGGTTGTCAACAGCGAAAAAGTAGGTCAAGCACAAGTGCCCATAAATGATTATAAGATGTTTAACAGACAGCAGATTTTAAACTAACAGATTGCTTTATCCTAAGAAAACTATACACCGACTAACATTTTGTTTGTCGTATTGTGTTCTTGAATAAGTTTAAACACTGGGATCTTATCATCCATGTCTCTGAAGATAAACTGCACTTTAGATAAGAGTTTAAAGACTTGAGGATCAATCACTTGTTAGACTCCGCACCACACCGCTGTATTTATTTATAACTTAAGCGAAAGCATTTGTCTGAATATATGCAACCTTTATAACATTTATTGTTTTTTCTGTTTTTACTGTTGGCTTAACCCAGTGAGCTAAACGGCAACTTACTGTCTTAATGTTTGATAACATGGTTTGCGGCTACACTCAACCAGATGGCTATTGCGCATCTAGGATAATACCCTGGTGGCTCTTTAGCTGCGTTTATTTACGATAGATTTTTTCAGAAACACACGTAACGCTTTTGTTACTCAGCAGTTGTCTGTGCTTATCCAGTAAGCATATTATTTTGTTGCACATGAGCCACGCTTAAATCAAAGTTAAGATGTTCCAGTTTTCTAAATGTTATCATATGACAAGTGCATATGCAGTAATCGCATTGCATCATTATATATTTTGTATATGTTTGATGTGTCATGGCTCTCAAATGCCCATGTAAGATATTGAGTTCCGCTTCGAGACTCTGATTGTGTTAGTAAAGACTGCATACTTTATAACTTTGTAATAACCATACATTTAACTACCTAAGCACTTTAAATACGTAAACATTTGTAGCAGCTCCTGTGAAATCAAAGAAGAAGGCACGAAATGTTTAGCAAAAGCGCATCGTGTTTGTTAACTTCATAACCTATGGCGCTGTCGCGACATCACTCTCTTTCTGAAGGTTAAAATGCACAATGCGACTGTGCTTTTGAGACTGCTGTACGGTTGTGAATTCCGACCCATTAACACGACAGACATATGGAGGCTAGTTATGTTCGACCACCGTTGCCCTTGCAGTAAAGCTGACATCTGGTGAATACGTGGTGTGAGGAGCGAGCGTGTTCGGCGCCTTGTATATAACACAGGAAAAAGAAAGTGAACTAGCTCGGAAACCTTTTTTAACAGAACAGGCTTCGGTGGCCGGGCTACATGTTACGCATACCAGCACATGGACTCGTGTGATGGATTTCGTTAGTGTGCCGGAGGTGGGAATGAAAGAGGAGGAGGAGGGGCTAAGCAACGACTTGGTCAAGAGGAATAAAGGCATTTAATCTTAAGTTCGTTTCTGTTGTAGCCTCAAGGCTCCCTGGTTGTAGCCCGAAAGATATTGAGCACGTTTGACAGGATACACTTGTTGTGGTGGCTGAGAGTCGACATTGATGTGAGCTGCTTCATCCCTCCCCCTTTCGCATAGCCTCGATCTCCAAACACAGTCTTATTTCGGACACGTACTGTAGCTTTTTACTGCTGTTAGCTCTTTGGAAGGACGTCAAGCTTTACTAGGGGCTCAGCTGGCGCACCCATCTTGCGTCGTTTTATACTTTTCAATATCTTGCGGCATAATAACTAAGGTATTCCCTACCTCTAGCCAACGTATACGATGAATGAATAGCCAAGTCCAAGCTAAATGTTCAAATTCTTCAGGTACCGTACTTGACGGATGCGTCAAGAGCGGTCTGATCGATCGCGCGGACCTCTTGTCCTCAATTTTTTCAACTATATCAGATATTTTAACGAAACTAAGCAACGTGCATCTCTAAAGTGGTTGTAGGCAAGCTTTTTTCAATGGGCAGTTCTACAGACGTCTTCCACAGTAAGTGCCTATGATTAGAAAACAGATAATATGCTTCATGATGGTGACAAAATTGTTTAATTGCGCTGCACACTGGAACTCATGCGCCGTTTAGGAGGCCGTTAATAGATCGATGCTCGCAGCAACAAAGGCGACGTTTAGTCCTTTAGTGTAATTACAGTCCGGAATACCTACTGCTGCAAACCAGATCGGGGCACGCATCCAATTGACAAAGTTTACCCTAGTGGTGGGTAATAAATGTTTATTTCCATGGTTATTAGATCCAAAGCACCCACATAGATTATTACAATACAATTCTACATTTATATCAATCAAGCCCTTACAACTTTGGCAACGCGTTTATATCTGTATCCTTTGCCGTCGTTTAGAAGGTCAACTAAAACGAGAACTATCAGTAAGCAAGCAATAGATGTTTCAACTCATTGAGTAACGTTCATGGATCTTCCATGCAAAACTAGTCCAAGCTTGCTTTTTTGGTTCAGTGGGAACACAAGACTGCTAACTTGGCATCTAAAGCATTTAATATTTATTACGAGAAATATTTTTTATTTAAAATCGCACACTTTGCACACGCACTCCTAATCCACATCTGGCTACGAATTTCGGCAGGAGGCAGGATCGTCAGCAAATGAAGGAGCTATAGTAAAATTGCCAACATTATTGACTATCGCCAGATACTGAATGAACAAGCATTTAAAGGATCGCGATAAACAGCTAAACTTAAAAGCAATTATAACATTAGCCAACCCACTAATTTAAATCGTTAACCGACCATTCCAACTAGTCAGTCGTCCTACATTCTTTTGCAGCCGAACCGCTTTTGTCTTCCAACTTTTGTGGTCTCATAAGTTTGTAGACACATAAACTGATCAAATGATAAACGTCGTAATTAATAACTAGGTATATATTGTGACACTAAAACCATTATTTCATGTGCATTAAGCGAGGTATTTGATCCTAACTGTAGTCGCTAAGGTACTAGCTATCTATAAAGCAACCAGAGATTTGAACGACCTGCTTCATCTCTACTTAGAATTTTGATCCTAAGATTAAGCATATTGGATTAAGTCGCAATATTCATATGTTAACTAAACTAGAAATTGGATGACAACTGGGTGAGAACTATCGGTTTAAATCACTCGTTACCACCGTCAAAAATGAGAACAAATTTGAAAATGCCTAAGTTACCAATATTAGCGATGGCTAAAGAGAGCCCGCTTATTACATAGCACTGTACCAATAGCTGTCGAATGACAGGATCGCATCCGGTCTTGCTTCCTGACAGCTGCCCATAAATGGATTTGGTCAATGATTTTAAAAGGTTGTTGGAATTTCTCGGAGTCGTATACGGCAGCTAACAATAAGAGTAACGCAGTCTAGCAAATATAGAGTTACCACGGTGGCAGACTTTATCCCAACCCTGCGGTGTAGTAAGACTATATTGCAGAAGGCTACTGTTCATTTGGTGAAGGGTTTCCAGTGTAACTGCCATCCTTATTTTAATTTAGCAGCATTGAGTTCCGAATGGTCATTCACCATTTAGGTGTCTTACTTTGCAAGGTAACCTACTTCAAAGGCCTAACTCAGCAAGCATTTGAGACGAGCCTAGTCTAATTGTAACCAAAATCCTTTGTTAGTCATTGATTAATTGCGTTTCGGCAGCTCCTGGAGGACAGCCTTCATGTGCTCCGCCTCTAACTAATTCTGACCTCAAAAATCTTCTCCTGGAAGAGCGAGTGGCCTGCCAGACACCGGGGTAATATAGATGGGGCAAGTTGCGGTTCCGTGAAGTCCCGGTCTGGCTTGCTGAACAACCTCCTCATGGTGCCAGCTGGGTGGTTCTGGTTTTTCCCGTGCCAGCGAATGGTTGGGCGGCAATGTTCCAGGACGTGGTGGGTTTTTGCATGGCAAGCGTTTTCCCTATACAAAGCCACAAATGTCCGTTTAACAATACTGCGACGTGGCGGATGTGACTTGCTACTAAATAAAGTCACTGCCTCTTGCCCCTCCCTGAGAGACATTGTACTTTAAGGGTGCGTTGGTCCCCTGGTCCTTCAGGGACCGAAAGGCGTATGAACTATCTATTTGGTCACCGGCTCCCAACGGGTTGCGACGCCCTCACATCGCCCTGCTGCTTTGTAGGTTAGATCTTTGATCAAAGGCTCGGGGTAGGGCCCCCTAAGACAACCCTCTACTTCGGCCTGGGCAACAGAGTAGTATCGCGCCCACTGACGAATCATGGACCACACCGTATACTACTGCTCCTTCTATGCCTATCTTCTGTGCTAACTCAACCGCTCCACCTCCACTCACAGATCACCCCACCTCCCGTCCTTCACCCACATTTACTCTTATGTCTTCTACGGTCGCCATCACAAACGACCTACGTCTCGCAACTGATGGAAGCAACAGCCAAACTCCCGGTTTTCAATGTCCTGCGATCGCAACCGCCTCTCACTCCACCGAAGCTCCAGCTCTTCTTCGACCTGGTTCTCCATTCATCCTCGCAGCGTTTAATGTTCGAACTTTGATGCAGATCAGACGACAAGCATGTCTGGCCCGTAGTCTTGAAGCGCTTTTGGTAGACGTCTGTTGCCTTTCAGAGACAAGACTACAAGACTCTAGCGCCGTTATCAGAATGGCCTCTCCGGTAAACTCTGACGTCAAATACTACTTGCGGCTTTCCAGAGACCCAGAAGCTGCTGCCGCTGGTCAAGCTAGTGTTGGGATTGCACTGAGTGCCAGGGCTCAATCAACTCTGTTTGACTGGACCTCAGTCAAAAGTCGGCTATGTGCAGTTAGACTATGAGGTTCATGTAACGTAAGCAGACGTCGAGACGTTAAACGTGTCATGTTTGTCGTCTCCGCCTATGCCCCTACAGACTGCAGAACGGATGCAGTTAAAGATAGCTTTTACCAGCAACTACATGAACTTCTGCGTTCCTTCAAAAGGACTGATATAGTCATTCTTGCTGGGGACTTTAACGCACGGGTTGGCCACCTTCCACCAAGCGAGCACCACCTTGGGGGAAGGTTTGGTCTCAGTGGCGGTAGATAAGACAGTGGAGACAGACTGCTTGCTCTGATCATCACTTATTTCTTTCGAGCACTAGTTTTCGGCACTCGAGAAGACACACTGCTACCTGGCGCTGGCCCCCACCAAAGCAAGAGTGCTCCCAGCCTGAACACAGCAATCAGCTACAGATGGTGAAGAAGCGTAACGGACTGCGATCGTACTGGTCAACTTTTATAGACCCCGATCACGCATTGGTTCGTGTTAAGCTTTGCATACGTTTCATAGGATTACCTAAGCGCGCTCACTACCGACCGGACGTCACGAATCTACAAAACCCTGCGATTTTAACCAGTTACCTAGCCTCACTGTCAACCTTGCTTGGCTCAACTATTGACGGTGATCTCGATTCGCAGTGGGCGCATACCAAAGATGCTTTGGTTTCCGCCAGTATCGACACTAGTGGAGTTGTCCGTCACCTACCGAAGCAATGGATTTCCGCCGACTCCTTGTCGCTGATGGACAAACGCCGCTTGATCCCATCGGATTCCAGACACAGTGAAGAACGCCAATACCTTAGTCGAGAGTTGCGCTGGAGTCTGTAAATGGACCGCGAAGCTTGGTGGTGTGAACGTGCTAGGGAGATGGAGCTTGCTAGTCTCTGTGGTAATACCAGGAAACTTTTCCATCTCATTCGAGTCACCGAAGGTGTTGGATCTGGTATAAGTGCAACAATAAGCAAAGATGAAGGCACCTTAATCACCAATCTTCGACGACAGTTGGAGCGATGGGCCGAAAACTTTGGCTCGCAGTTTTCTTAGCCCCTAGCTCCATCTGCTACCTCTGGCGCTCTCGCTGGGGCCGAGTGGTCTACCCCCACAGATCCTCCCTCTTCCCAGGAAATCGAGCAGGAGCTCCGGCACATGAAGCGTTATACAGCCCCCGGCCCTGATGGTCTTCCTCAGGCTCTATTTAAAGATGGTGGCGTATCGCTGGTTCGCGAACTCACCGCTTTGTTCTCGAAAATTTGGTCGAAAGAGCAAGTTCCGTCATTTTGAGGTGAATCGATAGTCGTCTCTATCTTCAAAAAGTGCTTGCGCACAATCTGCTTCAACTACAGAGGAACAAGTTTAGTCCCCGTCCTTTGTAAGCTGCTGGTGTCCATCATACTTCGCAGACTATCCCCAACGCGCGAATCGTTGCAAACGCGATGAACAAGCTGGGTTTCGCCCTGGTCGCGGCTGCATCGATCAAATCTTCACACTTCGCCAGATCCTCGAGCTCCGCCATTTGTATCAGAGGCCAACGATTGCTGTGTTCTTGTATATCCGTGCAGCCTTTGATTCTGTCGATCGTGCAGCACTGTGGCACTGCCTATTGTGGAATGGTGTCCCCGAGAAGTTCATCCCCATACTGCGCGCTCTCTATAGTCTGACATCCGGCAGCGTTAGGGCTTAAGGCAAGCTTTCGCCTACCTTTGTGTTCTCCAGTGGAGTTCGACAAGGATGCTCTACCTCTCTCTTCCTATTCAACTTTGCCATCGAGGATGTCTTGAAGAACGCTCTAGGCGATTCGTTGAACGCTGGTGTTGAGCTCCTCCCAGGTAGTCGAGTTGTTGATTTGCATTATGCTGATGATATCATCTTGCTGGGTGACGATGCACACGTCGTCCAAGTTGCATTAAACCGCTTGTCGATTGAAGCATCAAAGTACGGTATGTACTTTTCACCATCCAAATGCAATGCTCTCTTCCAATACTGGCAGGTTCCTCTGCCCGCACTCAATCTTGCTGGTGAGACAATAGAGGTTGTGGAGAGCTTTGTCTACTTGGGAAGTTTCATCACTGCTGGCGGGTCTGTTGGAGACGAGATTTCGATTCGCATCTCGAGAGCAGCACTCGCTTTTTATAGGCTGAGGCATTTGTGGCGTCGCCACGACATTCGTCTCTCCATCAAAGGACGGGTCTATTGTGCAACTGTTCGTGCTGTACTGTTGTACGGATGCGAGACCTGGCCCATTCGTAAAGATAACTTGCGCAGGCTATCCGTCTTCGAGCATCGCCGTCTACGGTCCATTGCCCATATGTGGTGGCAGCACCACGTAAGCAATGTGGAAGTTAGACAGCGTGTCTTGGGACGTGGAAGCCACTCGCCCGAGGAGCTCGTCTCACTGCATCAACTGCGGTGGTTGGGACAGGTATTGCGCATGCTTGTCCTGCGTCACCCGCGTCGTGCTTTGTTTGCGGTTGCTGGACAGGGCTGGAAGAGGCGGTCTGGTGGACAGCCTACAACATGGAGAAGCCGCATGTAAAAGCTGACGAAACAGTTGGCCTCGGCCGGTTGTTGTCGACCACCTGGTTGGGGTCCGAGAGATGCGGATACTTGCTGGCTGAAGACCTTGGAAGTCATGGCTCAAGTTCGATTTCAATGGCGGACGTGTGCATTGGTGTGTTGAGGTGTCCCTTCATCCTCCCCTAAATAAGAGGAAACTGAAAACTTTTTTTCAAAAACTTTGAGTGGTAAAATGGACAAAAAAGCTTTTTTTTGTTGCGCTTTTCTTATTATTCATATTGTTTTCCTGTTCAGCCACGATTCCGATGGCACAATATCTGTACCACAGATGGTGTATTATATATATATATATATATATATATATATATATATATATATATATATATATATATATATATATATATATATATATATATATATATATAATACACCATCTGTGGTATATGTGCCCCATGCTGAGGCTGATGTTGCATTCTTGATGCTTCTTCACCGCAGTTGGGCTAAACCAACTTACACTTAAACTAGGTCTTTTTAAGCTGGCTAAATTTCATTCCGCTTTACTTGGTTTGTTCTGCCTCCCTGAATAATGTTCTAATAACTGGCCACGTTGCTTACACTAATTGCGCTTATCTTCGGTAATTTTGTTGCGTTTGTAGCATTTTAAGTAACTTGTGGACATTTCTTACTTATCACGGATTTGTTGCTGACCAACTTACTTCATATGGTAATTTAGCGAAGAGTTATGCCACCGTATCTGTATGCATTATTGGATTTATTTTATTTCAGCTTGTCGTTTAAATTGAATGGCTGTAGTTTGATATCCCTGGTATGGTTGCGCTTGATGTGTATGTTGACAAGGTGCCTACCTGTCTATTACCCACTACATCGTTCCTACTGGCTCCAGGAGACAGTTGGTCGTTGCTGGAGGGGACGGGGTGCACGGTTCTTGTGGCCGTGCTAGGCTCAAAGAGCGGTTCCATGCACTCAGTGTGGAGCGGACTACGGTCCAGCCACCGCCTTGTGTGCGGTTGATTCCCCAAATACAGCGTGCTTGTGTTTGCCTGTGAAGGAGTGTGGGCCGGCTCCGTTGATGAAACGTGGTTCCCATCCGCATGCCTCCCGGTCTTATTCCTTCGGGTTTACACTGGATATGGGGTATGTGGTTGGAGCTGTGGGTGGTGCAGCGCAAGCCATCCATGGTCCCTCTGTAGGCGCAGGCGTCCTGTGGCTTGCCACAGTGACAGGCAAATCCGAAACCGGATGCCGCCAACCATATATATATATATATATATATACTGACCCGATCTACCGTTGGCGAAAACCCGACCATAAGCGTAGTTTTATATGAAAACAATTACGACCCAACCCACTATCAACAACGTTGACTTGTGCGGTGGACTTATTAATTTGAGCAGCAGTTTAACTGGTCTGTTTCGCTGTTGAGTTCTCCTTAGAAAATCTACAGTGCGTCCTAGTGTGTAGATGCATCAACATCATCATCATCATCATCATTAGCGTCAAGCAGTGGAAATCAGCGGTTACTCGTGCTTCCGCTGTGATAGACCATCAAATGAGCGCGGTGGTGTTCTACTTTATATAATGTCTTCCTTGTGTGGGAGACTAGTAAGCGCCTACCAAAGCACTGATAGTCTATGTGAGCAGTTACGGTGTTCGATCCATATCAGATGCTGCGAGTTGCTCTTGGGCGTAGTATATCGCAGTCCACTAAGCCGCTGTTTGGACTGGTTGCCGCAGGTCCACAACTACATGAGTCGTCAGATGTTCCTACTCATCGGCGATTCCAACTTACAGCGAATAAAGTGGCCTGAGGCTGAACTTCTCCCCGGCCTCTGTGAAGTCAAGAGGAAGTTTACGGAGTTGATATTTGAAACCGGGGCCACACAGCACATCAACCAACCGACACACATTACTGCGCGCGACTCCACATGCTTAGATCTGCTTTTGACTAGTTGTGAGCAACGTATGCATGACATTCAACTCTTAGAGCCTCTGGGAGCGAGTGACCACTCGATGATCATAGCCAGCTTGAACTACCGCTGTCGTATTTTCCCCTGCTGGAGCCAGCCTTCAACTATTGGAAGGCGGACTTTAATGACCTCATTTGAGCAGTGAGCCAGATAGACTGGTCTTTACCACTTGATTCGTATACTGAAACCTTTTGGACTATCATTAAAGATGGCGTGGAATCGTTGTGCGCCCGATTTGTACCCCTCAAATATCATAAATTTGGGCCAATCAAACTACATTGGTTTGACGAACATTACAGCAAACTGGCCCGACGACGACGACGCAGACTACGGAACAAATTCTTGTTATCTGGCTCTGCTGAGGACTACAAGGCGTACAAGATACAGAGAAATCGATGCAACAACGCGAAAACAAAAATACGCAGGGCAGCTTCAGCTCGGGAAGTCAAAACAATGCCGACATCAGTTTGGCCGGCATTTGAAGCTGCAACATTGCCAGACAGGCGCAGTGAGAATGTGCCGCCAGAGTCGCTTGTGGGGGATCGCACGTTAAACAAGGAGCTGGAATATTACAGTCGGGTTTCTGATAAACAGCAAATACCGCTCGATAGAGTCTCTAGTGTGCGGGCAAGTGCTGCATGGTGACCAATCTTTAGCAAAGTGCGCACGTTGAGGCATGCCAGTCTTAGCGAAACTCGGGGACTCCAAAGGGAAACGGATGAACTGAGGTTGTCCGTCTGATTGAACATGAACTTGTTGACTGGGTTGGAGCGACTCCCTGCGAATGTGTGTGAGTTGAACCTAGAAGACAAGTGATCATTGAAGTAAGGTGGGGGGGGGGCGAAGGTTAGGGGATTAAAAATGAGGAGCTGAAAGCAAAGTTGGAGCTTGACGATAAGGATGTAAAAAGCGCAAGAAGTGGGATAAGAAGACGGGAAGGCCGGAGCAGTAGCATCCAAACACTATCCATTCTGCTCGGTGCAGCAGATAGGGCACCGTTGATTATTCTCTGCGACGGCCAGAGCATCACAAAGTTGTTAGAAGAAAGGTTCATTGTATTGTATTGTATTTTATTGATGGAGACTTCATCACCAACTGTGACTTAGGTCGCTTATGAGCTTTACCTCCTAAAGCACTAAAAAAACCCTGCCTCAAACAAACTCTCCGGCCCCTTTTAAGGAGGAATGTACCTCATTCGTAAGGGAACAACAACCACCACCACCACCAACAACAACAACAACAACAACCACAACAATACATAAGCCATTTGAACTGATGCTTCGCTACCATACAACGATGATGACCCATGGAATGGAGAGGGAGAGAAGCTGAATTACCTGAAAACCTTGATAAACTAAGCAGACATTCAGGATCAAGATGCCTTCACATTGTCAACACCATGCCGTCACAAACAGCTGTCTCTCATCTAAAAATAAAGCTGCTTCAGTGGGACAGCTTCCATGCAGCTTTCACTGCCTCGCCCCAAAATCAGCCATTGTCAAGCAAATAACCCAGCGTCAAACACGCTTTAAACAGGCAGTTCAACTAGCAGACGGCAGCGGCCGCGCCGTGCGAGCCATGTCTTTTAACATCTGGAGCCAAGCACCAGATTTGTTACGTGGACTCCAGCCTGAAAGGCGACACTGACCGACAGCACCCAGTTTGGTAGTCAGGGACTTTACCGCTACCAAGTTAACTTTCGTCTACCTCTAGATTTGAGTCACCATACATCCGGCATACCGAACAAGATCATTCTTGGAAAACGGTGACCTAGTATACGTAGTAGGTTCCCAAGCCAACACAACTTATGTAGTGCTATCAGTTGTTCTAAGGAACTAGCTTGATTATCACTACCTAGAACTCGCCTACTCGCATTATCGTTGCAGGCACGCTGGTGCACCTGACATCAGCAATGCTTCAAAGATAGCGATGATCAAAGACTGGAATGTGCCTCAGATCCTGAGATCGTATTGGCCTAGTTTCACTACCATACAGAAGCACGGCCCTCACTATACCATTGTGAACTGGTCTCTCAGACGAAGGGAAACCGTATCCTATCACCAAAAATGTCGCATGGTTAAGAAGACAGCTCCTGCTTTTGCAATACACAAAATAACGTCAGTGATTTTGCGGACGTTGGTGCTAATTCAGCTGGCAAAATGAGTGAATTGACCCACTACCTCGAGTTCCTGGCTAGTAATAGTCAACTGGGTCATCATATATATATATATATATATATATATATATATAATCAACAGTTTATAAGATAGACAGTCTTTAAAGTAGACATAGAGCCAGCGAAAACCGTAAAACGGAAGCAAGAAATACAGAGACCACCAAGCAAAGAACAAAAGTTACAAACTCTATTTTGTTTTTGAATTTGGTCTTTTCTTTTTTGTTTTTACACATGCCGTTTTATCTTTTTTGTCTGTTTAATTTTTGCGATGTACATTAAGAAAAGCAAGACTAACATTTATACACGTTTTCCACTGGGCCAAATTCTGCGCCATCTCCGAAAAACTTTTCAGCCAGCGGTATTCTTCATCTTTGATCCCCCAGCCCGCAAGACGCATGGGACCTACGACAACAAACCGGAAGTCAGCATTTTAATCGTTCGTCGCCACCCGGTAGGCTGACCACCGCGCCATTCATTACAATCTGGTCCTGTGCCAGCGAAGGGAGCGCGTCGGGGCACCCGTTCGCATGTCATGCGTAAAACGTGGCAAAACCATCTCAGTTGGCGCAACCGTACCAGTTTGTCGAGTGAAAGGCACGTGTTATCCAAGGCGCGACGTCTAACATCATCGTTGCGCATGTAATCCATCTAACACACCCGAGCTTTTCTCCGCGGACATCAAATGCCAAAGGCTGAAATCCGACGCAAGTCATCCACACGGATCGGCCAGAACTCACTGCCACACAACAGCACCGCGCGAACACAGGCATTTAGACCCTACCTTGTACAAATAGTGAAACAGCACGGCTTCACCACCGACGCCTCAAGTTAGCCAATGCTGAACGGGCTATGGCAATGCAGAGAGAAAGCACTTTTCCATTGCTACCATCAGCAGAAACACAGCTTCACGGGTAAAAATGGTTGTCCACTTGTTCAAGCCGCGTACCTTGAAGAGTGAGCATTGGGGCAGGTGGATGTCAATCCAGGACCAGGAGTTTGCATTTCGTAGGGACAAAGGTCATTCCATATTTTGGTGCTTTATTCGCCAAGGGGTTTAGAACGGCTTGTATGCTCTGCGCGTCACCACCAAACAAGGAAATATTGTCAGCATAAGCTAAATCGGTCTCGCGGTTGCCAGAAAGAAGCTCTACACTAGAACCTTGAAAGCCCTCGAAAATGTGTAAATGGACATCCTCGAACATCAAGCTGAAGAACAAGGGGGACATGGAGCAATCCTGTCGTACACCGCTAGTGACGGCAAAGGTTGAAGAGAGCTTACCATAGGCCCTCACTTTACCAGAGACATTGCAACATAATGCTCGAAGGGTCGCGATATACTTTTAGGGTACTCCATTCATTTGTAAGCAACGCTATAAAGCTGGCCGTTCGACGGTGTCGATAGAGCTCGGATGTCCAGAAAAGCAGCGCTACTGGGCTGACGGTAAAGGTGAGGCATTTCACGGAGTTGGCATAGTGTAAACAAGGGGTCTATACATCCTCGACCGGGGCGGAAACCAGCCTATTCTTCACAGGAGCGCAATTCCCGAATCGGGGTTAGCCTTCGGAGTAGAATGGATGTTAACAGCCTGAGGTCGACGGATATTAGACTGCTTTCTCGGTGGTTAGCGCATAGGGTACGGGCACTTTTCTTGAAGATCGGGACGATAATTGACTCGCACCAAGCGGATGGAACTGTTTCTTCCCACGAGATCTAAGAGAACGTAGCTGTTAGCTGGTTGACAATTACTTCGTCCCCGATCTTGAATAGCTCTGGAGGAAGTCCGTCTGGGCCAGCAGACTGGAATCGCTTCAACTATCGGAGCTCAAGGCAGACCTCAGCTTAAGTGGGTGGTTCCAATGAGACGTTCCAAGTTGCGCAACTAGGTATACTCATTATGCTCGCCGGCGAATGAGGCCAGCTGAATTGAGTCCGAAGTGTTTAGCTTAGCGGTTCATGCGCCTGGGTATGTTGCTTATCGGCGTTCCATCAACCTTGCAAATGACCTCATTGACACCAGGTCTTTTGTGACCAGTGGCTCGAATGACGTTGAAGTGCTTGCAAGGGCTTCCAGGGTGGGCTGCCGTTTTCAGCTCTGAAGCGCGCTGAGACCACTAGGTTTTGCGCTGAGCACGCAGGCTTTGTTTAAATTGTTGGCTATGAATGCGATGCAGTGCACTGCTATATGAATCGGTCGGGATAGCTCTACTACGATCCAACAATTTTAATGAGTGTGTGAAAATCCAGCCCCTTAGAGGGCGCCTTGTGATTCCGCAGGTTGAATTAGTAGAACTCAGCATTGCTTCACGCAGGACACTCCCATGATTTTCGATGTCTCGAGATGGAGCACTAACGAATGAATGCGATAGGGAAGCTTGATAGGTTGATCGAGTAGAGAGGTCAGCTAACTTGTTGGTGTCGAGTGCATGGAGGTTTCATTTTGAGGAGCCGCCGAAGCGCATGCAGATGTCCGCGCAGACCAAATCATGATCTGAATCGAAGTACTTAGACCAAATCGATCTACAACCCCGGACGCTGCCTCGCCTTCTAAAGCTAAATGCATTGTGGTCTATTTATGACCACGCTTGCTTTGGTGAAAAAGGATGCCAGGTGGCTGCTCATCTTCTGGTATACCTAAAGTTCCTACTTGAGAGAAATAGACGGTGGCCTTCGCATAACGTAAGAAGTCTATCACCGTGGGCAGAACAGCTCTCATCAAGCGC
Source organism: Dicrocoelium dendriticum (assembly GCA_944474145.2). NCBI lineage: Eukaryota > Metazoa > Platyhelminthes > Trematoda > Plagiorchiida > Dicrocoeliidae > Dicrocoelium > Dicrocoelium dendriticum. Next base: position 61,597,869 of record OX104059.1, on the reverse strand, counting down.
GTGGCTGTCACCAAGATGAGATTCGCACGGGAGCAAGTGACCTACTCGTGCATTGAGATCTCCGGTAAGGACGATGACATCTGACATTTTGGCCTTATTCGAAAGGTTATGGAGACAAAGATAAAAGTCATGCTTAACCGATGCACAACTGCAGTCGATTGGAGCGTATGCAGCAACGACATACATATTGAGCCTCTCGTAACGATGTCTGTTGATTCTACATGGGCCTTGACGCCGATCCGCACACGGCCGGCTGTCGATTGGAAGCCAGTCGAGTAGTGCAGCCTCTTCTTTGTCACTCAATGCGATACCGACACCAATTAAGCCGGATGTTGCGGCCTTCATGGCACTAGACAAATGTAGGTAATATGTGGTCTCAAGAGCAGCTGGGGACGACCATTTAACCACGGTGCTGGGATACCGTAGTCGAGTCTCTGAAAGACAACAAACATCGTTGGCGAGGGACTCTAGAGTGTGCGCCAGACCAGCTTGTTGTCCAATCTGTAGCAGGGTCCGAACATTGAACGCTGCCAGACGGAATGAGTTACGATGTCGAAGGATAGCTGATCGCCGGATGGTTTGGATGTCAGCGAGACGGACATTAGAAGTAGACACAAGAGGTTGTGGATTAACAACAAGAGAAGAGTTGGCGTGTGATGGAGAAGCACGAGTAACAGCTAAAGTAATAGCAGAAGTATGTGACATAGTATTAACTGTGAAATCCATGGTTTTCACAGAGGGCACGATGCTACCCGGTTTCCCAAGCCGAAGTAGGGAGTTGTCTTAGGGGACTCCACCCTGAGCTTTTGGCTCAATAGCCTACCCGCAATGCAGCGAAGCGAAGTCAGGCATTCGCACCCATTGGGAGCCGATGACTGATTGCACAGCTCATACGTCTTTCGTTTGGTGATTACCCAAACAGGGGTCCAATCTTCCTCACCATTTTAGCAGCAAGGGGCTGGGATACAGTGCTTCACCAAGATGAAACAAGGAGTAGTGACTTTAGTTAGTGGCACGTTACATCCGCCACGTCGCAGTGTTGTTAAATGGACACATGTGCATTCATAGGGAGAACGCTTGCCACACGATAACCCACCACATTTTGGAAGACTGCTGCCCAACCATTCGCTGGACCGAGATAATCCCGGACCACCCAGCTGGCACCACGAGGAGGTTGTTCGGCAGGCTGGTGGTCCTGCAACAGCCCTTTGTACTATGAACGTGCAAAGCGCATACCAATTTAGAGAGTTTATTCAGGGTCAACTGCGCCGCCCCAACCTCGTTAAACAGCAAGCTAATATAGTCCACATAATCAAGCTCAACTAGCTTTACAGCAGGCAGCACCACAACACCTGCATTGTGAGGCTCCGTAGGGGAAGTTCACGTCGAAATTGGACAAGATGGTGAACTGGACAACCTTGGCGAAAGCTACTTGTTGTTGTATAGATATTCGAGAGGTCACCCTAGACCCTGACGCAGCCTGTCATGTTCGTTCATAAGGCAGGTAAAAATGTTCGAATATTTCATCGGAACACCTTCCCGCGCAAATAATGCAAATAGAAGGGCTCGATCGGCTGAATCAAACACTCTCCGGAAGTCGAAGAAAACAGCTAATGTTGGCCTGCTGTATGTGTGACGCTGCGCTAGCAAACGCTGCAGAACGTATGTATGGTCTGTAGAGGCACATCCTGGGCGGAAACCTGCCTGCTCTTCTCTGATCTTTAATCGTCGTTTCATAGTGATGCTAGGAGCAAAAATGGAGACCAGCAATTTTGTCACCACTGTCGTTAAGCTAATATATCTGAGCTTAACACAGTCGGTACGAATGACCTTGTATATTGCCACTATAGTCCATTCACTTCAGTTATCCGGGACACTCTTTTCTTTGCAGGTATGTTCGAATAGGTAGGTTAGTGCTTTGCAGAAGACCACACCTCCGTTCTTAAATAGTGTAGATGAGAAAGAAAACGGGCCAGCAGCACAAAAGCGATTGCGGGCTGTGATTGCGTCTCGGACCTTAGCCTCTGATGCAGCCTCTAAACTAACCGTCCATGGCTCATCCTGCATCGCTTGAGTAGGAAGAGTTCCGGAAGCTGGGGGTCCGCTGAACTGAATGTGCTCCGCCCAACGAGCCATCTGACGTCCCCTATTATGAATCAGGGCACCAGCGCTGTCTCTGATTGTCTCACTGACGCCTGGTTTCCTGGGACCAGTGGTACGGATCACCTGGAAAAGCTTGCGATATTTGTCTACTGCTCCTGCCTCCTCCATTTCTTAAGCCCGACTAGTCCACTACCCAACTTTGTCAGCTCGCAGTCTAAGCGTCACTTCGCGCCTATTAGTCCTTCTGGTTGCACTGTGCTCGTAGCCAGCCGATAGGTTTCTTCTGAATTCCAACACGTTCATCGATCTCTCAGATATCCAGTGACTGGTGCAGTGAAAACTGATAGTAGCACAAGCAGAGGCTCCTGCGTCGCGCATGGCCGTCGAGGTCCTATTCACTGCGGTTGTGTGTTGTTAGGACAATAGAGTGAAAGTTCGGTACGCAGGGCATCCTGCTGGGCTTGGTACGCCTCCCGGTAAAGCTCGTGAAAAACGACAGCGTACCAAAGCATGATCACATCCTCTGCAAAACTATACAGTCTGAACTGGTAATAGTGTGAAGCAGCGTGTTCAGTTCCTGGTAGAATGAGTCCTTAGCAGAATCCGAATTACAGTCGATGTCAGCATAAGCGGAAACCACCGGCAAACGGCGTCTAGGATTACATTGTGTATCGACCTTAGTCGATGTCGTCAAATGCACTGCACACAAGCGGCTGTTCACCGGAATCCGATCAACCGACGGTGACTCAGCCTTGAGGCTGAGAACGATGCTCGCACCAGTTTGACCACTGATTGCTGGATCAGCGTCCCCGGATGCGTGCAACCAGTGGCGAGAGGACGAACCGAGTGCAGTCAATTCAACAACCCCGTGAGCGTCATTGATCCTGGTTTCGGACACACAATACACTTCAATACCTAGCGTGTCTAACATACGTGCGCGTGCAGCCTGTTGACATATTTGTCTTAGAGTGTGATCGTTAAACACCGCCAGGGAGACGGAACAGCGTGGCATTGTTAGAAACAGTTGTCAATAGGTGTTCACTGGTTGGTAGCTGCAAATGGTGTGCCTCCACTGGCGCAGTAGCTACTGTCAATTAGGCTGGGAATTCTGGTAGTTAGGTTAGTAATGGGGGTTGGGAGGGGCGGGAGAGAAACAGATAGAAAAGAAGGGAGGTGCCAGCATCTTCTCGCTTGTCCGCCCTGCTGTATGCAGCAGATAAGGCAACACTTGATAATTTGCGCGACAGCCGATGCAGGATGTTGGTGAATTTCGAAGAAATAGTCATGGTTATGCGTGACCTGAGATACTGCCTGGGCACCCATATCTATACAGCAGAACGATTAGTGTCCTCAACCAAAGCCTTCGACCTAAAAGCCTATCCACGTGCAGCGGAGAGGTGGCAGTGTTGTAGTTTTACGCTAACTGATGTCATCCCATCTCAAACGCCTAGCGTGACGGACTAGGAGACTGAGTTTGTCTGACATATAACTATTGAAACAAGATGTTCACTTTCTAAACCGAAACAGAAATATTAGAAGACATAATCTGTGAAATGACAGGTCATTTCGTGCCTATCTCCTCAGTCACGTACAAGGCAACTAACAATTTAAAAACAAGCGAGGTCGGATGCAGTCGATTGGTGGTCACCTGATAACCAACTAGTACTGCGGCACTATCACGGCAGGCTCAATGTTATTGTCAAGCGCTCCTGTACGCACAGAAGCGGCCGCTCGCGATCCATTACGATGGCTTCAAGTGGCTTGAATATATGCTGCCTTTGGTTATGCATGAGGACAGTGAATGAGTCACTTGTGTTGACCTGGTGGCCAGTGTTCAGTAGATGCTTCGTGAAGGCCGAAGCTATCCTATCTCTGGATTCACCCGGTTCCATCGTCTGAGATCACATTCGCTTCCGCGACCATTTAGGTATCTGTTCATGGATCCTGATGCTTAGACTTCAGTCAGTGCGCTCAATGTAGCTGTCCCACAGGTGCATCGAGGCAACTTAATTTGTACGCCGGACACACTTGAAGCAGCAGGAGATTTTATGTTCGATACGTTGCAATCCGATGGTTAGGTTTTACATCTCATAAAACTCGTCTGTGACCCGACGAAGCGAGAACCAATGAGGAGTATCCAGAGGAAGCCAGTCTTCACTGAACTGCCGTTCAAATGTGATCACATCATGAAAGTCATCACGAAACGGATAAGTGCCTCTTTGATGGTGGCGTATAATGCAGCAGAGTTGTGGTTTCTCACATCGACAGGACCATTGTTTATATACGCATTGAAGACACCGACGACAAACAGTGCATGTCTCACTGTTTATCCAAAGTTACCAGTAGCTGTGGGACAGCTACATTAGGCACACTGACCAAAGTCTAGGCGTCAGGATCCATGAGCACATCCCTAAATGGTTGCGCAAACGAATGTGATCTCAGACGATGGAACCAGATGAATCCAGAGATAGGATAGCTTCGGCCTTCACGAAGCATCTACTGAACACTGGCCACCAGGTCAACACAAGTGACTCATTCACTGTCCTCATGCATAACCAAAGGCAGCATATATTCAAGCCACTTGAAGCCATCGTAATGGATCGCGAGCGGCCGCTTCTGTGCGTACAGGAGCGCTTGACAATAACATTGAGCCCGTCGTGGTAGTGCCGCAGTACTAGTTGGTCATCAGCTGACCACCAATCGACCGCATCCGACCTTGCTTGTTTTCAAATTGTTAGTTGCCTTGTACGTGACTGAGGAGATAGGCACGAAATGACCTGTCATCTCGCAGGTTACATCTTCTGATTTTTCTATAACTACTGACCAAACTAGTAGCAGTAGCTCTTAGGGCCACCTAGAGCACTACCCGGTATGGCTCAATGGGTCGAAGAAGTATACAAACCGTCGTACCACGTTAATGTCCAGTCTCGTTGCGACGGTTGCAGCTCGACATCCCCAAACTACTTGGGTAGGCGGTCAAGGTCATGCTGAAGTACACCGCAGTCGTCGAGAGCATCAGCTACTCCCTTTATATTCAGATTATCTGCACAATGCACAATACGATCAAAGAAGCTGGGGAGCTTTGTGACTATGAACCAGGGGCGAAATGGACACGAAGCACTGTGCCATTGGATTGGTTACTTACATTTGGTTATTCATATCATAGGGTATGAATCAAAAATGCATACATCTTTCTAATCTTTTAAACTACGTGTACATTATGCGACGCTGCAGTTTCCATCAACAACACATTGCAATGACAAGAAATTAATTGTTCACCCAATCAAAATATTGCTTGCTATCCTCATGATATCTTTGTGGTACACCACATTAACTAATGCGTTCGTTTGTCATCGCACAATCGAACTTTTATTGTATTCTTTAACCGGCTTCATTTCCATTAACTGTTAACTCTTCCATCACCACTTGGTCCTGTCCATATTTCCTGTGTCCCGTCCACTTTCCTTCAATTTATTCCGAATCACTCTGTTGTATTACCTTAATGAGGTAGTTCATGACAGTTTCTTCCACTTCATCAGGTTCTAGAACCATTCTGGAAAAAAACGTGAATAAAAAAGCGACCGCGAAAAGCTGTTTTGCTGTTTATTTTGTTTGTTTACCTGTAGATGTTACAAACTCCAGCTGTATGTGAGGACGTGCGAACACACGTTTCTGAAGCACCTCTAGGCGTCTTGACGTTGCGTTCTCAGCACTTGAAAGTTTCTGTCCTCGGTTGAAAAATGCTAGTTACTGCGATTAGACAGATTGCAGCAACTGGCGAAATAGGTTAGTTGTGAAAAATAGAAACCGTCTTCACCGTACGCAAATTAGCTATCGAATTGCTGCTACACACCAAGTTTTAACACTTTTACTAAAAGGACGAAGATCAATGATTTTTCTGCTAACGAACTGCCTAGGCTAATCGCTTCTTGAGTGAACTTAGCAGCGGCAGTCAAAAAGGTACCATAACCAAACGTAGCGCAAATGTAGAACACGGGATTTTGTTTCAGTCTATGTTTTCTAATGGACTGTCCTCTTAAAGCAAAAGATGATGCTGATGGACACTTGTGAGCAAACATCGTTTTGAATCAAATTTGAGATGCACTTTAAACAAGCATTTTATTTAAACAAAAGTATCTACACATGCAATCAGCTTAGTTACCTCGTGAATACATGTTCAAACACATTCCAGCATGCGTTGGACGTACTTCTATCGTGACATACCACACGTTGGATTGCTTTGTAGATGGGTGTTCCCAACTGAGAACAGTGAAAATTTAGTATGGCTTAGACACCGGTTTTGAACATCCATAACAGTGGAAATGCATGGGAACTTGGGATATCATTTTACTTAACTGATTGACACATCTGGTATGGTGTTCTACCGTACCAGATTTCTGTAAGCAGTCTAACCTTTGTTACTAATAATGTGCTGGTAAAACTTACTACCTTAGGTTCCAAAATCTTCAGTACAGTGTTTTGAAGTTATTTTTTTCTTACATTTTGCTTTGTTAGCTTTCAAATCGACGTTATGCTGCTACACTCTCTGTATAAATGCTTGCAATTTCCACACGTAATCGACACAATATACTAAGAGTACACTTTGATAGTAAAAGGCAGCCTCATTTCTTAAATCGTACTAATGCTACATGGTATATTTTGTTAGCCAATTCGAGCAAACGTGAACATAGCAGGCCAGTAAACGTTGGGTTTGCAGTCAGACACGAGACCCCGGGGTTTTGTTCTTACCAGTTTTATTCCCATGTAATCCGCCCTACTACGAACAGCTACTATTCTTTTGCTCAGTGTAGAGGGTATTTAACAACAGAAAATCAGATCCAAAGCTGCGATCTTAGGAATAGGACCGATCGAGTTTAAATGCATATTGTATCAATGAAACAATGTAACAATGGTCTATTATGGGTAAAAGACGGTTGCTTAAATAGTCCCGTAGGATAACCAGAATGAGAAACACAACATGGTGAATAGAAAACGAGATGATGAAATGAAAATCATTTTGGTGCACTCACCACAGTGTTAACACAGAGGCATAAATACAGGAGGCAAAGTCGTTAGTGTAGGTTAGCGCAGGTTGTGCACCGGTCGTCGCATTATCTCCTCTGCCGATATATACCGGCTGTATCTTGTAGTCTAGATTATTTGGGGCAACGTCAAGTCGCATTTTAAACAGAAATAGTGGTGGCGAAAACAACGTAATGTTGGAGGGCGTTCCATGGTTGGTATACAAGAAGCGAGTAAGTGTTTTGCCGATATTCTAACCGACTGCATTGCGTGGCCAACTTGAGCTGATGGCCCCTCGAATTCGTGTTGTGACTGATGGGCAGTTGGTGGCGGCAGACGTGTTTGTGGTTCTTCAAAATCCGGTAGACCATTATTAGGTCGCCACGTAGGAGTCGATAATGACCGCTGTACAACCTTAGACCCCCCACCAAACTTGATATGGAAGATGAAAAAACCCTTTGAAGTGCTTTGTGACTCTTTGCTGTGGAGTCACGAGTGCTGCAAGATCTTGTTTGTGCCATACCTGCCAGTCCTGGACTGCGTATTTCACATACTTACTGATGGTTGGTAATCGTGGCACAACTGGTGTCAAGTCAAGTGAATAAAAACGCAACGTTTTCCACATGCGACATCGAAATAGAGTCAACAAAAGCGTGATTATGTTTTGGTTTGACACATCTAGTCTAAGAAGGTCCGCTTACTTGTCTTACGGTTAAGTATAGTACATTGACTACCTGTTTTTCTCATTTGCAAATTTGTTTCCAACACTTGCACAAAATTGACACTCGGAGTGGGTTTATTACTCCATTTTTTTGTTCTAGAAGTGCGTAGATTGTTGTGACACATGTCACAAGCGTGTCTATCCGATGGATCGGGTTTCCATAGGAGAGCGTGCGTATCACAAGAGCTGCTTCCGATGCGTCATCTGCCAGCGTACTCTTCTGTGAGTGGACTATTTTGTAATGTCACTGAATCATATACTGCATTCTAACAGTTTCAACACTTGTAGTAGGCACTTCGCAGAAACCTTGATACTGAATCTGACGTATGATACCATCTGCCTCAGCTCCAATCCTAAGGGGTTTAAGGGTGACCATTCAATAAGTAAAAAAGAAATTACAGTGAATAAGTAGAATATTAACGATATGGTTTGCTTTGGGTCATTACCGGTCTGTAACACGGCTGTTGCATTAAAACTTAAGAGCAATAAGCTTACAATGGATAGGTTCAGGTATAATTGATGTCCAGGAATCACTATGGCTTAGAATATCTGTTAATAGCAGCAGCTGGTTAAGGGATGTATATACAGCACCAAACTGCAGCTAAGAAGACCTAAACCTTTTGACACGCATTCGAATGCGCGCTAGCCTACCATTTATACATAAACTTATTGGGGGTGATTTTAAGCTCACGTCCATTTCATGGCCCATGGAAACCGCTCCTTCGAAACGTCAAAAGCCTATCTCCTGTATCCAAATGAATGGCAGACAACAACGCGTCTCCCAACCTACCAGAGTTGAAAATACTCCGGATCTCATTTTTTATTGGACATACCTACGGTCAGTGTTACTGTACTTGATGAATTTCCGGTGGGCGCTCATCTCGTGCTCAAATGCCGCCTACGTATTTCCGAACACAACGTGTTCCCGGACGTTAGACACGGGCACTCGGATGCCACATGCTGTCGGCAGCAGAGGCGCTTACATTTCGACTCTACAACCCGGACCTATGTGCACAGAAAAGCTCCCTCATACTTTTACTCTGCGTTGGCCTCAGACCAACGCGACTAACAATGACAGTCACGCCACTTCACCTGACTTCACATCAACCAGACCAATCGCATCGACTTATCGATTCGTTACTCTACTTCAGTGACTCACCGAATTTAAACCCATTGTGTCTAGTATAACTTGCACTATCGTGGTTGTATTAGCCTGATGATGAAGCCAAGACAACAAGCTTGTTCGTTACTTTCTATTTCTGAGAACACCATGCATTATCGTCTGTTCAGTTCCGTCAACTGGAACTCTTCTAAGGACCTGGTTTGTTCAATGAATTGGTACAACTTTTTCTCTCTTGATGTCCTCAACTAGCGACGGACGTGTTTGATAGTATAATTGGCTTCTGCACTGATACACTAGTACCACTAAAATGTGCTTACCAAACTAAACATACATTCGATCGCAAATCGTTGAAAGCAGTACGAAAGCTGCATAATATTCGGCGGAAATACAGATTAACTGCTGATTTTGCGTTGTCATTAAAGTACTCTAAGATCGTCGAAGAAAAGGGGCATCAAAACGAGAAAACTGTCATTTTAGAAGAGTATAAAGCTCCGAAAGGCCCTAGCAAAACAGTTAAACTATTCAAACTATTCCGTGCCCGGGGTTCGCGTCCCTGAAACAATTTCAATTTTATCACCATGCCTGATGGAACGTACTTCGACACACCAGAAAACATCTGCGAAGCTTTCAGTGTTTATTTTCCCGAATCAATGGTTACTGAATCATCAGACACATCAGCAGTTATCATGCCGCACAACAATGCAAGTCTATGCACAGTGGAATTCACTATTGCGAAAATCACTGCTCAAGTCTCTCGTTTATGCTCCTCAACACATACACAGGTCCTGATGAGATCCCCTTGTTTAATATAAAGCAGTGGTACTGGCTTCCCTCTGTTTTTGCTCACAAGCTTTACACTCTTTTAACAAAGGACTATATTCTACTCACTGGAAAACCTTGTCATTTTCTCGAGAAACAAATGTGGCGTCGCCTGCGAGGTCATAAACTTTCGTCCCAAGTGAGGCAAATTACCCGTCTTGGAAAGCAAGGTGATCAACAAAATCGGCCTATGAGAATCACTTGTGTGAACGAAACCAGTCCAAGACTGATCATATCCCACCTAAGTAGGCTGAAAGGTTTGAGGACCCATGTTCGTCCAGATCTGGACCCAGTAGACATGGAGCGGCTCAAGTCTGCCATCATTGAGCTGAAAAGATATACTGGTGAGGAGGAAACAAATCTTCGTATCACAAATTTTCGGATGGTTTCCAACAATCCGCGAATCAGGATAAACAGGCTGCTCACACTTCAAGCACGCCCGGCGGCTCCTGCTGCGGCCTGCGAGTAGCCTTCACAAACATTTGCAGTGCTGTGAAACAGCAGGATGAGCTCTGTTGTTTCGTTGAGTCTGAGTGGCTAGACGTATTGAGACTCTCAGAGACATGGCTGCATTCAGAGTGACACACAAGAACTTGAATTCAACGTTAACTCGTGCTTCCGGTGCGATAGACTAAAGAATGCCCACGGGGGTGTCTTGATTTACATCCGGTCTTCCTTGCGTGCGAGACTTGTGAGCACCTACCGAAGTGATGATGGTTTGTGTGAGCTACTGTGGTGCTCCATCCGCCTCAGGCGCGGAGAACTACTTATGGGTTCAGTTTATCGCAGCCCCCTGAGTCGTTGTTTGGATTGGCTGCCACATCTCCGAACCCACATGTCGTCCACGCTTTCTACTTATGGGCACTTTTAACTGTCCTCGAGTACGATGGCCTGATGTGCATTTATTGCCTGGACATAGTGAGTTTGAAGCCAAGTTTCATGGATTTGGCACTTGAAACCGGTGCATTGCAGCACATATGCCAGCCAACACACATAAGAACACGCTCAACCCCGTCCTGTCTCGACCTGATGTTAACGAGCTACGAACCACGAGTACGTGACGTTCGGATTCTGGAGCCCTTGGCTACAAGCGACCACTCAGTGTTCACAGCTTATATGGAATTATCTTTGCCGTATTCATGTCCGCTGGAACCAGCTTACAACTACTGGAAAGCGGACTTCGATGGTCTAGCTCGAGCCGCGTGCCAACTGGATTGGTCTCTGTCACAAGCTTCATCTATGGAAGACTGTTGGATATTTATAAAAGAGAGATTGACATTATTTTGTTCCTAATTTTTGCCATGGAAATATCGGAAGATCGGACCGAGTAAGCCTCATTAGTTTTACAAGGAGTATGGAAATCTGCTTCGAAGGCGGCGCAGACTGTGGGAAAATTTTCTCCTCTCTGGCTCTGCCATTTATTATGTAGGGTATAAAAGTCAGTCTAACCACTTCAACGGTGCAAAAAGGAATGAGCGCCGACATTTTGAAGAGCAGCTTGCAATAGCCGAGTAGACCACCCCAAAGAGAATTTTGCTTATGTGAAGAGACGCCTGAAGCCGGCAGATGATATGCCAGTGCTGGATGGCCCGGGTGGATAGCCCCTAACCTCCAGCAATGCGCGTGCGTTCGCGTTGGCGGCGCACTACCCTTCTGTATTTGCGAATGACCAGGTGTCTGTTCCGAGTTCGAAGTGTACCGCTTTTATCGAACTCAAAGTCTGAATTGTATGTCACCTACTTGCCAACCTTGAGGGCACCAAACCTGTCAGACCTGATGGGCTTCACCCACTGATTCTGAAGTCACTTTCGACTGTCATCTCTCCAGCCGTGACTATCCTTTTCAACAGGTCGCTGTCAGAAGATTCGTTGCGGATTGACTGGAAATGTTCGGTGGTAAAGTCTATTCCGAAAGGTGGTGACCTTAGCAAGGTTGACAACTACAGGCCAATTTGTCTGACACCTATTTTCGCAGTTACTGAGAAAATCATGAAGAGGGGATTGTTGCAGTTGCTGCAGTCAAACGAGGTCCTGACGCCCGCCAGCACGGTTATATGCAAGGCCGCTCATGCATTACAAACTTGCTTATGACAAGGCGTCATTGATTGAAGGCAATAAGCAAGGGGAAGTCTGTCGCCGTGGCGATCATCGAGTTCAGTAAAGCGTCCAACAAGGTCAGCCATGAGGTTCTCCTTCACAAACTCAGGATGTGTGGTGTCGGTGGCTCACTGCACCGGTGGATCCGCGACTTTCTTTTTGGTCGAAATTGGAGGGTACAGTTCGGCGATCATCTAACTGACTCCTATCCCTCCACAACCGGCCTGCCTCAAGGCACGGTGCTGGGGCCCCCTATGTTCGTCTGCAACTCAACCCAGCCAAGTCTGTATTTATGAGCATGGGAAAGGATGCTGACGGCCGAACCTACACCCTTGACGGCCAACCGCTATATACCACACCCACCGTGAAGGACCTAAGTCTACTCTCGCTCTACGGTTGAAGTCCGTGGACAAAACGAACAGGCTATGTCGTAACGGACGTCGCATGTTTCGGGCGCTCAAACCTAGCTTCAGCACATGGTCTAAAGAGGTTGCCACTCGCCTCTTCTCTTCTATCATTAGACCAATGCTAGAGTACGGTTCGCCCGCCTACTTCCCGATTACCCGAAGCGAAGCACAAAATATCGAACGCGTCCAACACGTTGCTAACAGACTCATCCCGAGTTTACGTGGCTAGGGGTTTGAAGACCGGGGCGAGAAACTGGGACTCTACACCCTGTCCTAGCGTCGGGTACGAGTCGATCTCATTATGACCTACCGTACTCTACATCTCGGTGAGCTCCCAATGCTAAGGCCAATACTGCACTTACGAGGGCCATGCAGCACACGCGGACACAGATACAAACTTGTCGTGCGGGCTATGAAGCGTTCCCGCACCCACTGTGCTTCGAACATAGAGTGGTAAATATTTGCAACAGTTTGCCTAAACATGTGATGGAGGCAACATCTGTGCAGTAGTTCAAAACGTTGTTAGATTTATATTTTACCACTATTCGCTTCAGAGAACGATTGCACAATTACCATGACTTGTCACGTTTGTGAGTCCTGTAATACCCATGAGTCAGATATTTTAAATGTTACGTGAGAACGATAACGATATTCATGGCTGACAATTTTTATAACGTTTTTCACCATATTTCGAAAGTGTTGTACAGAATTCATTTCTACTTGTTCTATAATACCGTATTCAGGATTAAATCACACACACCTCGTATCTAGAATAATGGAAAGGATAGTGAAAGATGAAATATTGTTATTCTTGAATAAGGCTAGCATCATCAGCAATTCGTAGCACGTCATCATGCAAGGTCGATCCTGCGCAACATGCCAGATAGACTTTTTAAACCACACAAACACGCCATAGACAACGGCAACGGTGTTGCAATCCTGTTGCTGGATATGCAAGAAGCCTTTAATAGAGTGCCTCACAGAAGGTTACTGAACAAACTGAAGACCATAGGCACTGGTGTACTGAGCTTTTATTGGCTGTCTTTGTATGTAATTGGTAGAGGGCAGATGGTGCGCATCTGCCACCACTTCTCTAAACCGAGATTGAGAAATGTTCTTAAGTTTATCTTTGTTGATGACATTAAATGTGTCTACGCACAACAACGTGCAAATACGCAGGAAGTCGTAGGTCTCATTTAGGATGACCTATCGACACTTGACTCCTGGTGCCAACTGTGGCAGATGTCATTTACCCCTTGGACAAGTGTAATATTTTGTCGTACAAATGTCAAGTACCGTCAGACAGTGTATTACTACAAGGCGCATATAACTCGCAATGCAGGGCAGTTCTCGACTTGGGCGAGCGATATTCAGTCACTTTTAACTTTTCTGAACTTTGTGACCTTCAAGCTTCGAAAGCCATGATGATCATCGGTTACATCTATCATTATTTTTATCGCACCGAATCTCGCATATCGCTTTAAGGACATGTATGGCCGTATATGGAATAATGTTTATTGGTCCGGTCTCATCGGCGGAACTCCAAATAGCATGCCGTTGAGAGGGTCCAGAGACGCTTCAGGTAAGAGCTATGTGGATATTCCTCAAAGTTGGCATACAGAGCGAGATGTGCTAAACTTGGATTCGACTCAATTTTGCTTCGGAGAATGAAGCTGAACCTATGTTTTCGTTGCAGAATCATAAACCATCAAATTCGAAGTGTTGATAACGGTGTTCACATATCTTTAGACAGCAGATATCCAATCCGTAACAAAGAGATATAGGCACTGATCCCAAATTTACTACGAGAATCAGAAGATTTCTATTTAACCCACTACTTAAAGATTTTGAAAAAAGATTCCAAGGGACATCAAAACATGCTATAGACTTTGCAATTTTAAGCTTACAATCTGTAAGCAGTTAACCGTCCAAAACGTGATTAATATGTTCGGGACATCACAGTCCCTAGATAATGCTTTCGAAAACCGTATCGATGGGGCCTGAATAACTTTTTGCAATACATACACATAACATTTCGGACCATAGCCCCTTTCATTTCATTTCATTTTTTCTCGGCCCAAACATCTGTCATGTGATTGTGAAGAATCCTGGTTCAATGGCAGGAAACGAAATAGCAGTACGATTCCAATTACTTTGTGTTACCTAAATTTGAGATTGCGCTCATGATTGTTTTTGATAAATTATTAATACCATGTCATGAAAAGGATGTACTATTATTTGATCTGTTCCTTCTAGGGAACAGCTTGTGGTATCGTCGAGGAATACACAATTTATTTATTTAGTTAATTGCCTTTACTTGGATCATTTGTCTGGCCTCGTATTTCCTCCCTTGGCAGACCGGGAAATTTTGCCTCTCTGGATGGAACTGTTTTGTGCAAGCCACATTACATTGAACAGTTTCGGAGAAGAGGTTGGTCTGAAAGTAATTGGTGTTACTCGCCGATTAATTTTGTTTCTTAGGAAACTAGCCGTAAACTCCTTATTTGCTTCTAAAAGTCTTCTGATTTACATCCGATGCCGTAATTCCAACATGTAGTTTCCATTCGACTAGTTAAATTTCAGCCTTTTCATTCTTGAATGCCATAAAACATATGTTAGACATTTGATCTCGGTTCCCTGGAAATAGGGTCATGGTTCAACGCTTCATTGTGTCATTCCTGAGACATTTTTCTGTTGATATTAAGCGTGTTCGATGCCTTATTTGTGCCGCAGGAAGAAGAAGCGAACCACTCAGTTCCGTTAGTTCACTCACCAGGCTCCGATAGTTAGGCCTTGTTGCACATACCAGCCTACCGTGTCTCGCTACTTACGCTGGTTGTGCGCCGGGGGTGCGGGTGGCATAAGAAAAGTGGTGGGCAAGAGATGACTTGATTAAGAGGAATGAAGGCCCTTACTTCGAATTTGGCCTCGGTTGGAGCATCTCGGCTCCTTGGTTGAGGACTGAAAGACCAGGAACAACTTTGGCTGGATACATTTGCTGACATGGCTAGGAGCCGATCTCAGTGGCGTTTGTTTGGTGCGTTTTTTTCTTCGCTCCCTTCCCTCCCGCTTAACCACCCCCTCCAACCACGATCTCATTTATCAGGAATAATGTAATTCATTTTTGCGGCACAATAACCGGCTGTTAGCTCTCCGGAACCCGTCGCAACGAGACTGGACCTTAACGTGGTGCGACGGTTTGCGTACCTCATTGACCCATTGAGCTATACTGGGTGATGCCTCCGAGCATCTTGAGAGCTACTCCTACCAGGTTGGTCAATGGTGAGAGGTCAGACAAACTCAGTCTCCTGGTCCTCCAGGTTGGGGGTTTGAAATGGGATGGCGTCCATTTCTGTAAAACTAAATCACTGCCACCCCGCTGCCTTGCGGACAGGCTTTTGAGCCAAAGCCTTTGGATGAGGACCCTAATCGTTCTCCTATCTAGGTCTGGGCGCCCTGGCAGTATCCCAGCCCACATACAACCATGACATTTTCTTCAAACATAAACTTCATCCTGCATCGGCCGTCGCGCAGATTATCAAGGGTCGCCTTATCTGCTGCATACAGCAGGGCGGATAAGCGAAAGCATGCTACTGCTGGCGCCTCCCTTCTTTCTTTTCCACCTTTTTCTCTTACTCCCATCCCGGCCCCCATTACTAACCTTCCTTCTATAATTCCCAGCTTAATTGACAGCAACCGAAGTGCTACTGGAGTAGTACCGTCTGCAGCCACCATCCCACAGCACCTATCGGACGCCTATCGGCAAAAGTCCCTTATAAGGCCACGCCGTCCCGTTTCCATGGCGACATTCAACGTCCGCACTCTAAGACAAACAGGTCAGCAGGCTGCACTCGCACGCACCTTGGACACACTGGGTGTTGATGTGTGTTGTGTGTCCGAAACTAGGATTAATGACCCTAACGGGGTTATTGAATTGACTGCACCCGGCTTATCCTCTCGTTATTGGTTGCACGCATCCGGAGACGCCGATGCGGCACTCACGGGTCAAGCTGGTGTAGGTATCATTCTCAACTCCAAGGCTGAGTCATCGTTGGTTGATTGGATTCCGGTGAACAGCCGTTTATGTGCAGCCCGTTTGACGACATCAGCTAAGGTGAATTCGCGAAGTAAAACAAAACGCTGTTTGTTTGTGATTTCTGCTTATGCTCCCACGGACTGCAGTTCTAATGCAGTCAAGGACACTTTCTATCACGAACTGAACACGCTGCTACGCAGTGCTACTAGTTCAGATATTATAGTACTTGCAGGGGATATGAACGCACAAGTAGGGCGTCTGAGCTCTTCAGAAGCTCAGCTGGGTGGTAAGTATGGACTTAACTCCGAACGGACTGACAACGGCGAGCGTCTGCTGCAACTGTGTGCGGAGCACCAGTTGTTTCTTACTAGCACTGCTTTTAGACACAGTGGGCGCCGAAGTGCCACTTGGCGTCCACCTGTAGCTGGTCAGCGATGGACCCAAATTGACCACATAGCCATAAGTTACAGGTGGCGCGGTTCCATTCTGGATTGCCGCTCGTACTGGAGTACCTGTGTCGACTCTGACCATGCCTTGGTGCGCTGTCGTTTCTCCATGAACTTTACCGGAAGGCGCACAAAGCGTCTCTCCCGATTGGCAACGGAGAAATTGTCCCAGCCCTCTGTCAGGCAAGCCTATCAAGAAGCACTGCATAGCGAACTCTCGCTGTCTTGTCCTAATGATACTGAACTTCAGTGGAATAGGATCTCGGCCACTATGCACGACGCAGGAGCATCTGCTTGTGGCACTATCAGTCGTCATCGCACCAGTCACTGGATATCCGAGAGGTCCGTGAACCTTTTGGAAGCTAGAAGGCACCTCCCGGCTGGTTCTGAACACAATGTGACCAGACGGGCTATTAGGCGTGAACTAAAGCGGAGCCTACGTGCTGACAAGGAAGCCTGGTGGACCAGTCGGGCTCAAGAAATGGAGGAGGCAGGAGCAGTAGGCAATTACCGGAAGCTCTTCCAGCTAATACGCACCACTGGTCCGAGAAAACCAGGCGTCAGTGAGACAATCACGGACAGCGCGGGTGCGCTGATACACAATAAGGAGCGCCGTATGGCTCGTTGGGCTGAGCACTTTGAACATCAGTTCAGCTGGCCCCCTGCTCCCGGACCTCTTCCTACTCAGGTGATGCAGGACGAGCCATGGACGGTTAGTTTAGAGCCTCCGTCGGAGGCCGAGGTCCGAAACGCGATCACAGCCCTCAATCGTTTTCGTGCCGCTGGCCCGGATTCCCTACCACCTGCACTATTTAAGGATGGAGGTGAGGTCCTCTGCAAAGCACTGACCTCCCTATTCGAACGTATCTGGAACGAAGAGAGTGTGCCGGCTAATTGGAGCGAATCGATTGTAGTGGCAATATACAAGAAGGGCAGTCGCACAGACTGTGCGAACCACAGGGGTATTAGCCTAACGCCAGTTGTGACAAAATTACTGGCCTCGATTATCGTTCGTCGCCTCACTGCAGAACGGGAATCTCGGATTAGAGAAGAGCAGGCCGGTTTTCGCCCAGGACGTGGCTGTATAGACCATATATTTACTTTGCGGCAGGTGCTAGAGCAGCGCCACGCATACCGCAGACCGACAATAGCTGTGTTCCTCGATTTCAAGAGTGCGTTCGATTCAGTCGATCGATCGATTCTGTTCGAAATACTTGCGCGGAAAGGTGTTCCCACGAAATATGTGAACATCCTTCGTGCTCTATACTCGAACACTAGAGGCCGCGTCAGGGTCTATGGTGCCCTATCGGATAGCTTTTCGACTACAAGTGGCGTTCGACAGGGTTGCCCGATTTCCCCATTTTTGTTCAATTTCGTCGTGGATTCTATCATGGAGTGTTCCCTTGCGGAATCTCACGATGTAGGTGTTGAAGTGCTGCCTGGTGAACGGTTAGTTGATCTAGATTATGCGGACGATATCGTCTTACTTTTCGACAATGTTGAGGCGGCACAATCAACCCTGAATAGCCTATCCAGAGTGGTCCCATTATTTGGTATGCACTTCGCACCTTCAAAGTGCAAAGTGTTGCTGCAGGACCACCAGCCACTCGATGACCCCTTGACGCTTGCTAACGAGGAACTCGAGGTGGTTGATCAATTCACTTATCTTGGCAGCTGCATCAGCAATGATGGGCGCATAGAAACTGACGTGAGCTCACGCATTGCAAAGGCTAGAGCTGCCTTCTTGAACCTGCGTCATCTTTGGCGACAGAAGGGAATTTCCCTTCGTCTGAAAGGCCGTGTATACAAGGCCACAGTGAGGGCCGTTCTGCTCTATGGTAGTGAAACTTGGCCCCTTCGGTCTAATGATCTGAGGCGCCTTTAAGTCTTTGATCATCGTTGTTTGCGAAGCACTGCTGGTGTCGGATGGCACCAGCGTGTCCGCAACGATGACGTGCGTAGGCGAGTACTAGGTGGTGATGATCATGCTAGCTCCCTAGAACAACAGATAGCACTGAATAAGTTACGTTGGCTCGGGCACGTGCTACGCTTGCCTGGTCACCGCTTACCTAGGAGGGCCTTGTTCAGTCTACCAGGTGTCGGATGGCGCAAGGCTCGAGGTGGACAGAAGTTGACTTGGCAGCGTGAAATGAAGTCACTGACGACCAAACTGGGTGCCGTTGGTCCGTCTCGCCTTCCGGGTTGGAGTCCACGTGACTCACCTTGTGCTTGGCTCTAGACTTTACAGGACATGGCTCGCAGTCGACACCAGTGGCGCGTCTGCTGCCGTCTCCTAATCGGATTGTCTGTTTAAAGTGTGTTTGGTGCTGAGTTATCTGCGGGGTAATGGCTGATTATGACGCGTGGCAGTGAAAGCCGCAAGGAAGCTGTCTCGCCGATACCGCCTTATGTTTGCACGATAGCCAGCTGTTTGTGACGGTATGTTGTCTACACAAGGTGTAGGCGCCTTGACCCTGAATGTTTGCTTAGGGCATTTAGGTTTTCAGGTAAGTCCCCCTTCTCTCCCTCTTCTTATTCTTTATTTCATAGGTCCTCATGGTTGTATGGCAGCGAAGCATCAGTTCAAATGGCTGATGTACTACTACTGCTGATGATGATGATGAGCTCTCCGGAACGATGTCCATCCGTTACCGGTGACTGAGCCGGAGTGCCTCTGTCTCATGTTCTTTTCCCTTGTTTGTATTGTGGTCCAATAGCTGAGTTGTTTTCCACCTGCACCTAACGTGCATAATGATGATGAGGATGATTTCTGTTGCTATGTACTTCTGTTCCCTGTGCAACGTGTGGTAGCTTACGTTTACTTATGCTAGCTTCAATCGAACAGAAATCTTTCGTATTTCCATTTAATCAACTTCACACCTTGTGGGACACTTGAAAGGCTTTTGTATTTGTGAACTCACAGGATTGTGAGCAGTTCACATTTTTTAGCTCAAAGGAATTTCTGTCGTAAACAATGGTTACGTGTTTGAATGTAGCATTAGAGCCTAAGTGGGTATTCTAACATAGCGAAGATATTGACTTACTTATTGAAGCCCATCATACCATGGAAGATGGTTTGCGGATACTAAAATGTCGCTTGTGGATGTCGATGGATAATTGAGTTCGGCCTCGAAACACTTCTGTCTCTATGGTCAACTCATTTAGCAACCTGAGAACAAAGAGCCTCCGTTTGTTGGGAACATCATTTTATCGAACATCCAAAAGAATTTTTTAGTTGTGAATAACAAGTAACCTACCAAATTATAGTTGTCTTGTCTTGCCCAGTGTTTAACTAAAAGTAATACACGGACGCTTCATTGATTATGAACAGTTTCTGCAATGTGATTCGATGTATTTTTGTGGGCTTTTGGGGTCAGCAGTTGCAACACGGCAAAAGGTAACGAGGTTCATGCAAGAGGCTTGAGCAGAGTAGTGCCTACTTGCTTCTCGGTTTAAGGCTTACTATGCCACTACATCAGTGATTGGCGCCCATATCCGTAATGACCTACTTTCAGAGTTAGAGGAGTTTCGGAAGTCCATCTCATACAGCTAGATGTTGACTTTTCACCCTGATTGTTGCAGCTTGAACTTTCTCCTAATCCTTTCGGTATCATTTTCGCAAGATGTTACTCATTCCCCATGAGTGTTGATCATTTCTTCGTGCTTCATTCCTCAACGATGACGTAATACTAAGAGCCATGGCGTCGGCATATGAAGTCATTGACTTCACGTATTGTTGCCCTTAGATCCACACGCTTGCCTGGTTGGGGATCAAAGGACGAAGATTGTCGATGGCTGAAAACAATGCGGGATATGGCGAGTAGTTAAAACCAGTGGAAAATTCTTGTACATACTTGTTTAGATTCAAGTGTCTAATGCTTAACAATCGGAAATGACAAAAATATAAAAAATACCTGTGGATAAATAACATAAGTAGTTCCATTATTTTTGCGACACAATATCTGAAGTGTGTTGCTCATCTTCAGATAATGCGCCATGAGGAAAATGTGATGATTACACCTGTATTATTCCTATACTTTCCATGATTTTGTTTGGCTCTATGTCTATCCGTTAGACTGCTGCCAATACATACATACAAGAGCCACAATAACTCTATCTGTTGCAAACCGGTGCCCGAATCATGGCTGAGTAGTAGAAAATAAACCGAAAGCTTTCTTTGCCATTGTGAATTAGTTTACTCGTATAAACCCTACTAAAAGCTTCTTTTAGTTGCGTTTTTTACTCTCGATCTTTATAGATAAAACTGCCTGAGATTAGCTGAACTACGAATTGTGCCTTTTACATAGTTTACGAGTAATACATTTTGTCGTGTTATTTTCTTTTTCCCGTCTATGATTACGTTACTAGGATGCAATACTAAGGGTAGGTTGTTACTTTAGATTTTCTCAAGTCCGCATGCAATGCATTCTACCTAAGATTGACATTTTTGATTTTCCTGTCTGCGGTAACTGCAAAGTAAATTTTTGCTTTACTCTCTCAGCAGCTGCGTGCTAGGTTTAACACTAGCAGTTTTTCCTGAAAGGGAATTATCTGCAAATAAACTCAAACCATTCATGTGCTCCTTTTTGTCATTGTCCTCGTCATCATATGTTAGCTGAATTTTGCACAAATACACTTAGCAATTGTGCAGCAACACGAAATGGTAACATATAGGAAAAGTAAGCTACAACGCGTTTCGAAGCACAATATAAGGTGAATAACGGGTAATATAATAGTTAGTAACACAGTACGCATCGGGGATGTGGTCATGGTTGAAGGGGAAATGAATAGTTGAGGGAGGGACACCGGAACTTGCAACTTAGACAATTATTAGCACGTTCCGGGCAAGAACAATTAGACGCCTAGTATTTGCATATTCAGATATACCTTGTTTCGTTTGTAAATTTATTACAATCAAACAATATAGATAGGCCTTCGTCTCCGTGAATTGCTGCCTGTGTTTCCAATTCACAGTTTAGAAACTTTTTAACTTCTCCTAGTTGAAGGAAGCTAGTTCAGAAGCAGTTCATCTTTTAATGTTATTACATTCATTGTTAGTTAACATTATATTGTTGAAAATCGCTCTGTACAACATTGTTTAAAAGAGTAGAGTAGAGTAGAGAGTAGCATTGTTTAAAAGAGTAGCGTTTAACCATAAAATCGATATCGGCCACTGCCAAGTGGATGTTTGTAGGTTGAGATACGTGATGCATATTACCATCGTAGAGTCACATCAAGTAATCCACTGGAGAATCTAGAGCGAAACTTGCCTTAGGCGAGTGTGTATGGCTCAACTTAACAGGTCAGGTGAGCTTACAGTCTACCCGTGCTCCTTTACTTAAATGCTGTAAGCAACACTCACAGTCATCCATCGCATATGCGCTCCGCATTGATGCTCTGAGTTTGCCGTCCTATTTATGTTCATCAACCACGACCATAAATGTCAATCAAAGTTTGAAACAATAACCGGCAGGCTGTTTCCTGCCATGTGCTTACTTCAACCAAGCTTAGCGAGTCGTGTCAAAAACCTTGCGTTTTCATAGCCTTTGTTCAACGTACCGTGGCTTGCACCAGACAACGGATGCTACTGACTACACGGTGCATTGTCTTCAGGGCAAACGCCCATAACTCTTGCACAAACCAGCGGGCTGTCTTGATTACTCCATCAATTGCATATAAGCACCGGATGCAGCAATGTCTGACCAGTGTTGCGGTCTGAGACAACGGTATGACGACCTAAATTTTGTCGAATTTCATTTTCCCAATGTCTGGTTTTTGTCCCTAACGCTCACAATGTTCTCATATGATATTTCCTTTCCACAAGGTCGCTATGAGCTCCGGAACTCAAATGGTAAGTGTGTT
The DNA here is from genome assembly GCA_944474145.2 of Dicrocoelium dendriticum. NCBI lineage: Eukaryota > Metazoa > Platyhelminthes > Trematoda > Plagiorchiida > Dicrocoeliidae > Dicrocoelium > Dicrocoelium dendriticum. The sequence continues at coordinate 61,575,234 of OX104059.1, read as the reverse complement.
TGTTCGATTATCTTTTTATTCAACTCATGTAAGATTGGGCTGTAGGGGCATTACTGATCCGTTACTGGGGACTCAGCCGGTGCTCCACTTTTGTATTTTATTCTTGCCTTTTGTATTGCGGCACAATAGTTGAAATATTTTCCACCTGAAGCTAATGTGCATAATGATGAGGTTGGCGTCACTGATCACTTTAAAAGCACGCCACACATTTAATATTGCTTGTCATATTTATTGACGGAGCCGGTGTCTCAGACAAAGTGGCAAATACCACACATCCTTTAGGTATTACAAGCTGGTTTTTAAACGTTACTCATGATATTAACTTTTCAGTTGTTATAAAGTCTCTAGACCACCAGCACATTTTAAAGCTGAAATTTAATCTCTATTTTATGATAGAACAACTCCTATATTGCAGTTTCGGAATTTAGAGCTTACTAGTAGTGATTGACTTAGTTAGGACATACTAGACGATGGCCGTGATCAGAGGTAGTTAGCTTCTGGACACAACGCACCTTAGAAAGAATGTCCTCAGCCGTACGCCGTAACGGCGATTCGCTGAGGCGTGACCACCACCAGTCACGCGTGGGCTGAGTATACCGCGAGGACGCCGCTCCTATGCGGTTTCGAACCGGTGATCTTGTGACTGCACGCTAGGTGTGCAGACCACTCGGCCACCGGCCGACAACACTATTAAAGCGATATGGATTTAGTAAAACCATGGATACTTTGGGAGTGGTGCATCAACTCAGTTAAAACAAGTGTATCCAAATTTCCGTCCCCTGAAAACACCACCTTCAGCTCTATTTTCACGATATTTATAGTAACTAGATCTGAAGCGCGAAAATCGTGCCACCTTGCACCGAACACGCATCCGAAAGACAGCATACGATTGTATCAGATAAATAAAGGACTGTTAAAGAGTTTCTACGATTGCTGTAGCTGGGATGTATTCAGAACAGGATTTAGATACAGGAGTTTTAAAGGCCTATGGACATTTAGCGGCGTTGCTGACAACGAAAAGCACGACCAACGCAAAACGAAGCAGGAATAACTTGTTCAGCTGCATACGGAAATTCTAACTTTTGGAATATGCCGCAATCAAAAGAGAAATCACCAGTATGCTACACGAAGATATTGTTATGTTAATTCTGTGCTACATTAGGAACAATGAGCAAAGATGCGCTGGGATATGTTCATCCAGTGTTTAAAGTATCTGTTAACGCTTAAAGACTGACGGCACAGTAGAGTAAATCAACACTGAGGTAAAATACTTACCAAAATATCCACATTATTCCATCGTAAATTGTCTGACTGGTTCTCCTTCGCAATTCCAGTAAGAATCCTAGTTTATAGAGTGAACCACATTAAAACAGATATTAAGTTTTAGCTGTTCTTTGCTTTCAAAGCCATGCTCTCTGTTTCAGATTCCAATTCATCCATAAACACCTCATCGGCTGTAAGTTTTTAGCTAGATGCTCAGTACTTGTGTAAAAATCATGCACCAGAAATTGTCCCGCTCCTTGTTTACCAACTCCAAATGTTAGATTGCTATAGATTAATCACACCGTCAGGTAAAGCTAACAAGGTTATGTTTGTGGAAGCGTGCAACTACACACTTCAGATGTAACATGCTCTACAACAGATAGTTTGCATTAATTCGGCTAACTTCAACCGAGCTTTAGCCGTATCACGTGATTTACGGTAGTATTCACTTCCAAACAGAATAAACATTATGGTCGTGGAGTGTGTTTTGATGGCTGTTTTGGACAGTCAAAAAGCCTACCCGAACTGCAAAATCTTTCAGCAAGCAAGAGCAGAGTTCCTGTACCATTGCTGTGCGAGCGCAATTCCACAGACGTTTGTTATTCAGCCCTGGGAACCTTTCATTATGTGAGTGTGTGTATACGAACAGAAAAGACAGGGACTACATGGTCTCAGTTTACCCAGTACACCATTGCTTACAGTAGATTTCTCTTGACAATCGTGTATAGTGGAATATGTTCCAAGAACGCAACGTTTCATGTGACTGCGATGGTATGTTCACATCTGACGATTATTCTTTAAGTGAGGTATCTAACGTTCTATGGAATACGAAACAAAATTTACTTTGGTCTTTTCTCGGGCCATAATGAAGCAATAATAATATCGGTTTGTTGCGTTCCCATTGCAGCCAGAACGCGTCACACAGAACGGCGAATCACAACCAACACGGTTACCAAAGAATGAGCTGCCTCTGGACGCAGGTACACTGATATCTAGAGATATTTTGATATTCCTACAAGTAATCGACGACAAGCACCACCAATAGCCTACAGTTAATAAATTAATACGTTATTACTAACAACCTTGTTGTACATCTCCTGAATTCGTTGTTACATCAACCATAGCGTTTAACTTAGTACAATCTTATGTGAACGTTTGAGTTGACAATGTAAAAGTTTGTGTAGGGCCAATAATCACCTGCTAGATGCTGATATTCGACTATTGACAAGATGACAACATTTGTAAATCCATTGACTTAACCTATAACACAGAGTTGTGGACAGTTCATCAAACGGTAGGGTAAAAGTTGTTAGATATTTAGAAGTCACATTAACATACATTCATATGACGTTTACTCATTAATATAACATACATATTCCGGACTCTAGAGAACTCATTTTGCGTTTCTGCACTGAAAGATTTTTTTACGTTTTGCAGAATAAGATCACGGTTTGTAACCACAGATTTTCCTGTTTTTATATCTGTTGTAACAGATATTTAAGTAACGTGACCGCTTTTAAATGTCGCATTGCATGCTGATTAATTAACCAAAAGCGCACGAATAGTTGGTTCATTTTCGTGGGGTTGCTTGCGTTTATTTCAACGTACGGCTATGAGATGCCTTAGAGCTTTGACAACCTTGCGCTGAATAGAATATCCGCCTCTCCGCTGAATACCAACTTACAAAACGTGGAAAGTCAACCTCCCACCTGAACCCGGGTATGTTACTTCGCCAGCGATGCTAAAAGCGCCAATACCTAGTGCTGCGCAGTGAGACGCCATCTGCATACTTACAAATCGCATTAGAGTACGGCCTCATGCGTATGATGCATCACCGATTCTCACGGCATCAGACATTTACTCGATGTAGTCAATAGGTTCCATTATCTGGGTAACCGTGTCACCTTTGTTGTTCAACGCACTATTGGCATGGCTACAAGCATCAAGGTGGTCTCAGGTAAAGTACGAGTGTAGAGGGTGCGCGAGATGATTTGTGTCTGTCAAAAGCTTGAAGTATAGGTCTGCGATCAGACCATGATAATCGTACTAATCCGACGCTTAGTCACTACATGATTTTGAGGTAACAATAAAGCTAACCCTTTACAGCTAGAACATATTACTTAAGGATATGTGATGCAGTGCCAGAATTCTCCATTCCATGTATCTGGCAGCAGTTCTCGGACGCAGAACTTCGAACTGATTACGACAACGTCCAGGGACATTTCATATTGCGAAATATCATCATCACTGATATTTGGCGTCGTAACGTTGAAATTTTAAAAGTGTTACTCGTCCCTTAGCCTCTTACTGAACTCTCGCTCGTACTGCAGTGTAGAATGTTTCTCAGTCTCATAGGCACACACATCGACTGAGGGCTGTCTTGACAACAAGATACAACAGAGACGCATACACCCACCTGAACCTTAGCACTCTTTGCTTTTTTATTTTTGGGGACGAATCCTGTACGCATGAATAGTAAACCTCCCCTACCTATCGCCGGTAAGCTGTTAGTCGTGGCCCCACTAAGCGTCCGTTACATCTTAACTCAGTTTCTATCGATGAGAGATAATGTAGGCCCTCAGTCGCTTAAGATTCTTTGGTCCAATAGTGTGGTACTGTCGGAAGGAGCATGAGTACTTGAAACTAATATATCCGAGATCACTTAGAAGATACACTTATCGTTTCTAAACATTGACATGGGCCATCTCGTTGACTGTGATAATGTGTGGCTACTGGACAGCGATAAGTGAAAATACGCATAAATATATAAATGATATATTCCCCGGCGATGCGAGGTTCAGCCCAACTATGTGGTCTGAGCAATGTGTATAGAAGGATCGCAAAAATATTCAATTTGTTCACGCTTTATACACTGGATCCAAAACGGGTATTAAAGTAATTGGCTGGTCTAAGGTATTAAAGAAATTAAAAAACCAGGAACAATAACAAATGCAGACTTAAACAAATATCCAGGTAAAGTAATACGGCCACTCGTGGAATCGTCCCCAGGGGACCTGCTTCCGTGCAAGGTAATCTGTCGAAAGGTTTCGCCCGCACTTCCTTGCTATATCTGGCCGCGTGCCGGCGTGGCATAGTAGCATATGAGCCATCACCTGTTTATCATATGTTGTGTTCTTTTTAAGGCTGATTTTATACAGGTATTATGGGCGATGAAGCCTCAGCCCAGTTCGTCATGCGGATCATTCACTTATGACACTTTTTTATACGCCAGTCAGTTGGTGGCAATGTGTTTTGCATAGGTAAGGTCTTTTATAATCCGTCACCACAGGTGTTCAGCGCAGTCGTGGCCAACAATGACATGAGGAAAAAGGTAGAAAAGAAGATTTATATGAAAGAGGTACTATATCGTTAATGTAAAAATAAGCTGGTATAGCTTTAACATCAGCGTGAAAATGAATCGAGCCGGTCATACGATCAAATTATGCGGCGTGACAGCCGGAGACAGATAAATGTACGAGTTATCCATAGGCAAAAAGTCAAATAGGGGATTCGTTATTGCCATCACTGAATTCCAGTATATGTTTCTGGACAGTTAACTCCAGAATAGAAGGGGAAATGGTTAGCATCGCAGAACAGACGCAGCGAAGGGAATCGAAGAACAATATTACGGATTGAACAATTTGTTGGGAGAATTACGAAAATAGTTCCCGGCCCCGCACCAGGAAATAATTTTGCTCTCGGTTTTAGATAGAAGACAGCTGGTATGAATTACCTTTGAAAGGAATAAAACCGCATAGATGCTAGCATTAAAGAATAGAAACAGATGCGGTTGTAACAGTTCACCCCAGGTGATCTTGTTTGCATTGGTGCATTTGTTGGATGTGTTTCCAGTCGAAATTCTCCGGTATCATACATGATCCGGCCCTCCTTCATACAGCTTTTCATCATCAAGTCGAATTTTTAAGATCCATTTCACTCGGTCCGTTGACAGATAAACCTTTATCATTTTCTTGAACATGTAAAAATGTTCAATACATCTAATCTCTTTTGGTAGCTTCTCCCATATAGAGCCATACCTAAGAAGGTAGAAATTTCTCCATAGACTGGTCTTGAATTTAGGTAAAGAGAATATACATTCACTATCTCGCAGTTCATAAATGGTATTATCTTGAATGTGCAATTGATATGCTTTCCACCACGTGAGTTTGTGGAGGAAGCACAGATTTAATTGCATGCTTCCTAACCACAGAGTTTCAACCTACAGCTCCTTGCACCTATCTCTGTATGAAAGAGCGGTTGACAAACCAAATATGCGCTTCTTAAAGGCGCGTTACACGTTTTCCATGGCTCTCAAGTCACACTTTCGCAAGTTACTGAAGGTAACACAGCAGTATTCAAGCAAGGGCCTGATGCTGATTTTGAAAGCAATTAGTCTGGTTTCTTTCAAGTTTAGCAGGTGGCATTTGAGCCCGACCAACTGCTTAGCCTATTTCACGATATGATTTGTATGTTCGTTAAAGTTTAACGAACTAGAGTATCTTAAACCTAAGTCACGAACAGACTGGCTGATGGGAATAACTTCATCATGAAACCTGAACAATTCTGCTGCTAGCTGACATCCATATGCCAGAATACTACACTTACATGTTACAAAAGTCATCTGCCACATATCAGCCCATCTCTCAATGGTTCTGAAGGCGCTTTGGTTATAGCTAAGTTCAGAGAAATGTTGAAAACCTGGAAACGTGGAAACCACCTTTAGATCATCAGCAAACAAATAAGGCTTCTCAAGTTGTATAACAAACAAGGTCATTTATACACAGTAGGAAGTAACGGACCTAAAACACTACCCTGTACCACTCCACTGGTGACCAGGCGAGATGTAACCATTGATATCTACAACTTGCGACCGTCCTACTAGGTACGATTAGATCCAAGAGTGCAGCGGATTTGCAACACCATACTTACTTAATTTATATAGCAGCTTCTTGTGGGGGACTCTGCCAAACGCTTTTTGCATGTCGAGGAAGATGACAATGCACTGAAGACCTGAGTCAATTGCTTCAGTTAGATGGTTAAAGAAGTCAACTTGACAGCTAACACACGAGCTGGACTTCAGAAAGCCATACTGTGTAGGTGAGAAAAGTTTGTGTGATAATATGAACGAAACCAAATGTTCCTTAACAATTCTCTGTAGCATGCGTGAGAGAACGGTGTGTGACTAATGGGGCGGTAGTTCCGGATGTCAGTTTTCGACCCGGACTTATGTCTCGGTGCAACCGTAGCCGTTTTCCAACGTTTGGGATATTGACCAGACTGGAGAGACAAAGCGAAGATATTGAATAATATAGGAGGATATCATCTCCACCGTGTTTGACTAAAGCAGAAGAGATCCCATCGGGGCCAGGTCTGTAGGATGATCGTAGACAGGTAGTCATACGTTTTATCTTAGCGACATTACTCTCAATCGCTGAGACTTGTTCAGAAGTTAAACGGGGTTGACAATTCCAGGGTTTCGTTTTCAAGACTGAAAGATATAACAAAGTATGAGTTAAAGGCTTCTGCCATATCAATTGGGGAATTAATGCATTCGCCTTCAGGCATGACGATGTGGGAGGGTAGGTCAGTTTTGCCGCCTCTCCTTCTCAATAATGCAGTCAACAGTTGACTTGTATTACTACTGTTTACAGCCCGTTGTTCTTCCTACGTGAGACGGGTGTGGTGTTTCATGTCCGTCTCCGTTATAAGGCCTTGGAGTCTCAGTAATACGCTGAAGTCGTGAGTACGTTCAAATGTTCGAGTTAGCACTCGAATTTTCCGCTTGTCCTTTGCATTGTTAGCGTATTTAGAAGAGACTCTCGTATTATCACAGGAGGCAAGTATGCTTAAGCACATAGTCACATTGTCATAGAAGATGTCAGAGGCTCCCTTAGTATCAGACGAAATAAAGAAATGGTCCCAATTTTTGACCCTAAGCAGAGCGGAGAAAGCTACCTAATTTACATCTTGCAGGAAGTGTGGAACCACCACTGACATCACATGCGACGACTCAGCTATAATTTTACATCCGACTATTTTATGCTGACATCCAGGGAGACAGTCAATTACATCAGTAGCTATCGGGGAGGTGCCTGAGGTAAAGAGTAGGTCTATTATATTTTTACCCATGGTAACCACGAGAACATGTTTCTCCCAACCATCAGTAATGATGACGGTTAAGAACTCAGCATGTTTTGCCTTTGTTACTAAGTGTGAGCAACAGATATCTGGTAGGTTGAAGTCTCCACCCACGACTTTATCAAAAGAATTAAGTTCTGATTTGTAATTGAAGATGTCAACCAACTGGTTCTCGTCACTGAAGCTAGCCCCTGATGAGCGGTATATACAGCCTACAAGAGTTCGCTTAGTACCGAAGGACAAGTGTAACCAAGCGGAATCAATAGTGGGGTATATAAGTGTAAGCGTGAATTCAGCGACAGAGATTTTGTAAGTAGTAAATTATGCAACCATCTCCTCTGCCTTGCTTTCGATCCCTTCTACTAAGCCTCGATAGAAAGCAGCTGGCTAGGCATAGAATCATGACACCAGGTTTCAGTGAGTAAAATCATATCAGGTTTATTCATACATTTGGAGGTGAGGAGTAAATGAAGCTTATTCAACAGAGAACGGATATTAAGTATCCTCAGTCTTAAAAAGTCCTGGTGGTGTCCACCATTCCACCTAGTATTTACTTTTGCAATCACATTAGTTCTAAAGCCTTCCTCAACAGATCACTTACCTTGAGATTCGCCAGTCCTATCGGGATTAGTGGGGGTGGATGAATGGGTGGGGGAATACAAAAAGAATGCTGTGTTCATTTGGGGCGATTGAGTTTAAGTGGATAGGGTGTTGTTGCCGAAGTGCTCGCAGAAGGCATTGTGAGAGGAGGAGGCGGAAGAGAGTATGGAGAGGGTATAAATAAGTGGCTTATATTTCAGCAAAGCCGTGTACAGGCCTGTCGGGAGAACAGCCGTAGCACGTCGCCGGAACAATGGGGAAGTGTGGCTTGCCACTCTGTGTAGCAGCATTATTATTCACGACTGTCATTTGGACACGGGGAGTTATCTTTCCAGCATAAAGGCCCATGTTTGATCTAAGCCGTTTAGGACCTGGCCCATAACCACTGATGCTATGTGTAATAATAATGTCCATGGGCCGTAACGCACCTTCACTGGAGCAATCAATAGTCCATTGGATGTTTTTGGACTTGAATCTGTTCCAATCGCGGCGTGGGGATTGATCCCAATCCCTACTGGTTTGTCAGTACGTGGTGCATCGAGAGAATCTACACTATTTCCTATGTCCACAAGACTGATGTGGTGTGAAGGTGTGAACATCACAATTTGCGCTACGCTGTCGCCAACGTTCGTATCGCTTGTGCATAGAGTGGCCTTGTTAACATTATCTGCATTTTTAGAGGTGGAGAACCGAACACCGTTGAATGACCTGTTTCTTGGCACTTCAGGAGGCGCGCATAAAGGATGGTTCAGCTTCGGCTCAGGCGAAACTTTAGTTGCACTCATGCGTTGAAGATCACGTTGCAAAGGTGATCTGTCTTCGAATAGAAAAACTTTGCAAATTTCGGAACAGATCTTAAGCTACGTTGGCTTTCGATAAAAGCGCTTGCGAGCCTTTCTCTAGGAAAGTTGAACAGAATCAACCAAGGAAGACGTAAAGCACTTTTCTTTAATCTTCTACAACTAATATCCGTCTCAGCGATGTTGCAAGCTCTCGAAACAGTATGCCCAATATTGTCAATCGTGATATTGTCAGCTATGTTGAGGGCGATGGCGTTTTTTCCCCTTCTGCATCTTTGGATAACCTCAGAGGCGACTGCATTTAGGAAGATTAATGCTCTAATTTTGTGCTTTTGCGATGGATTAGCCGGAGTGTGAATTATGTATGAAACTTATATAAGGATATCCCCGAATGAGTCAAACAACTTTAGTTTCTCATTTTGTTCGGTTAACTGATTCTCCAACGTTTTTATTTTGGCTGACAGTGGAGATATAAGGTCGACAACACTAACTAAACTTTCTGTCATTTGCCTTTTGGACTTATTTACCTGCTCTTGTATCCCAGGCGGCTCAGAATGTCTACAACATGGCTTATGTTACTCGGCACTCGTGACCACAACGTTATTGCTTTCCGTGATTTTTCGGTTTTCCGCGCTCTTTTTCCTCATTGCACGAGTGTTAATGGCAGTCATCTATCTTTTAAATGGGAAGATAAAGGCTCGCTAGTATATGCCATGGCCCAGCCGGTACACTGCTACAAGTTTACTAAGTTTTCTTGGGAGCGAAGTGGGGTTCCTATTTCTATACCTCCATGCGATGATACGGTGTATGAGGACCAGTCAGCCTAATAGTATGTCAGCCACTAAGTTTGCGGCGCACCAAAACGGTCGTTTTTGTAAGATGGAGAATGCAATTTTCGCAAGCGTATTCCATTCTGTTGAACCTGTAGACCCATGGTCAAGCAAATATTAGGGAGAATTTATCTTTCTATACCTATCGACAATTTGCAGAACTATCAAGGTGATTTAATTAACAGGCTACAATAGGCTGACCCAGTCAGCACTACAATCAGGTGTAAGTTCTTGCCACGTTTTGTGGCACAAGATAACATTTAAGCTAATGAACCAAACTTCAATTGTGCAAAGTTGAGACATTTCGCAGTTATGGGGGAGCGAACAAGCGGAGTTCTCTGCATATATCATCATCTACTAAAATGCTGATGTCTGTTGCTGTAACGGTGCGTTTGGTTCTTGTACCTCTTCAATGACCTGACGTCTCACCATTACGATCCGAACATACTCCTAAACTACCATGGAGAAACAGCGTAAATGCAAGCAGTAACGGGAGTCCTGTCCTTGCATCCGGTTTCGATGTCGCACATACCGGGTTGGCGCGAAATGAATAAAGCCCAATGACACGAAATCGTTGCTGTTGTAGCACGTTGGCTTTACTACTAGTGGTGGCGGTGGGGTTCAGCCACCAGCCGGGTTGAGAGTCAGTGTACGTGTGGCTTAGTTTAGTGAGATATATAAACTGCCCTTCTATATTATTATGTCAGAAAAGCTAACAAGCGGACATTTAGCATGCTTAAATAAACATTATGTAATATGAGCAGAAACACAGGCCTGCAAATTTTCCTTATTCAACCCAAACTGTCAAGCAAACGCTTAAGCCGAAGAATCCATGTTTGGGACCAAATGAAAGATGGGAAATAACAAAAAATACCGCGGATTAACTAACACCCAATAATTCAACCAATTTTGATTCATCGTAACTCAAATTCCATTGTTAAAGTGGACTTTAGATGAGCAGTGTTTAGTAGCTTCGATTCATAAGGCAACTTTTGCTGTGATAATAGTGAAACCTTGATACGGAGGATCTTCAAGAGCTTGTTGATGAAATATGCAAGTAAACGTAAGCCTATTGCTAATGCAGACAGTGATTTAGTACTGCCCGTGCGAAGACGCTGCAAAACCAAATATCCCTTTGCTTCAGCTACGGTTCTAATGACCGCATTGACTAAGTTCACTTAGATTCGACCCGCGGTTCACATTGAGATTGCGGGTTGCAACCCGTTCCCACAATAAATTCCTCTGGTTACTGGTTCATGTGTGGTGAGTGAATCCCTCTTTTCGGAATGTCCAAGGTTAGAATCACAAAAGTTTGGATGACAAAGTCTATATTGGTAGCGATTCCTTGCAAGTCCAGATAGCCACGTATCGAGATTTCCACATGATTTCACACGATCATGACAATTCACACTGACATTCCACTGACCATGCGCCTACCTTGGTTGGTAGTCAGAACAAGTAGCCGGTTTAATCACTACCTAGGGATGCCATTGATCTAATCACTCTGCTATACTGCAAAGCTGCTCAATGCTCTCGGGTTCTATCAGACAGTCTCGCAAGCGTACTTCTGATATATTTTGATCCACACTAACAACAGGGCGAAGTATGAACTCTGGACTCCCTAAGTTTCCGATTACGAATTAGCGCTGAATTGAAGGTTGGCCTTAACCTTGCTGCGTAGTAGGCTTGACCATAGGTCTCTGAAAGATTTAGTTGTGGATGCCAGTATTCCGTCCCAATTGAACAGCTGTTACAGGTAGATCGGCTTCTTTTCCACTGAAACAAGTTTTACCTTCGTCTCTCGAGACTCCATATTTCTCCGGACAAAATTCACCGGATAGCAATTTCTTTAGTATAGGCTTCTTACAGAGAGTAGCTCTTCCGAATCGTGTCCTTGCTACATTTTTTCACTCTATTTCGGTTAGGCGCTTAAAATTTTCCGCTTCTGGCCAAGTGGTATCTAGCTGGCTAAACAAGTATATTGTTTATTGCATGTTATCTTTCTATAAACATACATTACACCAGCTCATCATATCTGTTCTTCTGAACGTCTAAGGTCGACGTTGAGTTATCGCACTTAGGTTCCTTGGTATATTTTGCTGTCTTGTATGCTAAGTTAAATTGGGTCACTGGTTCATCCGTGCACAGGTGGCTACCTTCCATGCGGAATTTAGATCTGATAGCCCCGTTTAGATAGTGGTTTTCAGAGTTACTAATAAGCACATCAGCCATTTCGGTCCTAGCGGTAGGCCAATTGCGACTCCATCCTTCTACCTCTAGACCTTTCCGAAAAAATCCTATTGCTTGTTATTCACACCCATAAAATGTAACTGTTTAAGTCGGTTGTTAGGAAGACCGGCATTTAGAGGATGCGATTAAACAACATTGCATAGGTAGACTATGGTCTCTTCTAACGGAACATTGTTGAACAATAATACGAAATCCAGTGGACATCTTCCATCTAGTTAGCGCCACATGTTTAGTGAAGTCAGCGAAGCTGTAAGCATCGTTGAGGCTGTATTTTTTAAAAGATATTCCTAACCGGTTCTGAAAGTTTAGCGAGGCATTTCGCTGTTAATGGCTATGGAATCTCACATGTGTCCAAAATGGATCCCTTAGAAATCTTCCTCTATACACTTTCGGTAAGCCACAAAGTCACGGAATCACTGACTTTGAGGACGAGTGCAGTCAAACGAGGCAGAGTAACTTACGTACTCTTGTTTAAGCCAGCGTGACAGCCTTGTGACTGGGAATATTTAGGTATTGCTCCTCCCAATACTGGCACACCACAACCTCGGTTAAGTCCTGGTTTGGACTCATCAGATGTCGATAGGCTGAGCTGGGGTGGAACTCAGAGCCTAGTAGTTCACAGCTGATGCCCAGAAAACTACGCTACTGAGATCTGCGAGCAACGCTTGGCACAGCGGAAAGTAATTCAACGTTGAATTTAAGGAACCCGCTGTGTGGTTGGGTTGCGATAGGCGACTTCTGTTGAAATCTCGGTTCACTTTGAGGTAAACCTCGTTTATTCCGATCACGAGAACTGTATGCGAAATGGAAATATTTGGGTATTGCTCCGCCAAACACTTGCGCACCACGACTGCGGTTTCGTCCTGGTTTGGACTCATCAGGTGGCGACAGCCTGAGCTGGGGTGGAACTCAGAGCCCAGCTGTTCACGACTGACGCCCTGAACACTACGCTACTGAGATTTGTGACTCTTTTTGATTTCACCCATTTTATCTTTCTCGTGCTGTATCCTTCGGAAGTTCAAAGGATCATTGAGAATGACATTCATCTTATCGATGTAGTCGAATTTTCAGATTGGCTTTCTAATTTTAAATGACTTATGGAGTCACATCGGCAAACTTAAGGCAAACACCATGTTTCCATCTTTCCCTGAAAAGTACATTCAAAATGTTACAACCTCATATCTGGCTTAGACAATGCTTGTGGCACTTTCGCCCAGTCCGAAGTGTTGTTTTTTTCGTAATAGTAATAATAATAATAATACAAGCTAGCTACAATAAAAATCAGAGTGTAATATGTACATACTCAGTTCCTATGCTTCTGCTTTCGTCGGGATTCCCAGCTAAATATTTAAATACACCACGGTAAACTCCTGCTATCAGTACCTGAGGCTTAACCTGAATGCAGGTATGTCTCCCCGAATGCGCACTTAGACCTCCTCAAACTGCGTGAACGGAACAAGGATATGCAACATTCTAGTACAGATAAAGGGGTAAGGATCATTCTGATCGAGAAATCTGACTACATCGCTTCGAAGAACGTCCTCATCATTGCTCATTCGAAGTTCCAAAGGGTGAAGAAAGCAACACTCTACTGATAGATATTGAGCCACCAGATTCCATAGATTTCAAAGTAAGGTAAAGTTATCTTAGCAAGAAGACACAACACAACACAGAGGAGTCCATGGTTTCGTCAGAGGGCAGGATACGACCCAGTTACCGAAGCCGAGGTAGGGTGATGTTTTAGGGGACACTACCTCGAGCTTTTGGTCGAATAGCCTGTCCCGGAAGGCAACGAAGCGAATTCGACAAATCGCGCCCATTGGTAGTCAGTGACTGATTGCTTAGTTCACACAACTTTCGTTTGTTCCTTTGCCAAAAAGGTCCCGATTCTCCCCACAATGTTAGCATTAATTTGCTGGAATACAAAGTTTCGATAGTATGAAGCAAGGGTCAGTGACTTTATTTACTGGCGAGTCACATCCACCTCGTGGCAGTCTTGTTACACGGATAAAAGTGGCATTTTATAGGGAAGACGCTTGTCAGTCGAAAACCCACCACGTCCTCGGACACTACCGAAGAGCCATCTGCTGTAACGGAAGCAACCCGAACCACCCAGTTGCATCACGAAGAGGTTGTACTGCAAGTCAGGCGGCTATTACGCTGCGTAATAACAAAAAACACGGTTTACTCCATCGTAACCTTTTTGCTTTTCTCTAAAATTGCAAAGATTTTCACGTTCCAGCGTCCGCTGAGTACCTTAATCTCACAATAATGTGTTAATTTTATTCGCCATATCGTCTATATTTTTGAGAGGCATATTTTGCTAAACCCAGACCACTTATATGCGCTCGGTTATGCGTAGAAGATACTAGCCAAATAGTCTCTAGTGCATTCGGTTCATGTGCTACCCTCTGTTACATATTTCCTTTACGATAGCATTATATTAACCGCCAACGCCACCTGGGTCTAGCTTCATTATTTGGAAGAAATTGCTTATGTATCTTATTTGAGTTTCACCGTCGACTTCTCGAATTGTACCCAGCATGACAGAATCTGAGTACCACTGCTTCGACGCGTTTTATTGTATAAGCCGAAATATAATAGACACACATTTAGATAAAATAAACAAAGATCGATCAATAGTGCGTGAAATTCAGAAACAAATAACCTGGTATGTTGATTTGCTGCTATTCGAGTGTGTGCGATTGCCAGGTACGCCAGGATGTTTGGAGCGGCATTCATACACCAACCGCTACCAGATCTAAAGCATCTGATCTGTCTTAGTACTCTCTTCTGGGTTAAGAATCGAAACGTGGTCATTTTGCTCGCTAGTACGAATCGAAATTGTGTACACAGAACCTTTGCGATTTGCCGAGAAAACAAGAGTTTATTCTAAACCCAATAAATTAAACCATACCTGTTCATGTGTTCGAATCAATTAGCTTGCTCATCGTTGCAACGGCTATAACTGATTTTCCTAAGATTTTATTTCGTTTTATACGCATTAACGCGGAGCTTCTAAGTGCGATTAACCCATATCTTTACTCATCAGCGTCGGCAGTTACAAGAAAGCAGGGTGAGTTACTTTTGTGCAACTATTTGCTAAGGCGAAAACAACATTTAATGTGATCTGAAACACTGTTAGCTCGGGTTAATCGTTCTGGGTTGGACTTGATAGCCCGGCATGATGACTGGCTTGTATACATTATATTAGCGAACAAGCTGAATTTCTCTGCTCGCTACTCTGTCAAATATAGTTTTTCTGATTTGGTAGTCGACCTAGGATCAAGGAGCAGCTAAGCTTTTAACAGACCTCCTAAATTTATACCCGGTGATCTACACCAGATTTTCTGAGGTCTCTGGTGAACTTGGGAGATCCGCTAACCGATGAAATATTCGCGGATCAATAGCTATGCTCGGCAAGCACGTGAAATTGGTACATTTCGACCTGCTACCTTAAACACACACACTCTATACTTCTGTTTTGCAGATACCTCTCAAAAGCCAAAACTTCAATCAGCTGGACGAGTGGATAAACCAAGTTCAAGAATTTCGCTGAAGACCCATTGAATGTGTCTTCTTTTTCGATCTTTGAACTGGATATACTCGCAACAACCTTTCTCCATTCACAGTGTCCTCTACATCAATTTTACCACCGAGAATGCCACGCCTTTTGCATCTACAGAAGCACTCTATCGTGGCCTATTACTTTTCGCTTAATATGAGTTGAGAATTGTTTTCATCTCAGCTGCAGACGTCTTTCTGAGAAACCATTCTTTTTTCAATGTCAAAGCATTATGTTTCTCATATTGCAGAAACGAATAGCATTTTCTGTGATCTGATGTGTATGTGTGCAGCAGTTTTTAGGCAGGCTAAGAGGAATACTTGAAATATATTTTGAGACTCTCTTGGCTATGACTGTGCAGTTGTATCAAACGATTCATAGATCTCACCGTGAATCCTTTCTTGTTTGAGTTTCAGCTCCTCGTTCTTGATAGGTTGCGGGCAAAAGGATGTGTGTCTACAACTTCTGCCCGATCCTGGTAGTTGAATAAAGTACTAAACATTAGAAAGTAATAAAGCAGTGCGATTGCACATATTGGGGTACCGCTTCAATAGAGGCACTACTTGCTTCATCGCACCTTCAAAGTTTTAAGTGTCGATACGAAAAATAGTGAAAGTGCTTCTTGAAGTCCTGACTTTCACAAAAGCGATACAAACCATAGATACAAGTACGAACGTGCCAACTTGTGATCTCATATGCTATTCATACTGAGAACAGAAACTGTTTTCCACAACTGCAACCCACTTTTAGTATGCGACGCTTTTACTAATACGGACAGATTGAATACATTGTAATCTTGTGGCACATCTAGTTAGTCATTGCAGCTCTCACGTTCATGAGGTAAAGATGCAATCTTTGGTCATACTTGAAGCTCACAAATCCCTTTGGTATTTTGCATGCCAACTCAACATGAGAAAAATCAGCATTTATGATGCGAACCTAGATTTCTGTACGGTTTACATACATCGAATTATTTGAGAATGCGCCTCCTTATGCAGTGGAACAAAACAATTATTCCGACAAAGTTTTGGTGTGTCTTCGGAAAACATCACAAACTGACTGTAGTGGCCGTAGCTAATTTCACGAAGGTTGCTTGCTTATTTATTGTCCACACCGTTAGTCACTATCACGCCTCTATTAATACAGAACTCCCCGGGCCCCTGAATAGAAAACTAACGTGTGACCTCCTAGACGCCCCCGGTCTATCGTGCTGCTAACCGAACAGACTACACAGCGTGTAATGAATGCGGTTAGCTTTGTGGTTTATCTATACTGTATAGACGAATGTTACGGTCAACTACTCGTCCAACAACTGTGTTATGAATCGATCTGTAATTCTATGGATGGTGTGGAAGATGGGTAGTTGTCAACGTTGACCACATACTTGGGGCCTTCATTCGTGTGCCCGGCATTTTCTGCGCTGAACTCGAAACTGCTTAGTTTAGATTAGACACCAACGGTCAGGCGTATTAGACAACTGCAAATATACTAACAATCCTCCTTCACTGTGCTTTGTCCTGTGTGACTGAGCTGTGCCGCGCCAACTGGAGCTCAAACCGTAACGTCTTAAGTTAGATGTGCTCTAGCTCCCGAGCTCTGGTATTAGTTCCAGTAGTCCACTGGCGAAGTTATTGAGTTGGTTCCCGAAATATGGTTTATTAGTAGCCCAACGGTTGTTCCAGTGAAAAAATATCCAACATGGACTCATTCGGCCTCAAGTGGCCCTTGCTTGCTTCTGCCATGTAAGGGCCAAATCAACCTGCAAGTTAGCATTTCCAACGGCACCTCCTTGTTGGAAATAAATGCATCCATACTGATGGCATAGATTCTAGAGCAGTGGTCACCAAGTGTTTTTCACAGCAGGCCTGGTAACTGGAAAAATGGCTGGCGAGGGCAGGCCAACTCAAAAAATGGTTAGCGAGGCCCGCGCAATCACTATGCACAAAATTACAATGCAATACGAAAAGTCTGAGGAAGAAGACTGAGAAAGCAGGAGACTTGGTGCCCGCTTTTTTTCTACTGACCTTAGTGATGGCTAAAAGCAGGAGGATCTGAACACGAAAAAGATTTGGTATAACGTACACAGTAGAAACCCTTTTGGAAGATCGGAAATCAGAGGAATAGTGGTCATTGCTTGCGCTGCGGTTCACCAAAGGTACACGTAAAATACATTGGTACATTGGGCAATAGAACATAGCACACGACAATCTTTTCTATGTATATTGGAGGTATCGGTGTCATTATGGCCTCCGTGGAGATGGTCACAGGGCAACTGAGCCTACATGGGGACCACGGGTGGCCTGCGGTGCACGACCCGCAAACCTGGAGCTTGTGGATAGAAACCAAGTTTTATAAAATTAATGTGGAATAACAGTGTTGTTATTCGCCTGTTGCTCCTACAGCAAGTACATAACACCAAAAACGCGTATGGCTCACGCGGTTTTCCCACCAGACATGAGCTAAGCTTTGAAGGCAGCGATGGTCCAAGTTAACTAGCCTGTTTATGTCGGCCAAATTGCTAACTCAGGTTTCGAGGAACTGGATACCGGTGAATTTATCAATTCGAAAAGGTACAAACCTCAACAATTTGTGCTTCCGGCTCAATTCAGTACTAAGAGCTTTTCACTCGTCCAGAATGATTAACAAATACTACCCCAACATGAAGCACGCATAAACTAATGGCGGCTTAATAAGCAGCGTTTTATATTTGCCACACGCTTCAAGAAAGCATACCATAGGAAAAGTGCGGCGCATGAGTGTGAAATCAACACAAACGCGGTAGATTGTACGGATGAATTGGTTACATGCATGACCACTCACATCAACGTTGTGGGGTGAATAATAGTACGGTGTCACATGTGACAACCATGGGCTGGCTCGCACCGTTGTTCGGAACAGTATAAGGTCACGGACAAAGCGGCATGTTGTTTCAACTGTAAATCTTATGGCAAAGTCTCCTGTTACATACGTACACTTTAACAAGCAAATTCTGATACAGTCGGGGGCCGGAGCCAGCCTGCGGGCCGTAGTTTGGTGACCCCTGTCCTGGGTGATGTTGATAAGTGTAACCCACACAGCGCCACAGAGCTGCGCAAACTGTCACTGGGACTACATGATTTATACTTTACCATAAACCGAGAGCACACAATGGTCCACTTTGGAACTCAGAATATAATTATGACGGAATGAGCGCACCGTTGTTACTATCTTAGTTTAACCAACACCCAAAAGTGAACTAAGTGAAATTTCCTGATCAGCACCATGTCAGCTTTTACGTTAGTTCTTCGATTTTACGGCTACTTTGTCAAGCTTGCTATTTTATTCGTTGATGAAGTGTGAATGCGAAGCAAAGTGAGCTACTTTGAATGTTATTGCACTGAGGGCTCGTGGAAGTTGGTTCCAGGTAACAAAGCCTAACGCTTATCCGGCGTAGCTTCAGAGTGACATTCCCGTCTATTGGGACTGGTTAGTTGTTCGAACTCCCGGCATCACCATGAAGCGAACCTGTGACTACTAACTGCGCACGCCATTGAGCAGCAGCTTATACCACTAGTCCACAGGGGACGGCAGCAGACTGTTATGAGTTATCAGCTAAAGGTTGTCCAGGTCAATTCAATAAAAGTTAACGTGGCTATATTTGACCCACGTTCTAGCTTGCTCCATTACAAACTTGAGCCAGATTAGGCCAACTAGCCTTGTCCAGTACTGATGTTTATCACAAATAGGCCAGCGATTATGATTGCGACTGTGTGATCATCTTTTCAGTTGTGTTTGGTCAGTTAAATAGGCCTGCATGGCCTGCATCTAGAATAACAACAAAGCTCAAGTGTAAGTTCATATCAGACGCACCGTTTTGGCACACTTTCAGAAGTACAGCTTATTGGATATATCAAGCAATTTCACACATAGAATGTTACCCTTTGGTTGCTATGCTCTTTTCACTGTTCATGGCGCAACCGAGATCTAGGCACTCCACTGGTATTCCAATCCTTTATATTACCATACTTTGGAATCACATAGCACATTATCACAGTGCATGTATTAAACGGAACAAATCGGCCATAGGAAGACCACTGTGTGGTTTAGCTTAACCTACTTAACTATCTAAAGGTGTTGTACATAGTGGCGTTGTTATTCCTAACCAAGGGTACTGAGTGTTATATATTGAATTATACGGGATCCAAACAGTCACTTCTTGCTAATCTCCTTTGTTAAGCTATTTTGCTAGATTGCCGATGTGTTGAGAACTCATAAATACGCAATCGAAATGGTGTTTAGTCTTCAACTTCCGAATTCAGACAGGTAACTTTACCGCAGCACCTTCAACAAGACATACACTACATCGGCACTCCAACGTAACGATCCATCAGTACCTGCCTATACTGGTAGTCTTCCCCGGAATGTAGAAAAGGAGATAGTGTTCCTCAGCGCTCTCCTGCTTTGAAGTACTCGATAGCCACTTTCATGAATGGCTCTTTTCGCAAGCATTAAGTGAGGAGGCTGACTAATCGAGGTCCAATAAAATGCCCGATGAAAAAGCGACGTTGATCACTACTGATTGTACGCTTCCAAAATGTACAGGGCAGACAGCATACACTTTCACACTTGGTCAGGTCTTTTTAATACTAAGCTCATCTATGTTAATATCTATTGTCCCAAGGGTGCATAATATTAAAATCTGCTGCTACTAGATGTCCCCTTCTGACACAAGCGTTTTACTCTTAAATACTCAGCTCAACTATCCACAAGCGACGCAAAAGCATAACTTCAGGCTGGCACACGCTCTCTATCGATCTGCGAAGTACAATGTGACCTCACATGCCCTCCACACCCAACAAGCCTCAAGTTTCTGCATCTTAGCTGAGAGTTGTTGCTCGTGTTGACCTCGTTCCAACCAATGTATCACTGGTAATCGTGGCGCATTTTTACTCATTCTAAGCAGAGTTTTGCCATAGATACAGTGGTCAAATTCCTAGCTAATTGCTTCTAAAGACAAGCATATTCACGTACGGTTCGATGTGGTCTTCCATAGTGAGCAAATTGCCTCCTTGTGTATTTGCTCGAAATCAGGATATTCCAATGTCAGTACAAAAAATACTAATACATATTTCTCTTGGTACTGAGAAACCGTACTCGCAAAGCGACGGATCCTATGTATATGTGCAACATGCTCACGTATGCAGATCTGTCAATGGTTGGGTTTTTGCTGGGATATAATATTAATGCTTCGGTGAAAATATATTTTTGAGACTCACTGTCAACTACCAGTCCACGAACCTTCCCAGTTGTTTGGTTCCGGTGAAGATCATAGCGTCTTGATAAGCAAGGGTGAATAAAATGGAAGAAACATGAAAACAGATATATAGTTCGGAGCCATCAACCAATATCAGACGAGTAATGCACAATCGTGCATAATTGACTAGAGTAGGACGGAGCAGGTCAGTTGTGAGTAGTAGAACTCTCATACTTGGAGCACTTGTACACAGATGAGAAGAGCAGTTTACTAGAATTAATACATCAATGTAGCCCAGAATGATTCCTTAAAGCTTCAGCTGGGTAATGTAAGGGAGTATACACACAGGGTGATGCCTAGCGTGTAGCAAAGCAATTCTTCAGGCTCAGCTATTTCAATAAGTTGAGAATAGCTTACATGATAATTTTCAAGCGTTTCCACTTGGTATGTTTTTTGTCAGTGTTCTTGCTAGAGTAAGCCAACCAACAAGGACCCCCCTTTGTTATTACCTAAACAAGCATGACAACTCACATCGCCATTACTGTATCAAATGGACAGCCAGCAGCTATCCAGAAACGTTACATTGAGTTGTGCGTTGCAAATTTCCATAAAGGAGATGTAATTGCGACCTGATTTATTAAGAAGTCAAAAGCGTAGCACTAGTTAGCCGCGAAAAATGCGTCACCCGTGGAAATTGGCGGTAGTTTTCTTTTAACAAAATTTTTTGATCGTGGTTAAGGCGTGAGTTATTTGCACCATAATGTTGCGCGGAGTTTCAGTTTCAACGCCAGCAGTCTGGTCCCTGAAACGAAACTAATGAACCGCGCTTTTATGAGGGCGCCTCGAGTCTCAGTTAAATACGTATTATGCCAGATACTCAACATTTATCTAATCTTGGCTAAATTGGATAAATTAAGTGTTTGCGTAGTCACTCACCTTCAACAGGTTAGCCTAAGAGCGTTTTCGTTCGTCTTCCTACTCATCAACTCGAGGTTGGATCGAAAGCCTCAACGTAATGGTTGACGGGTGACGCTCATTCCACTGAGCTCCACAGACAACACGTAACAAACTGATTAAGGAGTTACTGTTGTGCCTGGATTAAATACTCTGTATTGGAGTGAGCAACAAGAGAAACTCTCCACTGGGAATGCTGTCCAAATAATTGAAATGACAAGGGCCCATTTCAAACTAAATCAATATATTAAATGAGATTGTATGTCCAAATACAAACACGGTGACTAATCTGTAAATCTTATCGGACAACTAATGATTTTCCGGAACATTTGAGAAAACGCGCTTACTTAATTGAAAATCGCAATACCCGCCGTATGTGTTTTCTGGCGCTCGTTAGAATCGAAAAGCTAGTAAATATTAATGCAAAATGGCAAGTTTACTCGGGTGCATTCTGTTCGATTATAAGAACGATGAAATGTATGTGCATAAGACACTGATAATTTACATGAACATATACGAATACTGAGGCCGACTTCCAGTTTCATTTTCGACCTGGTATTGTATGTCAGTCCTGGTTACCCTACACAAACATTAGTATTGCCAACAGCTCACGACAAGACTCGGCTTTTTATATTTCAGCAGTTGCAAATGAATAGTGTCCATTGACATTCAATTGTACGTAATCATTTCAATTACTGGTTAGGGAGAAACCAAATTCTAACTGCACAGAATCCCGAGTGACAGCCTCAAATAAGGTCATCCCTAGATGTCCTACGGATACCACATGAATACAATGAGTTTGTGAAGCATTCAACGTGCATTTAATCTAACATGGATTCATGAACTGTCACCTCCAGACGCTTTTGCGTGAGAAAATGGCAGATCCACTTGAGGAAAGAGTCCCCAATGTAACATACTTGAAGTTTCGTAAGAAGCAAACCACGATCCAACCGGCCGAAACCTTGGAGAAGTGAAGGCAAGCCACAACAACTCCTGCACTAACAGTCATCGTTTCGGTCCAACTGTCTCCTGCCAACAATACGTTAGTGATGCAAGCCTGCTTCTGGCAGAGGCAGTGTTTTTACCAACCAATTTGACCGGAACTGTCCATGAGTGCGTCGGCAACGATATCCGCCATAACTCGAAAGAATTGTCCGATGAATCACTAGTTGATAATTAGCTGCCTGAACGATTAATCCCTTTGTAAATGTGTTTTTATCCCTTGTTTCCACATTGAAGGAACACACATCTCCTCGAGGCAATGCTGGAACACCCTTGTCAAGGATGCAGCCAAAATATTAGCGTCCGCAACGAGCGTCCGTGGGCGGATGTCATCAATTCCGGGTGAGACATGCAGTCGCATAGATAGCAGCTTTTTATCACTGTGTCTGCCGTAAGACTGTATCAGTGAGTCCAGGTGTAGGCACCCTAGTTTCTAAAGATTCAGGAGACCACGGGATACTGTGAAACCTTAATGCATATTGTTGTTGCAGGACATTCGACTCTCCTAATGCAGCCCGAGTTAGGCTATCCATTGTCTAAAGTGGGGGAAATCCACTGTTCACCATCCGCAGGCTGTTCACGAGCTTGTACAGAATCTTATGATTGGAGGTAAATCGCCCTGCTAAAGCCTGTTGACATACTTTGTCCTCGCACACTAGTGATTTACACTTGATACGGTAGACACGCCTTCCAGTTATTGGGACTCGGATCATTTTTGTGGATAAACCATCCCGCGTTACGCATCATCATGCATCTATGTGTCCTACTCCGTCAAAACGATGCCACGTATCTCGAACTGATAGCTTTGGTTTCCGATGCCCACTAATCAAGATGCTAAATTTACTGCCGAAACATTCACAGCCAAGATCCGGTGCATCCTTGGTTATAAAACTTTAGTCAGCTGCTTCATGGAGTCATGTTAAGGTGTCGGAGCTGGTTTGTGGTCTGTGTCGTTTGAATCCTGTTCTCGGGTTATTCAGCATAGGAGGAGTACATGAAAAGCAAAGTCGTATGATCACTGCGTCCTAAGGGGTATTGATTATCACTTACTAGCTCACGACTTCTTTATTAGTGAATACCATGTTAAATATGGATGGACTGTGGTTTCCCTTGAATCTACTGGACTAAATGACATGATCGTTAACCGGAAAATTTGAGACAAGGTATTGCAAGTCTGCTTCGAGTTGCTCTTTTGGTGTGGCCTGGGATTCTAGAGCACATTAGCTGAAATCGCCAACGAGTAGAACGTGACTGTACTTCTTTTTTATCACCTGCCTCAACGCAGCCACCAAGTTGCAGTCCATCTCAGGTGTAGACGATGGTGGGGGGCA
>OX104059.1:61533379-61551139 GCA_944474145.2 Dicrocoelium dendriticum | reverse complement strand
TGAGGGATGTGTGAGACGGCGCATTTCATAATACAACATCCAAATTTGATTTCCAACAGTTCATACCTCGTTCTGCGCACAGTGTCCCTCAAAGGCGCTAGAAATTGTTGTTAGTATCCTACGCTGATGCCCACCTAGTCAGCAACTTCTTAGACAGTTGAACGAGGATTTCCAAGAGGCACAGCACGGACTCCCTCTCTACAAGGTCATCGTTTGTTGTTGTGGAAGGTCGTCTAGGTTTGGGATCATCACAGGACTGACATTCTGCCGTATTCAAAACAGTGAAGCAACTTAAAGCACTGCGTACGACTCATACACTCCTTCTCGTATGCTTGGATTAGCAATGGAAATGTCTCAGTAAAGCTTTTACCAAATTTGTAGCAAAAGTTCACACACGTGTTGTTCTTCAAGTTCTTTCATGGTTTCTTTGACACTAATCCGACGAACAGCTTGTGCAGTTGCGCACTTCAGCGGTTGTAGCTCGCCAATTAACAGTCAGAGCGAAACGCTGCAAATGACAATTTGTTTGTCTAAACAAGCCTGCACCTACGCTCATCAGCCGCGGCACGCTCCATCGGCCGGTTGGTGCGCTAGTGCAAAAGTTCGGTTTCTTTTTGAACAAGCCTAGTATTTTAGCAGTGGGTTTCTGCGTAAGTCTCCGTCTTAGGTAACTGCAACCATTTTCCAAATCTCCAGTGACATCAAATTTTCCCGGTCCATGTGCTCCGTTTTAGCTAGACTTTGACAGGAATAGCAGATCAATTAATTACATGAAGTAAAAGTCGATTAGTATTAAAAATGCAAATAATTACGCAAACGTTCCTTCCCCTTTCGAGGTGACATCGTCAAGTGCGCCTGTACGTAGCAGAGCTTGGCGTTATGAAGCCACATTATCGAGCTCAGCGAACAACAGATCATCAACTGAACAAACTTAGCCACCAAATTTTTACTTCTATTTCGCAAATAAGCATGCCACCTCATCTCGAAATATGCTTAAAACAAATTGTGAAATATTATTTTGAAGGCTTTCATTTGCACGCAGGTTTATAACAGTTTTTATGATAACTTTTCAATCTGGGTCTATTGAAACTCTTGCATGAGCAGCGAAACTTTAACACAATAACATTTTCATAAAACCCATTCGCATTCAGAAATGTTCGAAGCATATTTTACCATGTTTCAGGCTTTGCCTCGTGTGTGTTGCTATCCAAGATGCTTGCGATTTATCAGCCGTCTCTCTGCGTTCGGATAAATGTGTACTATTTGTTTGCTCGACCGTTGTCTGGACAACACGGCGGGTGTGCGTCTGATCGATACGACTACTGATGCGTCTACTTCCTGGCGGCCAAAAGGACAGGGCGTTAGCGAATGACTCAGTTAAGCGGACCCTATTGTAACGTGCATGTGACATGAATTGTAGTGAGCTGCATGGATAAGCCAGAAAGAATTTCACGCTAGCATTTCTTGGTCCAGGTACTCTGAGATTAATCATATGCAATACAATGGATGAAGGGGTGTGACAGGTAACGCATGGAAAGAAATTTCACAAGTGCATGTGCGACTAATGACCATGAACCTAATGGCGGTACTGATGGCTGAGGCATGGAATCACTGTTTAGAAACAAGAGCACACAAGATTGTGTCGGACCAAGATAATACCCAATAAAGAAATCCCTAGGTGGGACAATAATCTCACGGCACCACGAAATCGGATACCTTAGACACATATGCTAGTCTGTGTTGCGACTTTGCACAAAGCTAGTAGGGAAGCATGGTGGTGGATTCTCAGTAATCGCAGTGAGCAAGTATAAATTTCGTAGGGTCATGTATCCCGCACTGTTGTGACGGTGAGATTTGGCGGTACAAAGTTGCGCATCCAATGTCCCCCTTTGGCTGCTCAGTTAGATAATTTTTGGGTTTCGAAAAATATCATTACTCTTGATCGCAGTCGTACAACCATTTAATGCCACCTAGTTCCTGAGAGCGACTAAAACGGGACCAGAATTAGGGTGCTTAGTTTCAATGTAAAACTTGCTACTTGCTTTACTATGACGGCTTTTCTACTGATTCCGCATTCTTGTTTGGTTCTTCGACACTCGTTGCTACGTATCTCCAAGCCAGTATTCTATCCCACAGCGATTTCCGTTAACCATCCACTTAAGTAGATTTGATTTCTTATCTGATGTTTCTAGTTTTATTCCAACAGGCGGTTATAAATCTATGCTGCATAAGGGGAAGGCTATTCAAACCGAATGTAAAAGGTGCTTTCCATAGACAAGCAAAGCATTAATACTGATAGACAGTTGTCCATAGCTTATAAATATTTGACTTCTCCGCTTATCGGTGGAGTGCATTGAAAGCAAAGAAACTGTCAAACATTTGATATCTAACTGCGAATTCTTTACAAAATGGGTGTCTCTGATACGGGAGCAGTTCACAAGATTGTCACGCCAAGTATGGCACCCTGGTTCAAGTTAATGGCGTTCATATTAAAGACGCCAAAATATGGCAAGGTATAGCGCCTGATTCAGGCGGATGCCGATCAGAATTTACTTCAGTGTGACCTAGATACTGTACGTGCTTGGTCAACCCGAAATCTGTTACAATGCAACGTGGAAAAATGCAAGGTAATTTCCATACGACACCAGGGTACCTGTTCCTACAAGCTAGACACGCAAGTACTGCAGCGGACATCCATCGAACGGGACCTTGGCGTGCTTGTACAGGATAATTTTGGTTATTCCAAGCAATCCGCAAAGGGCTCGGAAACTGGTAACCAACACGTCGGCTTGCTACGACGAACGTTCGGACAACAAGACACCACCAGTTTTAGACATGCTGAATGCGGGCGTTCGCCCATTGTCGAATATGCAATAAAGGCCTGGCAGCCATGGCTGCAGCACGACCTAATTGCATTGGACCAACCTCAAAGTCGGGCTTTTAAATACCACCTTCCAGACAAGTAGAGGCTTAATCGTTTGAGAGTATTAAGCTAGCGGTATCGCCAAATACGAGGCGGCTTGATTATGCCGTATTTGATTTTGAACAATCCAAAGCATGTCTGCCACTCTTTACTGCAACTCGGCAGTAAAATCACACTTAGAGACCACTCCTTGAAATTAGCAGAGCAATACAGCTGCCTGGCATGCTGTAGAAACTTCTTTTCTATTTACGAATGTCAATCATGAAACGCTGTTCCCGAATCAGTTGTTTCAGCACCCACGCTACCCAACGTAAAAAGTCGGTTAAATGACGCCCTCAACCACTTACATTTTCTTAACTGACGCTACGCTCCATCCTACCACCGGTTAGTACCTTGGATTTACATTTTTCGACCATTGAAGCAATGGAAACACTCGGAGAGCAGGATTACTGCACCAAAAACGATAAATCCATTATTTCGACAGTAAATCTAATAACTGTATTTTACTAAGCCTTTTCGCTAACCCATCAGACCACTTAACGAGGCTTGTAAAGCAATCCTTCTTAACCCGTATGAAAACAATGTTTATTGTGCATTGTTCATTGAAGCATTTGACGGGACAAGAAGTATGCGAATCCGTCCGCCCTACGCTGGTCGCGCATGTCAATTCGCAACATATTTGCTACCACAGGTAAGTTGATTGAGAGTCTATCTATCTATCCATCTATCTATCTATCTATTTGCCTATCTATATATCTATCTATTTATCTATTTATCTATTTATCTACTCAATTATATGAGTAAGACACCTGACCAATAACAGTGGAGTTAGCGGCCATATAAAGCAAGAAGAACAATCAGAAACATTAAATCTGTTATGTAAGGTTTAGGAGCTCATAAATTGATTGCCGATCGGCACAAGTTCATGTCATCTCAGATGGCTTTCAGCAAGGCTTGGACCTGACCTTTGCACGCCAACTCTAGAGTCGAGAGAGCTAGAACAAACTATCAACATCAACAACCGTTGTGCATCAGCTATTTCAGCTGATGCTTTGCTGCCATACAACAATGATGACCTGCGAAATAAAGAATAATAATCGGGAGAGAAGCGGGACTTACCTGAAAACCTTAATGCCCTAAGCAAACATTCAGGGTCAAGGCGCCTACACCTTGTGTAGACAACATACTGTCACAAACGGCTGGCTATCGTGCAAACCTAAGGCGGCTTCGGCGAGACAGCTTCCTTGCGGCTTTCACTGCCACGCGTCATAATCAGTCAACACCCCACAGATAACTCAGCACCGAACACACTTTAAACGGGCACTCCGAATGAGAGACGGCAGCAGACGCGCCACTGATGTCAGCTGCAAGACATGTCCTGCAAATTCTCTAGCCAAGCACAAGACGGGTCACGTAGACTACAGCCCGGGAGCCGAGACGGACCAACGGTACCCAGTTTGGTCGTCAGTGTCTTCATTTCCTGCTGCCAATTCAACTTTTGTCCACCTCGAGTCTTGCGCCACCCTACAGCTGGCAGACTAAACAAGACCCTCCTAGGCAAGCGGTGATAAGAATACGTAGAACGTGCCCAAGCTAACGCAACTTTTTTAGTGCTATCTGTTGTTCTTTGGAGCTAGCATGAATATCACTACTCAGTACTAGCCTACGCACGTCATCGTTGCAGACATGCTGGTGCCATCCGACACCAGCAATACTTCGCAGACAACGTTGTTCAAAGACTTGAAGGCGCCTCAGATATTCAGACCGAAGGAGCCAAGTTTCACTTCCATAGAACAGTACGGCCCTTTTGTACAGAGACAGCTTCCAAAAGATAACCCAAAATGGTGAGAAAAAGAGTAGCTCCTTGCCAGTCCAACAGAAAGGGCTTACCTTTTGATGAGGCGAATGGAATCTAAACTAAGGGGCAGACACCTCCAAATTACCTAGGACATTTTGAGCATCCTGCGAGGAGGTACAATTGACGGGGATGTCACCTGCCTTCTTCGAGTCACAAAGTTCATCACCTAGAAGTACCTCGACACCATTGTTTTTGGAATTGTACAGAACACTAGGAAAGACACCGTCTATAGAGAAGTTGCACTGGAAGTGTGATTAAGGGACACAGGTTATGCTGAAGAGGTGGGCGAAAGTTCCTTGTACGCCAGCACTCAGCCCTAGGTCCGAGAGCAATTGGATTAAAGGAAGGTTACCTACATCTCTGATGCTTCCATTCTCAACAGAGAGCAGCTCAGTCAACTAAGTAATACGTGGCTCTTATATTTAAGAAGTAAGTGATTGCCATTCGGAAGAAACTTCGATGATGCTCCGGTCAGAGTAAAACGCAACTTGCTCTTCATGTATGTTCGGGAACCACCTTCATCTTTATTAGAGAGCTTTAGATGTAACGCAAATTAGACTAACACACCATGATCAGTACATTCTGTCTATGCATTATTCTAGAAGACGAGGAAGACAACTTCTAGGTTCCAATCGGACAGAATTACTTTAGTAATCAAAACCTCTTAGATGGTGGAAGTTTGTTTCCCTATAAACCATGTATTTACCACATTAAAAAGCGCGGGAGAGTGCCTGTCTTGGCCACGGGTTTTCTAGACCTTTAGGAGGTAAGGCTCATAAACATCGTAAGTCACAGGCAGCGGTGAAACCTCCATACACTAGAAAGCACTGGGGATTTTCTAAGAAGTACTGAACAGAGATGCAGACCAGTTATACTGCTACTCGAAGCGCTAAGTTCCATGCACAAATAATTTTTGATAATGGGTTGCATCAACATTTAAATTTACACATAAAACAGCGCTTACTGTCGAATTTTCGTCACCAGGAAATCGGGTCAGTAGGAATAGATTACAGGAAATTTGCAGAACCGCCGCTTGCACGATGAATATTAAGGGAGATGTCCACCTTGACTCTCGAACATCCTAAAAAAGATTTTGTGGTCAGCATTAGTCAGAGGCGTAGCATAGCGCGGAGGGAAGTCAGTCGCAAGAGGGGTGTAATAGGGGGCCGAATTTCTATATATCCCCAGGCGGAATTGTCATAAGGGGCAACAGAAATAATCTGCGAGGGCATTCAACATGAGTCTACTCAATTAATTTGTTCCGTGCGTATCCCACTCACTTGTGCAGGTGTGTAGGTGTGCGTGTATAGCCCGTCGCCTTCAGCCAATTGCACCTCAGACGCACTAAGTCATAGGGGTGCAGGTGGGACGCTTCAGCTCCTACCAGGGACAGTGTCACTGGCCGAGGCACTAGGTTGGCCTTTCTTTCTTTGTCCTTGGAAGCGATTCCCACCAATTAGAACGAGAGTAGGGATTTGAATGACGATTGGTTTGGGATAACGAGCCACAGCCAAATAAGTTTGCCGTACGGTTTTGAATGTGCAGTTCACCTAAACGCAATGGTTGGCTCGTATGTTCGGCACTCGAGGGAGGTGAAGAACGTCGTACTGAAAACGTACGAGGAAGGGGGCGATTGGAAGCAGGTCGCTTGCATACTGAAGGTGAACGTGAAAACTTGCCGCAACTGAATACGGGCGTACGAATCGACGGAACCGGTGGGGCAGCACGGGGAGTCCGTCGCAGAGCACTGGGAGGAAGTCACGTCGACTCTCTGGTGGAGTGGGTTCTGCAGAGCCTACCGTTACCCTTGAACTCCTTCGTTTGCGGTTGAAAGCGGAGTTCGAACTTTCAGTAAGTACCAGCACTGTCTCACGATACTTGGATGGTAGACTTATAACAATGAAGAAATTACACACCATTCCGGAGTCCATGAACACGCTGGAGAACAAAGAGTGACGCAGGTCATTCGTTTTGCAGCTCATGGATTACGAGGTGGAAGGAAGGCAACCGGTGTGGATTGATGAGACCAACTTATTTTACTCCCGCAATCGTGGCCGCTCACGACGTGGTAGTCGAGCGCAGTGTACAGTGGCGAACAGCCGGGGACCGAATGTTCATCTTGTCGGCGCTATGACAAACAACGGCTTGATAGCGTGTTCGGTTCGGAGAGGAAGTTACAACAAGTAAAAGTGCGACAAGTGCTTGATACCAACGGAGCAGGGTTTGTGGAAAGGTGTCTTTTGATTTGTGACAACGCGCCCTGTCACACGCACCTGGAGCAGGTTTTTCTGGAGGAACCATACCGCACTGGGAGACTTCTACGCCTTGTGCCATACTCACCAGCTCTCAATCCCATCGAGGGCATCTGGAGCATAATAAAGACTCATGTAAAACAGGCAATGAGAGGACGGTACTCCGAGATGCTCCTGTGGGATCCTGAAGACATTATGAATAAAAGCGAGTGGCGGATTCGCTTTTTGGAGCACGCGGTGTCTGAAGCACGGGCCTTAATGACGCAGCGGCACTGCCAACAAATGGTTCAACATGTCAGTAAGAATTATGGACGTGTTGTTCATTTGGTTGATCTGTAAAACCTTCTGTTGGCAGTAAGCTACCTGTGCTAAGCGAGTGTTGTTGTTACATTATTATGATGACGGGTCAGAATGCACTTTATACTCTGCTAGAAATAGCCGGTTCTCTAATCGGGGGAACATCGTGGACTTCCGGTAAGTTGGTGCGTGTGGTCGCGTCGCATACCCAATTTAGTTGCCGCGTTGTAGAACAATCTTGTAGGAGCTTGACAAACAGATGCCACTCTAACACCGTTGTGTAACAAGCAATTATGTTCTACCGCCTGTCGTCGATTGTTTTTGGAGAGCCAGTGGATAAGGACTTTGATAAGGGCATAATGCATACGAAAATTGAACTATGCAGACTTGACGTACATGGGTATTGTGTGTGGCCGTTTGCCGGATTGCTTCACCCGCTACACCAACGCAGGCGGCTGGACGCTGGAAGCGGAAACGCAGAGCATGTAGGACAAGCACAACTAACGTTTATCACGCTCTCTAGGGAAATATTTCCCGAGGTGTATTTGTCAGTTGTGGGCTGTATTCGAACACACCACAGGGTTACGGTGAGAGGATGCTTTGAAGCTGCAGATAAAATGTACTCGCTTTGGCGAATCAAATTTACTTGTCGGGTTGTAACATCCGCACAGGGATGAGCAGCTCCGCATGCCGCACACCAATCCGTGCGTTCACGTGACATTTGCCATTTGCAAGTGGAAGTTGCTATTTCGCTCCATCCCAATTCTACGTGGGTAAATGATGCGGTTATAGCCGGACATCTGTTGCAATCATATCTCGTGCGTGTTGTCCTCATCCATCCGCACACCTCAGGCTCCGTCCACCATCGCGAGCTGTGACTACACAGTGCAGCTAATCACGAGGCATAAATCAGGCCCACTCCCCATCCACCTCGGACTTTTAGAAGGTGGTTGATATGAAACGGTCCAGCAGCCTACCAATTATCTGTTTCGCCTTTCATTGCCCTGGGTCTTTAACGACCCAATGTACTCCCGGATAGGGAAGCCCTGGGTACTCTTGCCATTACACATATTACATTAGGCGCGCGATCCGTCGAAACTTAGTTCCAGTGTTGTTGTCGGGAAAATGAGCGGTTACATTACATCCCTAATTGCTATGGACTAAAATTTCACATGCTTTACTGGCACATTCAACACGCACGAGATATGATTGCAACAGATGTCCGGCTATAACCGCATCATTTACCCACGTAGAATTGGGATGGAGCGAAATAGCAACTTCCACTTGCAAATGGCAAATGTCACGTGAACGCACGGATTGGTGTGCGGCATGCGGAGCTGCTCATCCCTGTGCGGATGTTACAACCCGACAAGTAAATTTGATTCGCCAAAGCGAGTACATTTTATCTGCAGCTTCAAAGCATCCTCTCACCGTAACCCTGTGGTGTGTTCGAATACAGCCCACAACTGACAAATACACCTCGGGAAATATTTCCCTAGAGAGCGTGATAAACGTTAGTTGTGCTTGTCCTACATGCTCTGCGTTTCCGCTTCCAGCGTCCAGCCGCCTGCGTTGGTGTAGCGGGTGAAGCAATCCGGCAAACGGCCACACACAATACCCATGTACGTCAAGTCTGCATAGTTCAATTTTCGTATGCATTATGCCCTTATCAAAGTCCTTATCCACTGGCTCTCCAAAAACAATCGACGACAGGCGGTAGAACATAATTGCTTGTTACACAACGGTGTTAGAGTGGCATCTGTTTGTCAAGCTCCTACAAGATTGTTCTACAACGCGGCAACTAAATTGGGTATGCGACGCGACCACACGCACCAACTTACCGGAAGTCCACGATGTTCCCCCGATTAGAGAACCGGCTATTTCTAGCAGAGTATAAAGTGCATTCTGACCCGTCATCATAATAATGTAACAACAACACTCGCTTAGCACAGGTAGCTTACTGCCAACAGAGGGTTTTACAGATCAACCAAATGAACAACACGTCCATAATTCTTACTGACATGTTGAACCATTTGTTGGCAGTGCCGCTGCGTCATTAAGGCCCGTGCTTCAGACACCGCGTGCTCCAAAAAGCGAATCCGCCACTCGCTTTTATTCATAATGTCTTCAGGATCCCACAGGAGCATCTCGGAGTACCGTCCTCTCATTGCCTGTTTTACATGAGTCTTTATTATGCTCCAGATGCCCTCGATGGGATTGAGAGCTGGTGAGTATGGCACAAGGCGTAGAAGTCTCCCAGTGCGGTACGGTTCCTCCAGAAAAACCTGCTCCAGGTGCGTGTGACAGGGCGCGTTGTCACAAATCAAAAGACACCTTTCCACAAACCCTGCTCCGTTGGCATCAAGCACTTGTCGCACTTTTACTTGTTGTAACTTCCTCTCCGAACCGAACACGCTATCAAGCCGTTGTTTGTCATAGCGCCGACAAGATGAACATTCGGTCCCCGGCTGTTCGCCACTGTACACTGCGCTCGACTACCACGTCGTGAGCGACCACGATTGCGGGAGCAAAATAAGTTGGTCTCATCAATCCACACCGGTTGCCTTCCTTCCACCTCGTAATCCATGAGCTGCAAAACGAATGACCTGCGTCACTCTTTGTTCTCCAGCGTGTTCATGGACTCCGGAATGGTGTGTAATTTCTTCATTGTTATAAGTCTACCATCCAAGTATCGTGAGACAGTGCTGGTACTTACTGAAAGTTCGAACTCCGCTTTCAACCGCAAACGAAGGAGTTCAAGGGTAACGGTAGGCTCTGCAGAACCCACTCCACCAGAGAGTCGACGTGACTTCCTCCCAGTGCTCTGCGACGGACTCCCCGTGCTGCCCCACCGGTTCCGTCGATTCGTACGCCCGTATTCAGTTGCGGCAAGTTTTCACGTTCACCTTCAGTATGCAAGCGACCTGCTTCCAATCGCCCCCTTCCTCGTACGTTTTCAGTACGACGTTCTTCACCTCCCTCGAGTGCCGAACATACGAGCCAACCATTGCGTTTAGGTGAACTGCACATTCAAAACCGTACGGCAAACTTATTTGGCTGTGGCTCGTTATCCCAAACCAATCGTCATTCAAATCCCTACTCTCGTTCTAATTGGTGGGAATCGCTTCCAAGGACAAAGAAAGAAAGGCCAACCTAGTGCCTCGGCCAGTGACACTGTCCCTGGTAGGAGCTGAAGCGTCCCACCTGCACCCCTATGACTTAGTGCGTCTGAGGTCCAATTGGCTGAAGGCGACGGGCTATACACGCACACCTACACACCTGCACAAGTGAGTGGGATACGCACGGAACAAATTAATTGAGTAGACTCATGTTGAATGCCCTCGCAGATTATTTCTGTTGCCCAAGAGGACAATTTGTTCGAGCAATTATATAGTACTCTCGGGTGCTGTATCATCATCATCATCATTATACATGTCAGCTAGAGATTGTAAAACACCTGCGCTATTGTACCGCAATAAGTGTCGGGTGCTGTACACTAGCTTTGAATGACATAATATCCTCATACGCTGAATGTTGAACATTTTATTTTGTTTCTCTATGACCAACAAATTATTTGGGCCATGTGTCACACCTGTACCAACGTTCTTCCTGGCAATCCACATACTTTCACTCTATTTACCTCAGTGTCCCAAACTTTTTGCCATTTCCTCCGATACTAAAATACATTTTAACCTGAGCCGATTGTGTGACCTTCACGCGCCTATTCTGTCTTTATTCTGGACGCCACTCCGGAGGGCAAAACTAATTACTACGCCACTGGCGTTAGTGTTTCTGCTTAGTGAAATATAGTCAAAGCTAACGAAAAGTATTCGACCGATTTCGAGAAGCTGGAGAGATAGAGCAGAGATCCATTAGTTAACAGGACTACTAGAGAAGCCACAAACATATGTCGCAGAGCTGTACATAGGATGGCAGTGTTTGGCCCAATGCTATTTAATGTCTGAACACAAGGTAGTCTGACACTAAACGTGAGCAAGACTCCCTGTGCATGTGAAAGGTCTACTAGCTAATACTGAAGGGCTTGGCTATTGTCAATGAAGGATCCTCACCAGTTGAATTGCGTGACCGCGAAGGAAGCGCATTCATTCCATCCAATGTCTCAGCATTATTAGTTTTAAACGCGATCGCTTTGTTATGCTGTCAATCGAAGACAGGTAGCAGTGAACATAATCCGTCCGTGTTTAGTTTTAGGGGCTTCGTAGGTTCCGCCCATATGTCATTAGAGTGGTTGATATAACCAATTGCTTTGTCACCTGGAAGCGTTCCGTTTGATTTGTTTGATAAGTTTGCCAGCAAATTAAGTAACCTGATGCAGCTGGGTGTAATCGTTATGGTCGATGAGCGGATCGATTGGGTTAGTCAATTCGCAATTGTTTCAAAATGAGACTTTGATATGTGTTTGTGCATAGATCCCAAGACATGGAACGTATCTTGCTGTAGAGAACACTATGCACTAACAACGTTCAAGGATGTCCTGTAGCGTTTGGCTAAGGTAGAATAGTTCATCAAGTTTGAGTTCTCATCTTCGTTCCGGCACGTGTTCCTACACGATGAATCCAGTTGGCTACCGACTTTTGTCGAACGCTTCGGGCGTTTGCGATGGATAACTTCGCCAATCGTTTTGAAGGTTTTGGATTGACTTTTTCATAAAGGTTTATTACAAGCTGTCCACGCTGGTGACGGAGTAACATGTGTTGCAGAGGATTTGTTGATTGACAGCTCATCAGACCAAGATTACGACACCAACCTGCACCACTTCCTACGCGTAAAAGAACATGAAGCCCAAGCGCGCGAAAATTGTGCCCTGAAAACAGGAAGTGATTTTTCATGAGCACGTTTTGACATCCGAAGGAATAAAGATTTATCCCGGAAAGATGCAAGGCAGTGCAGGATATGCCACAACTTTAGGATGTCGATGCTGCTAGTCAAGAGACATGGTAAATTATTTGAGCCGTTTTTTGCCAAGTCATTCTGAAATCATGGCGCACATCCGGAGATTGACTCGCAATGGTGTTAATTGGAATTGGAGTAAATGGCAGGGGCCACTTTTGCAGTCATCATGCAACTTGTTAGATGTGCACCAGTACTCGGTTACTGCGATTCAGTTCTGCCTTTAGAGTTGTAATATGACAGCACTTAGAGCGTGAATGGTCACAATTCTCATGTAAGATATTAAACCCTTGAATTTCCGCAGTCGGGCGCTCAGGTTTGCGGAAGGGCGCTTTGCACAGATCGAACAGGAGATGGTCGCTGTTCTCTACGCGATGGACGTTACAGCGATCACACATTTGGTAGGAAGCTCACCATATATACTGACCATTAACCGCTCGTGTGAATAACTATACACTGCTATACAGTGTCCTTCGGCAAATTCGACGATGCTTATCCGCGCACAAAAGTACGACCTGGATCTTGTATGCACCCCTGGGACGCAGACTCTCATCGTGGATTATCTGTAGAGACTACATCTTCCGATAAGCGAACAACAGTAGGAAGAAATGAAGGCAGTAAACCTGGCGCAATTTCTAGAAGTAAAAGCAGACTGCCTGTATAAGGCGCCGTATGGATATAGACGTGACATGTGCTGCGCTGTAAGATGTGATCATGTCAGGAGGATCAGATACAGCGGACAAACTCATTTTCCCTTTTACAACTTTTGGGATGAATTCACTGTGGATGGCGGAGTACTGTTCCGAGGAAATCACACTTGGACCCCGGCAAACAAATGTTGATACATGCTCATCGGGCTCACGTAGGTGTTAACTACCAAGCAATCAGCAAGCAATCGGTGATTAATAAATTTAGATGTCAGTTGGTCTGACATAGAATACAGAAGGAACGGGTCTCCGACAATGACCCAAAGGTTGAAATTGCCGCCTTTCAGACTTCTGCAAACTATGGAAACTTTCGCACTGACAAAACAACCCTGTCATAGCTAGTCAAACGGAAAATCAGATGCGTCGGTCAAACAAGACCATAGGCCGTTTTTGAAGGCCAGAGCTAGACAACAGGACCCGTATCTGATGCGGTTATAGATTCGCAATAAGCCAGCATCGAAAATAGGTCACATTTCAGTGCAGTGTCTGTACACCAGTATGACAAGAACTCTCATGTCTGAGTCCGTGGCACTTTTACGCGTTGTTTTGCCGCCACATGAGCAATTGCAAAGGAGTTTAAGAAAACGGATTGCAGATCAGAAACAGTAATATGACCAGGATAACCGGGCGCTACCCTAACTATCAGCCAAGTTGTAGGTATGGATATAACTAATGTCGGGTATCAACCAGCGATGAGTAAAGGAGTACTGGCTGCTAGACTAAGAGAAGAATTTTATGAAATCGGTATTAGAGGAAAGCTAATGAGAACGAACTGAATAGAACTGAGATAACATCCACAACGAGAAGATGAAGTTGAAGTAAGCCACCAAACAGCTTACCGTAAGGTCACAAGGAAAAGGGCTGCAGAAACCAGGCGGAGCAGTGGAGTTACGGAATATTCAGAAGCCACGATCCATGGTCTGAAGTGAGGTACATGCCCCATCATCATCATCATCATACACGTTAGCTAGAGGTGGGAAACACCTCAGCTACTGTGCCGCAATACAAAGAAAAAAGGAGAGAAAAAAACAACTGGTGAAAGCTGGCTGAGCTACCGGTAACGGATGGGCATCGTTCCGGTAAGCTACCAGCCGGCTGCTGTGCACCCAAAAAAAATTATGCAAAATTATATAAGGCTAAGTAATGAGATCGTGGTTGGAGGGGGAGGCTAAGAGGGATGGGGTGGGACAAAGGAACTCACAGCACGAACGCCACTGAGGTCGGCTTCTAGTCATATCAGCAAGTGTGTCCAACCAAACGTGTTCATCGTCTTTCTGACCGCAACCAGGGAGCTGAGACGCTCCAACCGAGGCCAGCTCAGAAGTGAGGGTCTTCATTCCTCTGGACCAAGTCATCGCTTGGCCACCCCTCCTCTTCTTCCATCCACACCCCCGGCGCGCAAACAACACACGTCGCGGAAGTCGGTGGGCTGGCATGCGTAACACGTGGCCGAGCCATCGGAGTCTGATGCGTGAAATAACGGATTTGACCGATGTCCCGCATGCAGTCTCGTTATCATTTGCGGATGGCGATGTGGTCAATTTGCGATCCCGGTTGGTCGGGTGATTTGAGTCTCCAGATGGCGTATTGTAGCCAAAATTTGGTGCTGTAAACAAATAGACCGTAACAGGTGTAGAGATGAAGTAGTAATCAGTGTTGTACGCCCTGCGAATACCAAGTCCACGTTGATATTTGAGTTCACTGTCATCAACATCAAGTCTACCGGTCAGCGCATTTTGGTAGTTGGCAGGTACCATGATTCCTGTACGGCGCTTTGCATGGAAGTTAAGAAAGATGACAGTAAAATGTACCTTTGATTGGGCCAGAGCTGCACTCTGTGGAAGCAAACGCCGCTACGAGGAACAGAAAACGTTCGTTGGCTCCGCGGTCAGACGATCATTCTGGGATTTACAGCTGAATCGCGCAGAGCTTGACGTTGCAAGGAGCCAGTCGAGTAACGCAGTCTCAGCATGTGTGTTAAACGCAATCCTCTAACAGGCACTACCAGAGACTTCGGCAGTTTAGTCTCCAGATGGGCGCCGTGTGAATGTAACAGTGGAACCACCAGTCGTTGAAACCAATCACAGCGTTGTGCTAGCATCATGTAAATGAGTCTCAGAGAGGCAGAAAATGTCAATGGTTGCCTGCCGTCAAGGGCTGCCTGCAATTCGATCCACATAAACGCCAGAACATTAAAGATAGCCAACCAGAATTGAGAATGGTATGCTAGACGAGGCTTGTTGAAGTGAATAGGCAGCGTGTCCTTGAGGCAAACCACTTAAAGTGTGCGGCGTGAACCCTAGCTGAAGACTGGGTGATTTGGTGAACACAGAAACGGAGGAGAGCTTCTAAAAATGGAGGTATTGAACAAGCTTGTAATTAAGTAGTCGGGTGGTGGGGCTGTAGCGTTTAATATAACAGGTAAGGCGGCCAGCCCAATGACCGAAGTTAGCAATACCAGCGAGCAAGCAGGTCGAGCAGAGAAACGTCGGTCTAAGGTTTGGTGGCTTTGTAGTTTCCGGTTTGCCAGGGCGAGGAAGAAGTTTGGCTTATGAGAGCCCATCCGAAGCCCTGAGCCAGTAAAACCTGACCAGCAAGGCAGCGGGGCGTTTAAGGTACGTGGCAGACCGTTTTAACCCGGTTGTTTATTCAAGGATAATACGGTTTTCGAGTAGAAACAAACTACTCAAGGCATTCAAGAAACGAAAACTTAGTAACACGGGGCACGCAAAATTTGCTTGGACAATTTAACTTGCCACCAGGCACGAAGGCAGTTGAAATGGAATCGGCTAATTCAAGTTCATCGTGTTCAGTAAGCGTGCAAGCCGGTGGACATAGAGCTAGTTTATCCGCCTTCAGTTATTTTCTTACTTCTTGTTACGGAACTAAGTGGTCAGTGCCCCTATATCCAAAGGCATTACTTTTGGCACAACACCGTACAAGATTTTTGGTATTTGATGTGCAACCAGTTGGCCATCTGAGAATTTTGCACACTGTGTGATACTTCAGCCGATTGAACGCAACTGGATATTCACGAAGACTGCTGATAGACGAGACTATTTGTACAGTTATATCACAGAGAATGAGTCCGCTAGAGTACAGCTTCGTTTTAATTCCGGCAACACAGTGCATCCGCTTTGAGAATCCGTCGACGAAATTTATCGCTTACAATGTGAGAGGTCATTGCACATCACAAATGCCATGAAAGCAGCAGTAATCAAGAACGGGCATAGCTTCTTAATAATAGATCAGGACTACCAATAACTAGTCCATCAGATAATTCACGTATGAGAGTGAGCATACGAGATTTGCAGTTAAATATCGTCTGAAATCCTCCTACTCATCAGTAATGTACGGTATCAGAATCAAGCGGCAACGCGATACAAGTTTCCGAATACCATCTCAGTGGTTGATCTTAGCTAGGTTTACCTATTAGTAAACCGCCTCTCGATTTAACTTTGAGAACCTCAATTCAAACAGATAAGTTAATTGCAAATCCAGCTCTGAATTTCCAATGCTCAACTAGAGCGCCATTCTAACAACGCAAAAAGCACGTGGCAACGTAACTCTTCTCCCCTTGTCTATCACATGGAGCATATAGTTCTGAGTCATTTCATTAGATACTTAGTCTAGACGGCAGAAAGCGGTTCATGGCACCTAAGCTCGATTATCCCATCTGTCCAAGATAACAGGCCATAGACCAGATGTAGTTCGAGGTTAACCAGGCGTGTCTAAACCACCCACCGCTGTTCAACTTGAAAGTGAACGATGCCTCATTCTTAAGCAACACAGGGTTAAAGGAACTGCTCTGTAGGGCGCTTCTTGACGGCCTAGTTACACGGCTTTGCAACCTATTCCCCTTAATCTAACACCTTACTTTTAACTGATTACATGCACAAAATAGGTCACGCAAATACACCGTTAACTCTAAAGGATCATAACATGGTAAAACCTTGCTGTCCGTATCAGTACATGCAGTTACTCCTATGTAGAACTGGTGGATTGTTAACATACTTTTGAGGAATTTTCAAGCCTTCACTGGTTACGGACCGTGCGTACAGGTGTTTTAAAATTTTTGTTTGGCCCTACTTAAAACGTTTGGATGCAAAAAGAATGTTTAGCACATATGTGTTTGCTGTGTAAAGTGTACACCAAAATGCTTCATTTGGTGTATTTTCCAATCTGTACAAATTTAGTAGATATCCACTGGTTATTTTCGGATATCCCAGTGATTGGCCAAGTTGCTGTCTGAGTTCACCATCTTGGATTGGCTTGTGGCTTTGTCAACTGGTGCAGCTGCATACCCCTGGGACAGACACGCAGCCAAATCAACTCCATCTACCGCTCACTAGTCCCTCACAGCTTCAATGTTCGCTTGACGTATGCATACCGCAACAGAAGTCTGGGAATTAAGCAGTCCGTCCACTGGCTCGGGTAACGACACCAGACCGTATGACAAACATCGAGTAAGTGCACATTCAAAAGGGCTCCAAGCTAAGAGAGTTTGCTGGTAAGGAGAATGTAATCGATTAGTCAAACGCGGCTTATTTTGCTCTCATTTTTCCAAGTGGTAACATCCGAAGTGTGCTAGCTTATCCCGACAGCAGGTGCGCGAGATGAATAGTTCTCAAGATGTCTTTTGGTTCTGTGCTATCTGTATGCTTGTTCTATTTCATAATTGCAACCAGTTGGTAGTAGAAGCCGAGAAGCGAATGAGCACTAAGCTCAACCCATTGAAAACAATGCTGAACCAGTTAAACCTAGGAACATCTAAATACATGAATGGTGCACAAGTTGTTACACCTCAGTCAC
>OX104059.1:61512644-61532880 GCA_944474145.2 Dicrocoelium dendriticum | reverse complement strand
GAGAACACTGATTGTATGCTCCTGCAACTCAGCTTTAAATTTTTCTCCTCTTTTGACAGAGGTTGCAAAACAACACACATTGAAATCACCCATGGTCAAGGTGTGAGTGTCTTCTTTTTAAAGTTCGCCGTAGGACAGCCGCAATTTGATAGTCCGTTTCAGATGTAGATGCGAGAACGGTACACCAAGACCATAAGGTAAGTGTCTCTGCCTCTTAAGTGCAGGCGACACCATAGAGAATCAGGAATCAGCGAATCTGAATCCTCCATGACCTCGCGCTGTAAGTCGCTTCGATAATACAGAATTACGCCTCCTCCTGTTGTCAGTCTGTCGTTCCGAATGAGTGATAGGCCAGGTAGTGAAATTTCAGCGTACGTCTTTTCAGTGTGCAACCACGTCTCCGTAATACCGATGATATCATATTTCTGGGAAACTTGGCGATTTTTCAGTTTGGCCAGCTTACTGAAGAAGTCCTGAGTATTCATTTACAAGCAGGCTAGTTTATTGGTCTCTAGTAAACTACAGAGGGTCATGAAGTCAGGTGTGTGGGAGTGCCGACCGATGTGAGGTCGGCCGTTATTAGTTGCTTTCAATGAAATGCTGATACTGCTTCCGTACCTTGCCCTAACCAAGGCGCCCCCAACCCTCATTTAGATTTAGGTCATTATTTGGTAAGGGAGCAATCATCGCCGATACGTCTGCTTTTTCAGATGAGTTCATAACGGGACGTTGCGAAGCATCTGCACAATTTAACCAAAGTTCCGATGCAAGGCTTCGATTTTTGCGCCAACTATGTAATACCTCCACCGCTGCCTGCTCGGATTAAACCAAGAATTGTAAACTTCTCGGACCGCATCCTCTATAACTTGGCGCGTGTGGTAACCATTCAAGAAACCGCGCCACAACATTATCCACGGAAATAGTTTCGCGGATGAATCTCCATTTCACTAAATCCTGATTTCCGGCCCTTTTGGTCATCGTGGGAAGGCAGCTCTGGCACACCATGGATGAAGATAATGTTTGGGCGATCAGGCTTGTTATGTGCTTCTCGGAGTTTCTTTTCGACCGTCGCATGTTCCACGGAACATCAAGATATTTACGTATCCCACACGATCCATGTCGCAGCGCGTTTGCGGAGAGCGGAACATTTTGCAAATCAGTTGAGTATTATAGTGTTACTCTAATAGTTCTGGGCTTGCCAAAGTGCGCAGAGTTCGGGTGAAGGGTATTTCGTACTGTTTGTGCGTTTGGTTTTTAATTTCATCAGGAAGCACAAGGACTCCCATTCGTTTAAGTTTTGGGACAACTTACCTTGCAATGCGATAGCTGCTGACTCAGGTACTTTCGAGCATACGACAGTCAGAGCACTATTCTTAGATCCATTTTTCGTTGCACTGTAAGATAGGAGGACTGTTTACCCTGACTTTCCACTAAGTGACGATTGCTTAGCGTTGGTCGCTCCATTCAAGTTAGTGAGGTCTATAACAGAAGAGACTGAAAGTGTGGCCTCTCGGGTGAACATTGCAGCAATCTCGGTAGCAGTGAACGATGTTCTAGGAAGCTTTAGCTTAACAACAGACCTCTGAGCTGCAGATGCTGAGGGTTGCAGGTTGGCTGCTCTGCCCTTTTTTAAATATAGGTGTCATCAAGACTGGTGAGAAGTGAGTACGCACACATTTCGTTTGGTGCCTGAGTTTAATTGCCACGGACGTTGCTTTCCTCTAGGAGTTACGACCACTTTTCGCATGGTGTTCTGCCAAAGATGGGAAAAACAACGGCGATCGAGACCTGGTTGAGCGTGACTGAGGTGTAACAACTTGTGCACCATTCATGTATTTAGATGTTCCTAGGTTTAACTGGTTCAGCATTGTTTTCAGTGGGTTGATCTTAGTGCTCATTCGCTTCTCGGCTTCTACTACCAACTGGTTGCAATTCGGAAATAGAACAAGCATACACTTACAATTGGGATGGTCGAACAGATAGCACAGAACCAAAAAACATCTTGAGAAATATTCATCTCGCGCACCTGCTGTCGGGATAAGCTGGCACATTTCGGATGTTACCACTTGGAACAATGAGAGCAAAATAAGCCGCGTTTGACTAGTCGATTGCACTCTCCTTATCCGCAAAATCCCTTAGCTTGGAGCCCTTTTGGATGTGCACTTACTCGATGTTTGTCATTCGGTCTGATGTCGTTACCCGAGCCAGTGGACGGACTGCTTAATTCCCAGACTTCTGTTGCGGTATGCATACGTCAAGCGAACCTTGAAGCTGTAAAGGACTAGTGAGCGGTCGATATAGTTGATTTGGCTGCGTGTCTGTCCCAGGGGTATTCAGCTGCACCAGTTGGCAAGTCCACAAGCAAATCCACAAGCGGCGAACTCCGACAGCAATTGGGCCAAACGCTGAGATCTCCGAAAATAACCAGTGGATATCTACTAAATTTGCACATATTGGAAAATACACCAACTGACGATTTTTGATGCACACTTTACACAGAAAACACATTTGTGCTAAACATTCTTCCTGCATCCAAACGTTTTAAGTATAGTCAAACAAAATTTTTAAAACACCTGTATGCACGATCCGTAACCAGCGAAGGCTTGGAAATTCCTCAAAAGTATGTTAACAATCCACCAGTTCTAGGTACGTGTAGCTGCGTGTACTGATACAGACAGCAAGGTTTTACTATGTTATGATCCTTTAGAGTTAACGGTGTATTTGCGTGACCTATTTTGTGCATATAATCATTTAAAAGTAAGGTGTCAGATTAAGGGGAATAGGTTGCAAAGCCGTGTAACTAAGCCGTCGAGAAGCGCCCTACAGAG
The DNA here is from genome assembly GCA_944474145.2 of Dicrocoelium dendriticum. NCBI lineage: Eukaryota > Metazoa > Platyhelminthes > Trematoda > Plagiorchiida > Dicrocoeliidae > Dicrocoelium > Dicrocoelium dendriticum. The sequence continues at coordinate 61,530,052 of OX104059.1, read as the reverse complement.
CAGTTCATTTAACCCTGTGTTGCTTAAGAATGAGGCATCGTTCACTTTCAAGTTGAACAGCGGTGGGTGGTTTAGACACGCCTGGTTAACCTCGAGATACCTCTGGTCTATGACCTGTTATCTTGGACGGAATCCAGTATCTTCGTTCACCTGATGGGATAATCGAGCTTAGGTGCCATGAACCGCTTTCTGCCGTCTAGACTAAGTATCTAATGAAATGACTCAGAACTATATGCTCCATGTGACAGACAAGGGGAGAAGAGTTACGTTGCCACGTGCGGTTTGCGTTGTTAGAATGGCGCTCTAGTTGAGCACTGGAAATTCAGAGCTGGATTTGCAATTAACTTATCTGTTTGAATTGAGGTTCTCAAAGTTAAATCGAGAGGCGGTTTACTAATAGGTAAACCTAGCTAAGATCAACCATTGAGATGGTATTCAGAAAATTTTATCGCGTTGCTGCTTGATTCTGATACCGTACATTACTGATGAGTAGGAGGATTTCAGACGATATTTAACTGCAAATCTCGTATGCTCACTCTCACACGTGAACCATCTAATGGACTAGTTATTGTTAGTCCTGATCTATTATTAAGAAGCTATGCCCGTTCTTGATTACTGCTGCTTTCATGGCATTTGTGATGTGCAATGACCTCTCACATTGTAAGCGATAAATTTCGTCGACGGATTCTCAAAGCGGATGCACTGTGTTGCCGGAATTAAAACGAAGCTGTACTCTAGCGGACTCATTCTCTGTGATATAACTGTACAAATAGTCTCGTCTATCAGCAGGCTTCGTGAATATCCAGTTGCGTTCAATCGACGGATGTATCTCACAGTGTGCAAAATTCTCAGATGGCCAAGTGGTTGCACATCAAATACCAAAAATCTTGTACGGTGTTGTGCCAAAAGTAATGCCTTTGGATATAGGGGGGCTGACCGCTTAGTTCCGTAACAAGAAGTAAGAAAATAACTGAAGGCGGATAAACTAGCTCTATGTCCACCGGCTTCCACGCTTACTGAACACGATGAACTTGAATTAGCCGATTCCATTGCAACCGCTTTCGTGCCTGGTGGCAAGTTAAATTGTCCAAGCAAATTTTGCGTGCCCCGTGTTACTAAGTTTTCGTTTCTTGAATGCCTTGAGTAGTTTGTTTCTACTCGAAAACCGTATTATCCTTGAATAAACAACCGGGTTAAAACGGTCTGCCACGTACCTTAAACGCCCCGCTGTCTTGCTGGTCAGGTTTTACTGGCTCAGGGCTTCGGATGGGCTCTCATAAGACAAACTTCTTCCTCGCCCTGGCTAACCGGAAACTACAAAGCCACCAAACCTTAGACCGACGTTTCTCTGCTCGACCTGCTTGCTCGCTGGTATTGCTAACTTCGGTCATTGGGCTGGCCGCCTTATCTGTTATATTAAACTCTACAGCCCCACCGCCCGACTACCTAATTACAAGCTTGTTCAATACCTCCATTTTTAGAAGCACCCTTCCTTTTCTGTGTTCACCACATCATCCCGTCTTCAGCTAGGGTTCACGCCGCACACTTTAAGAGGTTTGGCTCAAGGACACGCTGTCTATTTACTTCAACAAGCCTCGTCTAGCACACCTTTCTCAATTCTAGCTGGCTATCTTTAATGTTCTGGCGTTTATGTGGATCGAATTGCAAGCAGACCTTGACGGATGGCAACCATTGACATTTTCTGCCTCACTGAGACTCTTTTACATGATGCTAGCATAACTCTGTGATTGGTTTCAACGACTGGAGGTCCCACTTTTACTTTCACACTGCACCCATCTGGAGACTAAACTGCCGAAGTCTCTGGCAGTGCCTATTAGAGGATTGCGTTTAACACCCATGCTGAGAATGCGTTACTCGACCGGCTCCTTGCAACGTCATGCTCTGCGCGATTCAGCTATAAATCCCAGAATGATCACCTGACCGCGGAGCCAGCGAGCGTTTTCTGTTCCACGTACCGGCGTATGATTCCACAAAGTGCAACTCTGGCAAAATCAAAGATACATTTTACTGTCATCTCTCCTAACGTCTATGAAAAGCGCCGTACAGGAATCATGGTACCTGCCAACTACCAAAATGCGCTTACCGGTAGACTTGATGTTGATGATAGTGAACTCAAATATCAACACGGACTTGGTATTCGCAGGGCGTACAACACTGATTACTACTTCATCTCTACACCTGTTATGGTCTATTTGTTTACAGTACTAACTTTTGACTTCAATACGCCATCTGGCGACTCAAATCACCCGACCAACCGGGATCGCAAATTGACCACATCGCCATCCGCAAATGATAGCGAGACTGCATGCGGGACATCAGTCAAATCTGGGGCATGTACCTCACTTCAGACCATGGGTCGTGGCTTCTGAATATTCCGTAAGCTCCAGTGCTCCGTCTGGTTTCTGCAGCCCTTGTCCTTGTGACCTTACGGTAAGCTGTTTGGTGGCTTGCTTCAACTTCACCTTCTAGTTGTGGGTGTTATCTCAGTTCTATTCAGTTCTTTCTCACTAGCTTTCCTCTAGTACCGATTTCATAAAATTCTTATCTTAGTCTAGCAGCCAATACACCTTTCTTTAATCGCTCGTTGATAAGAGACATTAGTTATACCCATGCCAACAACTTGGCTGATAGTTAGGGTAGCGCCCGGTTATTCTGGTCATATTATTGTTTCTGATTTGCAATCCATTTTCTTAAACTCCTTTGCAATTGCTCATGTGAAGGCAAAACAGCGTGTTAAAGTGCCACGTACGCAGACATTAGAGTTCTTGTCATACCGGTGTACAGAGACTGCACTGCAATGTTACCTATTTTCGATGCTGGCTTATTGCAAATCTATAACCGCATCAGATACGGGTCCTCTTGTGTAGCTCTAGCCTTCAACAACAGTCTAGCATCTGATTTTCCCGTTGACTAGCTATGGTAGGGTTGTCGCGTCAGTGAGAAACTTCCCATATGTTTGCAAAAGTCTGAAACGCGGCAATTTCAACCTGTGAGTCATTGTCCAAGACCCGTTTCTTCTGTATTCTATGTAATGCGTACGGATATCTAAGTTTATTAATCAACGCTTGCATGGTAGTAGCAGTTAGTAGATAGATCTAAAAGTACTCGCTGTAACAGTACACTCTAGTTAAATTGTACTTGTCAATGTCAAGGAATAAATCCGCCACTACTTTCTGCCATGGCAAATCTGGAACCTCAAGCAGCATACTTTGCTCTCTGGTTTGGCGGAATTTGTGAGACTAGCAGGCCGACCAGGTTAATACTAGATCTCGTATTTGACTCGTTATTCCGGACCAGAACATCAGTTCTCATGCTCCAGTTTTGCTGCAGCTAGCACCTACGTGAGCCCGATGAGCATGTATCAACAATGTTTGCCGGGGTCCAAGCGTGATTACCTCGAAACAGTACTCCGCCATACACAGCGAATTCATCACAAAAGTTGAAAAAGGGAAAATGAGTTTGTCCGCTGTATCGGATCCTCCTCTCATGATCACATCTTACAGTGTAGCACATGTCACCTCCATCTCCAAACGGCGCCTTATTCAGGTAGTCTGTTGTTACTTCTGGAAATTGCGCCAGGTTTATTGTCTGTATTTCTTCCTGCTGGTGTTCGCTTATCGGAAGATGAAGTGTCTACAGATAATCCACCACGAGAGTCTGCGTCCCAGGGGTGCACACAAGCTCCAGGTCGTACTTTTGTATGCGGATAAGCATCGTCGAAATTGCCGAAGGACACTGTATAGCAGTGTATAGTTATTCACACGAGCGGTTAATGGTCAGTATATATGGTGAGCTTCCTACCAAATGTGTGATCGCTGAAATGCCCATCGCGTAGAGAACAGCGACCATCTCCTGTTCGATCTGTGCAAAGCGCCCTTTCGCAAAACTGAGCGCCCGACTGCGAAAATTCAAGCGTTTAATATCCTACAGGAGAACTGCTACCATTCACGCTCTAAGTGCTGTCACCTTACAACTCTAAAGTCAGAATTGGATCGCAGTAACCGAGTACTGGTGCCCATCTAACAAGTTGCTTGATGACTACAAAAGTGGCCTCCTGCCATTTACCCCAGTTCCACTTAACACCATTACGAGTCAATCTCCGGATGCGCGCCATGATTTCAGAATGACTTGGCAAAAACGGCTCAAATAATTTATCATATCCCTTGACTAGCAGCATCGAGGTCCTAAAGTTGTGGCATATCCTGCACTGCCTTGCATCTTTCCGGGATAAATCTTTATTCCTTCGGATGTCAAAAAGTGCTCATGAAAAATCACTTCCTGTTTTAAGGGCACACTTTTCGCGCGCTTGGGCTTTATGTTCTTTTACGCGTAGGAAGTGGTGCAGGTTGGTGTCGTAATCTTGGTCTGAGGAACTGTCAATCAACAAATCCTCTGCAACACATGTTACTCCGTCACCAGCGTGGACAGCTTGTAATAAACCTTTATGAAAAAGTCAATCCAAAACCTTCAAAACGATTGGTGAAGTTATCCATCGCAAACGCCCGAAGCGCTCGACAAACGTCGGTAGGCAACTGGATTCTTCGTGTAGGAACACGTGCCGGAACGACGATGAGAACTCAAACTTGATGAACTATTCTACCTTAGCCAAACGCTACAGGACATCCTTGAACGTTGTTAGTGCATAGTGTTCTCTACAGCAAGATACGTTCCATGTCTTGGGATCTATGCACAAACACAAATCAAAGTCTCATTTTGAAACAATTGCGAATTGACTAACCCAATCGATCCGCTCATCGACCATAACGATTACACCCAGCTGCATCAGGTTACTTAATTTGCTGGCAAACTTATCAAACAAATCAAACGGAATGCTTCCAGATGACAAAGCAATTGGTTATATCAACCACTCTAAAACTAAACACGGACGGATTATGTTCACTACTACCTGTCTTCGATTGACAGCATACACAAAGCGATCGCGTTTAAAACTAATAATGCTGAGACATTGGATGGAATGAATGCGCTTCCTTCGCGGTCACGCAATTCAACTGGTGAGGATCCTTCATTGACAATAGCCAAGCCCTTCGTTAGGAGCTTGTAGACGTTTCACATACACAGGGAGTCTTGCTCACGTTTAGTGTCAGACTACCTTGTGTTCAGACATTAAATAGCATTGGGCCAAACACTGCCATCCTATGTACAGCTCTGCGACATATGTTTGTGGCTTCTCTAGTAGTCCTGTTAACTAATGGATCTCTGCTCTATCTCTCCAGCTTCTCGAAATCGGTCGAATAGTTTTCGTTAGCTTTGACTATATTTCACTAAGCAGAAACACTAATGCCAGTGGCGTAGTAATTAGTTTTGCCCTCCGGAGTGGCGTCCAGAATAAAGACAGAATAGGCGCGTGAAGGTCACACAATCGGCTCAGGTTAAAATGTATTTTAGTATCGGAGGAAATGGCAAAAAGTTTGGGACACTGAGGTAAATAGGGTGAAAGTATGTGGATTGCCAGGAAGAACGTTGGTAAAGGTGTGACAATGGTCCAAATTTTGTGTTGGTCATAGAGAAACAAAATAAAATGTTCAACATTCAGCGTATGAGGATATTATGTCATTCAAAGCTAGTGTACAGCACCCGACACTTATTGCGGTACAATAGCGCAGGTGTTTTACAATCTCTAGCTGACATGTATAATGATGATGATGATGATACAGCACCCGAGAGTACTATATAATTGCTCGAACAAATTGTCCTCTTGGGCAACAGAAATAATCTGCGAGGGCATTCAACATGAGTCTACTCAATTAATTTGTTCCGTGCGTATCCCACTCACTTGTGCAGGTGTGTAGGTGTGCGTGTATAGCCCGTCGCCTTCAGCCAATTGCACCTCAGACGCACTAAGTCATAGGGGTGCAGGTGGGACGCTTCAGCTCCTACCAGGGACAGTGTCACTGGCCGAGGCACTAGGTTGGCCTTTCTTTCTTTGTCCTTGGAAGCGATTCCCACCAATTAGAACGAGAGTAGGGATTTGAATGACGATTGGTTTGGGATAACGAGCCACAGCCAAATAAGTTTGCCGTACGGTTTTGAATGTGCAGTTCACCTAAACGCAATGGTTGGCTCGTATGTTCGGCACTCGAGGGAGGTGAAGAACGTCGTACTGAAAGCGTACGAGGAAGGGGGCGATTGGACGCAGGTCGCTTGCATACTGAAGGTGAACGTGAAAACTTGCCGCAACTGAATACGGGCGTACGAATCGACGGAACCGGTGGGGCAGCACGGGGAGTCCGTCGCAGAGCACTGGGAGGAAGTCACGTCGACTCTCTGGTGGAGTGGGTTCTGCAGAGCCTACCGTTACCCTTGAACTCCTTCGTTTGCGGTTGAAAGCGGAGTTCGAACTTTCAGTAAGTACCAGCACTGTCTCACGATACTTGGATGGTAGACTTATAACAATGAAGAAATTACACACCATTCCGGAGTCCATGAACACGCTGGAGAACAAAGAGCGACGCAGGTCATTCGTTTTGCAGCTCATGGATTACGAGGTGGAAGAAAGGCAACCGGTGTGGATTGATGAGACCAACTTATTTTGCTCCCGCAATCGTGGCCGCTCACGACGTGGTAGTCGAGCGCAGTGTACAGTGGCGAACAGCCGGGGACCGAATGTTCATCTTGTCGGCGCTATGACAAACAACGGCTTGATAGCGTGTTCGGTTCTGAGAGGAAGTTACAACAAGTAAAAGTGCGACAAGTGCTTGATACCAACGGAGCAGGGTTTGTGGAAAGGTGTCTTTTGATTTGTGACAACGCGCCCTGTCACACGCACCTGGAGCAGGTTTTTCTGGAGGAACCGTACCGCACTGGGAGACTTCTACGCCTTGCGCCATACTCACCAGCTCTCAATCCCATCGAGGGCATCTGGAGCATAATAAAGACTCATGTAAAACAGGCAATGAGAGGACGGTACTCCGAGATGCTCCTGTGGGATCCTGAAGACATTATGAATAAAAGCGAGTGGCGGATTCGCTTTTTGGAGCACGCGGTGTCTGAAGCACGGGCCTTAATGACGCAGCGGCACTGCCAACAAATGGTTCAACATGTCAGTAAGAATTATGGACGTGTTGTTCATTTGGCCGATCTGTAAAACATTCTGTTGGCAGTAAACTACCTGTGCTAAGCGAGTGTTGTTCTTACATTATTATGATGACGGGTCAGAATGCACTTTATATGCTGCTAGAAATAGCCGGTTCTCTAATCGGGGGAACATCGTGGACTTCCGGTAAGTTGGTGCGTGTGGTCGCGTCACACACCCAATTTAGTTGCCGCGTTGTAGAACAATCTTGTAGGAGCTTGACAAACAGATGACACTCTAACACCGTTGTGTAACAAGCAATTATGTTCTACCGCCTGTCGTCGATTGTTTTTGGAGAGCCAGTGGATAAGGACTTTGATAAGGGCATAATGCATACGAAAATTGAACTATGCAGACTTGACTTACATGGGTATTGTGTGTGGCCGTTTGCCGGATTGCTTCACCCGCTACACCAACGCAGGCGGCTGGACGCTGGAAGCGGAAACGCAGAACATGTAGGACAAGCCCAACTAACGTTTATCACGCTCTCTAGGGAAATATTTCCCGAGGTGTATTCGTCAGTTGTGGGCTGTATTCGAACACACCACAGGGTTACGGTGAGAGGATGCTTTGAAGCTGCAGATAAAATGTACTCGCTTTGGCGAATCAAATTTACTCGTCGGGTTGTAACATCTGCACAGGGATGAGCGGATCCGCATGCCGAACACCAATCCGTGCGTTCACGTGACATTCGCCATTTGCAAGTGAAAGTTGCTATTTCGCTCCATCCCAATTCTACGTGGGTAAATGATGCGGTTATAGCCGGACATCTGTTGCAATCATATCTTGTGTGTGTTATCCTCATCCATCCACACACCTCAGGCTCCGTCCCCCATCGCCAGCTGTGACAACACCCTGCGGCTAATCACGAGATATAAATCAGGCGCACTCTCCATCCACCTCGGACTCTTAGAACGTGGTTGATATGAAACGGTCCAGCCGCCTACCAATTATCTGTTTCGCCTTTCATTGCCCTGAGTCTTTGACGACCCAATGTACTCCCGGATAGGGAAGCCCTGGGTACTCTTGCCATTACACATATTACATTAGGCGCGCGATCCGTCGAAACTTAGTTCCAGTGTTGTTGTCGGAAAAATGAGCGGTTACATTACATCCCTAATTGCTATGGACTAAAATTTCACATGCTTTACTGGCACATTCAATCAAGCGCTTTTCATCAGGAACGTCATCTACATCGTTGTTAACCTGGTGTAAGCGCTTTGGTTTTCAGTGCACTCGGTTTCAGTTTGGATGAGCAACTAGCGATGATTGAGCTATGGTGTCCTTGCTGGACTCCCAACACGTGATCTTTCTTAATGACGGGGGGTTGCATTATATAGAAGGAGAGATGAGTAATCCGCTTTGAATACCTTTAGTTGTTTCCTTTTGCAGAGACGCAGTATGGGGGCGCGTAGGCGGTCCGTCCAGGTCGGCACGTGACACGGGGCGGCATTTTTATTACCGTCATATGTTGGATACCAAATATGAAGGACAAATTATCCAGATAAGCTGTGGGTTGAATATTTTAATGTTACTCACTATGATCAACAACACATTTGCGCCATGTGTCACACTCATGCAAACGTTCTTCCCATTGCTCCTCTTATTTGTTTCATAGTGGTCACTTTCAGTACATTCACCTCAAGGTCCCAACCGCATATTAGTTTGCATCGAAAGCTGGTGTGCTCTTTACCGATCGTTTGGTCTTCACGCGCCTGTGCTGCCCTCATTAGGGTCTTTATTTCACGAACTTTTGTTTTAATAGCTGTCCCGTTTTGTCGTTTTCTTTCACATCAAAAACCAATCGACTAGTCTGCGAGATATTTTTGCATTTTCTGGATGTAGCCCTCTTTCTGCATTATGACGACACCTAATCCCATATCTTGTCTCAGCATTACAACCTTTTCATTGCGTAACTGTTACGTTAAGCACTCGTAATGATCCTTCGTCATGGTACCTCACCTCTTGGTGTCACTAGCGCATGACTGTTTGGTAAGTTCTACCCTCGTAGTTGTAAAGCAACCGCCTGTCTCCTCATTGGTCTGTGTTCAACTGAAAAGATGTTCGTTCAAATGTGCAAACTGAGCTTCGACTGTTATTTTACCACATGGGTTTGATGGAATAGATAAACTGAACCGTAGGGACAAGTTTCAACTTAGGGGTGACCTATGGGAGAACGAATATCCCTAGCTATTTATAACATGACACGCGCAAGCAAAACGCCAGGAGAAACCATCAACTGATGTTCCTAAGAAAAAGAGAGCATTAGCCAGCACACGAATTCAGTCGATAAATGTTTACATGATACATATATTTACATATATATATACATATATATATACATATATATATATATACATATATATATATATATACATATTTACATATATTTACTGGTAAGTAGTCAGTTGCGAGGAGGGACAAGGAGGAGAGACATATGAAAGTGTTGTCACGATGCGTGTGGGGGACGGTGACATAGGGGAGTGTTTCCGTAGGCTGGATTCGGATGCAGCAGAGACTGATCCGTTTGCAACGTTGGTATAGTCTCCAGCAGTTCCGCTGGTCTGAGGGTTCGAGCCAGGGGAAATAGGTGGACAAGCCGAAGCTTGCGCCGCGTGCCGTTCATAGCCCCCGATCCGCGGCTGGTGTTTTGGGTGTGGTGGTTGTGATTGTGGAAAAGAATCCGATTTCTCGGGAGGAATGTTTACGACGGCGGGTGAGACTGGTGAAGATTCATCGGATAGCCAAGGGCAGATGAGACGTAACTCTGAGGCGTTCGCAGAGGCCTTTGGGCTTGATGGGGTTCCGAGATTTCGTTTAGGGAAGATTTCAACAGCCGTGGCAACAGCAGGAGAGAAATGACCGGAACCCAAGGTCGGATGCGGGCATACTGGAGAATGAGCGGCGTTCGGTATGGCCGGGCTATCCCGAGGGAAAAGGCTAGAGTCAGAACTAACTGTTGACGAGTGGCAAATGGTGGTTTTCCGCCGTCTAGGTTGGGATAGTTGTGTAGGCCGGCGATTCTATTTCAGGAGTTGCAGCCTTCTCGTGATAGCTACCTCCGTCCTCTTCGGAATCTGGTGTGTAAGCTGTCACTAGTGTCCTCCGAGTCCGTACATGGGCGTTCATCTCCGTCGCAACTCTAAGTAATTCCTCGTCCTCATTCCGGGTCCACCCAAAGTTACTGCATTTCAACAAAAGTAAAGGCTAGGTACTTTACATCCGACATCAGAGCAGCTACTCATACATGCTCGGAAAGGCTATACTGCAACAATCAGCTGTCGAAAGTGACTTGGGTGTTCAGGTTCAAGATGACTTGAGTTGCTCCAGGCCATCCTAAAAGGTCTCGAAGAATGGAAACTAACACCTAGGGTTGTTGCGATCGGGCGTTTGGACAAATAAACCGCACCATATTTCGACAAATGCTCAGTGTGTATGTTCGCCCCATGTCGAATGCGTAATTAAAGCCTGGCATCCATGTCTGAAGGACGACCTTACTGCACCGAAGCAGCCACAACGACGGGCATCTAAGATCGCAATTGGAATGCGCAATCTTTCCTACCAGGAGAGGCTGCAAAAATTTGGGGTGTTCAGTGGAAGCTATCGCAGACTACGAGGCAACCTGATTACGGCATACTTTATTCTGCGAGGCCCGCATCATGTGCGCCGCCCTTTAATGCGACACGGCACCAATACGACCCTGAGGGGCCACTCATTGAAGCTCGCCGTACATTAAAGTCGGCTAGAGTACCGCAGAAATTTTTTTCTATTCGTGTCGGTCACCTGTGGAATGCTCTGACAGAATCGATCATCTCTGAACTGACACTAAAAGTATTTACAAGTCGGTTGTATGAGATACTCATCCACTTACACTTTGTCAAGTAGCACTACGTCTCCACCCTGCACCTGGAGTTTACCATGGAATTATTTGATGTTAAATGCGGATGCTATGTAGGTAAGCGGCTTGCAGGACTACGGAAAAGCAACCGATAAGTCCCTATTTCATATTTGCAGTAGTAACTGTTTAATATCCTTAGTATCATTATGGTTATTTCGGTGTCCCCACCAACTATTCAACGAAACGTATAAAACAACGCTTTTGAACCTGTATACATTCATTGTCTATTTACTCACATAGGATAGCAGTGAATTTTGCTTGGACCACCGATTTGTCTTGTCTGAAGCATTTTTTGGTCAGTATTCCCCTGAATCTTGAGCCAAATCTTGACGTCATCGACAAAGAGCAGGAAGTTAGATTTAATTACCTGTGTAAGGTCATTGATAAATACCATAAACAATCGGGGACCTAGCATAAGCCTTGAGGCACAACCCATCCAACTTGCATGGGGTCAATAAAGGAGCTCCGAACTCTGACCACTAATTGATGCAGTAGGAGATAGTTGATGATTTAGCTTAAAAGCGGCCCAACGATCCAGTTACGCTATAGCTTGTAACGGATTATCTGAGTATCTAGACGGTCCAATGCTTTCGAACAATCTAGGTGGATCACATCAACCTCCACTCCAGCATCAGCTGACTGGATCTAGCTACTCTGTACAATTATCAAATTCGTTGTGCATGATCGATTTCGACGGAAGCCGTGCTGCTCAGAAATAGTTATGTTAGACCTTTCCAAATGGCCCACCAGCGTATCGGCTATGATAGATTCCATTACCTTGGACAGTATGGGGAGAAAGAACACTGGGCGGTATTTTGAAACCTCGTTTCTTTTATGAATGGGTGTTATTATTGCAAGTTTCCACATGGCAGGAAGTTGGTCCTGGTCCAAGCAACGCTAGAAAAACTGAGCCAGTGCCTCTGCCAGTTGACTTGTTACGGCTCTCAGTGTCTCATAACCAAAATATGGACACCAGGGGATTTGTGCTTGCGTAGCGTGGTCAACTTCTGCAAGACAGCTTTGGTGGTAAGGTAAATATGAGTGTGTCCCGGTTGCGGGGTATTAGAAGCTGGAGGATTTCTTGATGATGATATCCTCTAGAAGGTGAGGACGTACTGCATCCGGAGCGCACCTGCAGCTTTCGTAGTTGTTTGTATTGGACCATCAGCCGTCGTGAGGGGAGGAACTCCTTGCCTCACCTTCCGTAGACACTTGACGTGTTTATCCAGCAGTATGCGATCGTCGCTGAAGGCTATTGTCATGTTGTGCTGATGTGCGGCTTTGTCCTCTCTGAGCAGTTCAGTGCCGCGATTACCTTGGGCTACGTAGTTATCCCAGCTTTCTGGTATTAGGGATAGTCTATACACTCGCCATGCTGCGTTGCGTACCTCCATCAAATTTCTAGTTCTGCTCCTTACGCAAGTAAGTGTTTCAGACCGTTTGTAGCCTTTTGTCTCTGAAGTATCCGTAACCAGGCGACTGAATTTGTTTACGTACTCGAGCCAGGCGACTTCCAGTTTGTTGCACTGACGAGCTGGGCTAATCGGTCGTAGCATGTGGTGGTTCGCGCCGTCTCATGGTCGGCGTCTCGGTATTCTTTAATGCAGCTGAAGTTGTAACTATAAAATGCATAATCACTGTGACATAACGCGCAGTTTATAATCGGCGCAATTATCATATATTCTTTGTTGCTAAGCACAAAATCAAGCACAGATAGCCTATTACTTGTTCTGAACCGAGTAGGCGAAGTGATATGACTATAAAGCAGGGGGGTAGACGTTTATTGCACACCGAAAATGGGCACATGAGGGTCTAACGCGCGCCATCGAATATCGACTAGATTTCCGTCCCACCACGCAACACAGGTACGGATGTTAGAGACGAGCCAGTCCTTTCGCCTCGGGAGCTCTGACTTGGAAGTCCCGCCTTCCTGTTTTCGCCTCGATCTCCACTTCTCTGTACCCGATTTGGATCGGCCAGGAGTCGTTCGAGAGCTCTCGACTTGCTTGTTCTGGGCTGTGTCAATCGGCTCGGCGTCGGTCCTGTGGGCTGCGCTAGCGGCGTATATGTCTGATTTATTGCGCTGTCCACATATTCCCGCTCCGTAGTTCCGGGCCCAGGCTCGTCGCTAGCCGTCCCTCTCGATCCGCTCTCAGCTCGCTCCGAAGAGCTCCCCCGAGGCATTCTTGGAAGCGGCCCCTCTACACCCGCCCCTCCTCGAGGACCTTTCTTCCTCTCGTACCATGGTCGCAGGAGAGCAGCATTCACCCAACGTTTCATTCCTCCGCAGTCGATTAAGAAGTTGCCCGCTTTCTGGTCGATAATGGTGTAGGGGCCTTTCCAGCGTTCCCTGAACTTGCTTGCGCCCGGCCCGTCATGATCCGGCCGGTCGTTGTTCCGTAACTTGACTCGTTCTCCAATCCTGAATGGCCTCCACTTGTGAGCTTCATGCCTGGCGTCGTAATTTCGCTTATTCCGCGCTTGTCGAGCTTTAGTTTCGCTTCTAGCTTTCCCTCGCAGTCGCTCTTGATGCCCAGCTGGATGTTTCCGCTCACCCTGGTTCGGTAGGCAAGTATCGAGCGCAATCCGTGGTTCTCTGCCGAACAGTAATTCGAATGGCGCGACCTTGGTGGTTGATTGCATGCTGGTCCGATACGCGATCAGAACCTGAGGCAAAGCATCTTCCCATGCCAACTTCGTGCAGTTCATCCACGTCTTCAATGTCCGGTTGAACCGCTCGGTCATGCCGTTGGTTTGTGGGTGGTACGGTGAAGTTCGCCGTCTCTGGATGCCCCACTTGTCCAACACTGCCTTAAACGCTTTTGACTCGAAGCAGGGCCCTTGGTCCGTGATGATACACTGTGGGATCCCATACCTTGCAGGCACATTGAATTCGAATACTTGCGACACTGTCTCGCCTGTTTGGTCCTTGATTGGTATGGCTTCCACCCACCGAGTGAAGTGGTCAATCATCACTAGAATGTATCTGTTTCCTGTTCGACTCACTGGTAAGGGCCCAAAGACGTCCAGTCCCCAACACTGAAGTGGCTCACCAACCTCCATCGATCGCATCGGCGGTCTCGGGGACTCCATCTCCCGACTCGTTTGGCAGTTTGGGCACCCCGAATGTATGCCGCGACGTCCTTCCTCATGGTTGGCCAAAACACTCGCCTCCGCAGCAATTCAAAGACCCGCTCGAATCCCATATGGGCGCCATCATGAGTTATACGCATCACACGTTCTCGCTGATTTGGTGGAACAAAAGGCACTTTCCGTCCGTCTATCGCCACCACCACGTTATCGTTTTCGACCTTCAACCTGTCCCAGATCTTGAGGAGTTCCTCCACCTCTTCCGATGTGGCCTCCGGTTTGGTGCCAGCCTGTAAGTGAGAGCACAACACATTCACGAATTCATCTGTCCTTTGATCTCCCAGCAGGTTCCTCTCCCCCATCGCGATCGCACGCACCGGTATGGCATTGTCTGGCATGATGTCGTCCAAACACGGGCGTGACAACATATCTGGCAATACATTCTGCGTTCCATCCACGTGCTCAATGGTGAAGTTGAATTCCTGCAAGCGGTAGGCCCATCGCGCAAGCCGTCCCCGCGGGTCTTTCGCCGTCATCAACCACGAGAGCGGTTTGTGGTCAGTGACGACCCGGAATTCATTCGCCAGTAAGTAATTTCTCCACTTCTCTAACGCCCACACGATGGCCAAGCATTCTTTCTCCGTTGTTGAATACTTCTGTTCCGCCCCCGTCAGCACTCTGCTCGCGTACTCCACCACCCCAGCCGGTTGAGACAAAACCGCACCGATTGCCACGTTGCTTGCGTCGACAGCCACAGTGAACCTCTCACCAGGATTGGGTAGCCGTAGACATGTCGGGGCTTCTGCTATGCACGCCTTTAGATGGTCAAAGGCTTGATCCGCTTCAGCTGTCCACACGAACGGCACGTCCTTGCGAAGCAGCTTTAACAACGGGCTGACCTTCTCTGCGAACTGGGCACAAACTTTGAATCATATGCCACCACTCCCAAGAACGAACGGAGCTGACGCTTGGATTTTGGTTTTGCGAAGCACTTGATCGTCTCGCGTTTCTCCGGAAGTGGATGGACTTGACCATTGCCCACGATGTGACCCAAGCATACAATTGACTTTTGGGCAATCTGCGACTTTTTACGACTGAGTTTCAGACCAGCTTCGTCCAGTCTCTGCAGTACTGCTCCAAGTCTGGTCACATGTTCCTGTTCCGTCTCAGAGAAGACGATGATGTCATCACCATAAACAACCACGCCTTGCAGGTTCGCCAGGACCATCAGCAACAAACGCCTGAATGTAGCTGGGGCGTTGCACAATCCAAACGGCATTCTCAAAAACTCATACTGCTGGCCATTGACACTGAAAGCCGTCTTGTGGCGATCTTCTTCTGCGATCGGCAGTTGCCAATATCCCGAGCGGAGATCAATCAGAGATATCTGCTTGGCACTGTGAAGGCTTGAGAAAATTTCTTCCATCTGAGGCATCGGGAATGCATCCTTCACAGTCACCCTGTTTAGTTCTCTGAAATCGATGCAAAATCGATAGGTTCCGTCGGCCTTCTTCGTCAATAGCACGGGTGATGAATACGGGCTGTGCGTTCGCCTGATGATTCCTTTCGATTCCATCTCGGTCACCTGCTTCTGTATCTCAACCAGGGTGTTCTGTGGAATTCGTCTGAAGATTGGCTTGCATTGTCCTCCTGGGATCAACGGTATTCGGTGTTCAACCCAATTGCAAAATCCGTAATCATCTTCCGCGTCTGTGATAAGTGGGCATACCTGCTCAGTACGTTGCGTATTGCACGGTTCTGACAATCAGGCACGGCTTTGAGGGCACCAACCCGGTCGGTTCTCCCCTTGTTTATCTCGATCGTATCGTTAGCCACGATCACCACATCGTTTCTCAGGTCAATTGTGACACCGAGCCGTTTCAGGATGTCGGTTCCGATGATGGTTTCGGTCGTCTCCTCCACGATGAACATGTCATGGCTGATGAGCGTTTCTCCTATCCTGATTCGTAACCGCTGCGTGCCCGTCACTTTCAAAGAATGCCCGCCGACCGTCTGCATCGTGATTGAAGATGGGTTTACTGGAACCCCGTTGAACCTATTCGTAATTGACACTGCCGCTCCTGTGTCTACTATGGCTCGGACAGACACGCCTTCTATAGTTACCTGGAGGACTGGTACTCGCCACCGACTCGGCATGGATAGAGAGAAACAATGGGGCACATTGACGTTGGTGCAGAATCTCGCCACATGACCATTCTGGTTGCATCGGAAACAGCGGCGACCGTTCCGGATTACCCGTACATTGCGTTGTGAAGTGGTGCTTGAAGACTCTATCGACAACAGCTGCTCCACCATTTCGGATAGGCGATTTACTTTCTGTTCCAACTCAGCATGCTGGATGCTTCTCACTGTCACTCGTTCCGACAAATTCTGGGCGACCGTCACCAGATCCAACGCTTTGCTGTCTCACACCATCGACGCCAATTTCACCTGATCATGGAGTGGATCGGGCAGACTTCGGATAAACTGCTGTTTCAGTAGGCGCTCTCTTGCGCTGCGCTCTAACTCAGGGAGCCCAATCGTTAGATGTCTGTCCAGCTGCTGGAAAAACACCATCAAATCCTCCTGTTCGTCATATCTGGCTGCGTGAAATCGTTTCAGTGCTCGTTCTCTCTCCAGATCCTTCCCAAATACTGCACACAAGGCGGCCCTCATCTCAGAGAACGAACAGCCGGGTTTGGCTTTCCGAGTGAGCAGATACACCGCCTTGGCTCGTCCACTCAACCGTGTGCCCAAAGCAATTAGCAAATTTGCATCCCCCTCACACCCGTGCAAGCCGCAATTCCGTCGAACTCATCGAGCCACGCCTCCACGTCACCGGCCGCAAATTGCTCCAACCGGGTCAACTCCATCGCGAATGGTCACGGCACCAGTGTAGCGAGAACGACAAGACAAGGGGGTAGACGTTTATTGCACACCGAAAATGGGCACATGAGGGTCTCACGCGCGCCATCGAATATCGACTAGATTTCCGTCCCACCACGCAACACAGGTACGGATGTTAGAGACGAGCCAGTCCTTTCGCCTCGGGAGCTCTGACTTGGAAGTCCCGCCTTCCTGTTTTCGCCTCGATCTCCACTTCTCTGTACCCAATTTGGATCGGCCAGGAGTCGTTCGAGAGCTCTCGACTTGCTTGTTCTGGGCTGTGTCAATCGGCTCGGCGTCGGTCCTGTGGGCTGCGCTAGCGGCGTATATGTCTGATTTATTGCGCTGTCCACATATTCCCGCTCCGTAGTTCCGGGCCCAGGCTCGTCGCTAGCCGTCCTTCGCGATCCGCTCTCAGCT
>OX104059.1:61416914-61512144 GCA_944474145.2 Dicrocoelium dendriticum | reverse complement strand
CTAGGTCGCTGAGTTGATCGTACAGATATTCGAAATCAATCTGTGTGTGGATCCTGTCCACATTCCTTGGCGGTATTCGGTATTTCAATCCCAGCAATCCCAGCATTCTACCACACAGGTGGTCGTTGACACAGCACCATTCCGTCTTCTGCTCGCGGAGGCTCAACGATTGGCGCGTTGGTACAAATCTGCTAATAACGAACCAAATTCCCTGCTTCTCAACATGTTGCTTTCCCTACCGGACGACATCTCGCGGGAACAGTATATTAGGGAGCTTAATGTCGCATGTACCAGCCTATTTCCTCGTAGATGGGCGCCGACGAAACGCAAAATGGTACCGCCAGTCATTAAGAGCAATCAGCAACGCCGACGCCTACAATATGGCCACATCCAACGTCTCTATCATACGAGGCGTAAAGATGCGGCAGCAACTGTTATTGATGGCAGATGGCTAACGGCTTTCCTGCAAGAAGACGTCCGTATCCATTGTTTTACGGACTTCTGGTTAAAAGTCATTTCACAGCCTCCAGTACATAACGACCATCCACCTCGCAATATCCTCCCCAATAGCCCCGATTTGATGAGACCCATCACTCAAGAGGAGCTGCGCGCAGCGATTCGTCAGATGCAAGGCTCCGCACAGGGGGTTGACCGTGTCACACCACGGGATGTATTGAGGATGGACCCCGTTTTTGTAACTGCGTTTCTCAACGCTCTCCTCGCTTCTTCGCCCTTCTATTCACACATGAATACAGCACGGATCACGTTTGTTCCCAAGGCAGATGCATCTTCTTCTCCTGAGTTATTTCGGCCTATTTCCGTCATTTCCGTCCTTACTCGTCTGCTTAATCGAATCCTATTTGATTGCTGGGTTCCCACTTTTCCTTCCAATCGTCTACAATTCGGCTTCCTACGTAAGGATGGATGCATTTAAGCACCTACGATAATGCACGCGGAACTGCGACACGCTCATTCTTCATCCTGTCCATTTTCCTTTGGTTTAATTGATATTTCCAAAGCCTTTGACTCTATTTCTCATCAGTCCCTACTACGCGCGGCCTCTGCTTTTGACGCACTCCCTCTGCTACTGGATTACCCTGATTCCTACTACTCCTCAGCTACTTCCACTTTCAACAATGTTCACTTCCATCCGAAACGAGGAGTTAGACAGAGAGACCCTCTCTCTCCCATACTATTTATCATGACGCTGGAAGAAGCCCTGCAAGAGTTACCCTCTGAACCCTGGACATCCCCAGTAGGGCCAATTGATTATCTCGCCTACCCCGATGACGTCCTGATCTTTGCTCAGGCCCGGTTTTCGCTGCTGAAACGTCTGCGACATTTCAGTGATAAACTGGCCCTCATGGTGTAGAGGGGCCGCTTCCAAGAATGAATCGGAGGAGCTATTCGGAGCGAGCTGAGAGCGGATCGAGAGGAACGGCTAGCGACGAGCATGGGCCCGGAACTACGGAGCGGGAATATGTGGACAGCGCAATAAATCAGACATATACGCCGCTAGCGCAGCCCACAGGACCGACGCCGAGCCGATTGACACAGCCCAGAACAAGCAAGTCGAGAGCTCTCGAACGACTCCTGGCCGATCCAAATCGGGTACAGAGAAGTGGAGATCGAGGCGAAAACAGGAAGGCGGGAATTCCAAGTCAGAACTCCCGAGGCGAAAGGACTGGCTCGTCCCTAACATCCTACCTGTGTTGCGTGGTGGGACGGAAATCTAGTCGATATTCGATGGCGCGCGTGAGACCCTCATGTGCCCATTTTCGGTGTGCAATAAACGTCTACCCCCCCTGTCGTGTCATTTTCGCTACAATAGGATGGTCCATCAACCAGATGAAGTCAACCTCAGTAAATATTATAGTGGACCGTTCAAGAAAACTAACGATACTGGACAACACCCCTTTAGACTGTGGAGATTTCATTATTCCTTCCTTGCAACGAGATGAGCAATCCACGATGTTAGGCTTGCCTTTTAGTTGCATAGGTAAGCTCCCGCCAACTTCCGCAGGCGAGTTACATGCTCAGCTGGAAGAAATTACAAAAGCGCCTCTAAAACCCTACCAACCCTTGTAGCTTCTGAAGACGTTCCTGCTTCCAAGGCATCTTCATAAACTCTGGTAGGCCGTTGTCCACAAACAGACGCTAAAACGCATGGACAGACGTGTTCGAGCCCATGTGAGACAATGGCTCCGGTTGCCCACTGACACAAATCTGGCTTATTTCCACGCCTCAGTCGGGGACTTTGATATCGGTATACCCTGCTTATCCGCCAATATTCCGCTGTTACGGAAGGACCGATTAGAATGACATCTTAATAATGCACACCCAATTACTAGCTGGGCTATCCGAGATTCCGCAGCTGGCTCCATTCATCGATTGGCGCGCTCCAATGTTACCATCGACAACCGAGTGGTGATGGATAAAGAATCAACCGCCGAAGAGTGGAAAGACGCGCTACTTACCTCAGCAGACGGGTGCCTGCTCCGGGGAGTGGTCACCACACCCGCTGCACATCACTGGCTGCGGAATCCGACCAGGATATTCCCTGGACTGTTCTTTCGAGCAATACAGCTTCGAGGTGGGTTACTCTCTACAAAAGTACGACGCGCAAGGGGACGACCGCCTGAGACCCAATCCGAGCTACTATGTCGCGGCAACTGTGGACAAAAGGAGACTCTGTCCCATGTCCTACAATCATGTGGCATCAACCATGAAGCACGAAGTAAACGCCACAACGTCATTGCAGAGCAAGTCGCCAAAAACTCTGCAAACGACAGTTAACATCGTTCTCGAACCAAGAATTCCAACAGCGACCTCATTCATCAAGCCAGATATACTCGCAGTAAAGGAATCATCGGTGCACGTCATGGATGTCGGAATTTGTGACGCCGACCGGATGGCGCGTACGCACCAGCTCAAGGTCGACAAATATGACTCCGGAAATAACGTATCAGTGATCTCGAATTATATGAGTGCACACTTCCCCGAAACACGCGAGATTTACCACCATCCCATTATCTTAGACAATCGGGGATTTATATATCCGGCTTCGGCGAAATAGTTAACAACTCTCGGCTTCACCAAACTTGACATTTCGGATATCTGCTTCTCCGCCCTCCGATTATCACTGATGGTATATGATACACATATGTAGAGAGCTTCCTCCCAGTCCTACTAAAACGATTCCCGCAACCTGATATTTCATACATTCAGTGTCGGATTACACAAGCACACGGTGACGACGGAAGCGGTTCCGCCCAAAAGTTTCGAAGTCCACTTAAAACCAATGACTATTATTATGCCGGGGCGTCCTCCCTTTCTGGGCAAATTGTTGTAAATCTCAACTCAGGTGTCATGAATGTTCTTGACGAAAATAAAATGTTCTAGGTCACTATGAAGCAGATGCTGGTCGACCTTCGCCTAGATCCTGTGCCAGATCTTGATATCGTCGGCAAACATTAGGAAGTTTGAAGCGATTTCCTGTGCACGGCCATTAATAAACACCAAAAACAAACGTGGACCTAAAACTGAGCCTTACGGCACATCAGACTTGACTTGTTTGGGGTCCGTTAAAGAGCTCCGAACTGTGACAACTAATTGCTGCTAAAGTAGCAAGTTGGCAATCCAGCTTAAAAGAGGGTCGCGCGTCCAGTAATGCTGGAACTTGGAGAGTAGTATCCGATGGTTTACACAATTGAAACCGTTGGAAAAATCCAAATGGATCACGTCAACGCCTTCTCCAACGTTAGCTGTTTCGGTCCAACTACTGATTGCGATTAGTAAATTCGTTGTACATGAACGCTGTCAACGGAAACCGTGCTGCTCAGGCGTAATGATCTTACCGTTTTCCAGATAGCACACCAGTGCATCGACAACCATGGATTCCATGACCTTGGAGAGAATAGGAAGAAGGGATAGTGGACGGTAGGTGGAGGGTTCAGTTCTGCTTCCACCTTTGTGAATCGTGGTTATTATTCCAAGCTTCCACCTAGCAAGAACTTGCTTCTGGTATAAGCAACGCTGGAAAAACTAAGCCAAAATTCATACCAGTTGACCTGCTGCTGCTTCCAATGCCTCTGGACGAATGGTTTCGACACCCGAAGAGCTGTGTTTGCGTAGAGACGTCAGGTTTTGCAATACAGCCTCCGCAGTAAAAGTGACACGGGTTAATCCTGGCGAGAACACGACAAAAGTTAGTTGATCCCTTGGTGGCTAGACCCTCTAAAATGTGGGGACATATTGCATCTGCAGCGCGTTTGCTGCTTCCACAACCGTTCTTGTTGGGCCATCGGTCGTCCTGAGTATAGGAAATCCTTGCCATAACTTTCGTAGGCTACTGACGTGCTTGTACAGCAGTTGGTGCTTAACACTGAAGCTTTTTCCACTGTTCTGCCAATAGATGGCTTTGTCTTCCCTTTACAGTTGAGTGCAGTGTTTACGATGGGCTTTGTAGTTGTCCTAAATTTCTGGTGCTGGAGCTTCTCTGTACACTCTGCATGCTGCGTCGCGTACTGTCCTCAAGTTTAGCGTTCTGCTACTAATGAAAGAAACTGATGTACACTTATTGCAAAGTTTATCTCTGAAGCCACTACACTCAGCTGACTGAATTTGTTGATAAACTCGAGCCGGGCGACTTTTGGGGTTCTTCGGCAAAGAACAACCTAGTTGTAGCGCTGACGAGCTGGGTTTTATTAATCGTAGCCTTTGATGGTCCGCATAGTCTTACCGTCCTCATTCCGATATTACGCATAGCAGACAATGATGGAACTGATAACTGCGTGATCACTGCAACCCAACGGGCCGCCTAAACTCAACACACCAATCATATGCTTCTCGTTGGTAAGCAGGAAATCCAGCACAGATGGCCTGTTACCTGTTCTGAACCGAGTGGGCAAAGTGATGTGGTTGTGAAGGGGAACAGTGGTTGCGGGATCCTGTAGATCGGCTTTGAATTTTTCGTCGATCGTGGAAGGAGTCACTGCACCATGTACTTGAAATCACGCATAATAACCATATGAGTCTACTTTCGTTGTAAACTGCATCTTAAAGCAACCGCTAGGTGGCAGACGGTTTAGGGTGTAGAGTTAGTGGTGCGATACACCAAGACATGAAGGCAAGCGTCCCTGTCTTTTAACTGCAAGCGGTATCAAAGATAGTCGGAGAACAGCGAGTCTGAGTTCACCGCGGCCTAGCACTCTAAGTCGATTTTGTAATACAGGATTACCCCTTTTTTGTGAGCCTATCGTCACGGATCAGCGACAAGCCCGGTAGCGAAACTTCAGCGTCCGTCATTCCCGTGTGCAATCACGTCTTGGAGATACCAATTATAGCATATGACCCAGAGGCTTGGAGATCTTTCAGTTCGGCCAGTTTATTAAAAATACCCTAAGCATTTGTATACAAGCAGGCCAGTTTCTCGGTCTCTAGGAGCTCACAAAGAGTTGAAGGGGAGAATGCCGACCGATGGAGGCTCGGCAGTTACTCGTATTTTTTCTGGGATAAGGATAGCACTTTAGCAACTTGATTCGGCCAAGACGCGTCCCAACCTTCGTTTAGACCAACGTCAGAGGCAATTAAGTCAGCAGTCAAGTTACGCTTCCATATCATTCTTCGGTACGCTTGCTGCTTCTGGTGCTTTAATATTTGAGCTGTGCAAAGCTTCTGCGACCTTTAACCGAAGTTCAGAAGGAAAACTTTTCGATTTCTCCTTCATCGATTCAAAACATCCGTCGCTTGTTGCTCTTACTGAACCACAAGTTGTAGGATTCTATGACCGCATCCCCTATACTTTGGGGAGAGAGTTATCTTGGTGGGCGGTAGCGCCATAATATTATTCAAAGAAAGTGTTTCAAGAATGAAACGCCACTGTTTTAAATCGTGCTTTCTGGCCTCTTGAATATCGTGCGAATTATGTTCTGGCAAGCCATTTATGAAGTATGTGCGTAGGCGGTCTTGCTTGCTGTTCCACTTTCCGGTGTTTCTTTTTGATTGTCGGGCGCTCCAAGGGACATCAGGACAGATGCGCATCCCACAGGATCCGTGTTTTTGCGCGCTTGCGGAGATCAAAACTATTTTTTACGTCGGTGGAAGATTCTAGTTTTACTAGAATAAGTCTGGGTTCTCTATAATGTGGAGAATTCGGATGACGAGTAATTCTAATAATTCAGCTAATTAATCATCGCCACTCTCAATCAGCAGGTTTAGGCTACTCTGGAAAAGCACCAGACGCCGTCGTTTCGATATATGATATAGCTCACTACTCATCAATACTATAACAGCTGTCCATATGGCTTCTAAGTCCTATGCGCTGCCATGGCGCTATGTAGAAAGTCCTAGCTCGTGAGGCTAATCATTGTCCTCTGCACAGTTCGTAACTGGCACGGCAGTAGAAGATGAGCCGGGCTATATTATAGTCAACTGTCTTTCATGCAGGTTCGCGGCTGCCACCCATGGCGAAGTGGCACTAGCTGCTGGCATCCTGAAGTCATGAGCGCGGAACCCGGCAGGCGTCCGCTGGGAGACGCACCATTGACGAGACCCATAAGGTCGAAACACCGGCGTCTGGTGCTTTTTCAGACTAGCCTAAGCCTGCTGATTGGGAGTGGCGATGATGAATTAGCTGAATTATGCCAAAATCCTCACTACTCATCTATTCGTAATAAGTTTATGGGCTTGGCTTTGATACACATCAGCACGCACAATGAGTTCCATTGATCTTGATCATCCGATAACTTACCCCGCAGTGTGATGGCGGTAGATTCAGGGACATTTGAGCACACAAAAAGCCGGACACTATTGTTGGATCCCTTTTTTGTTGATCTACAACGTAGGGTAATCGTTTGTGCTGAGCTGCTGACAAGTGTTGCTTGTTTACGTTTTGTCCCTTTATTCGCGGTAATGGTGTTTACAACAGAAAAGACTGCAACGGCGACCTCCCGGTGGAACTCTGCAGCAACCTCTTCATATGTAACTGATGTTCCCGGGTTGGGGGTGACTATGTCTCAACAAGAGACATTTGAGCTACAGGTACTGAGGGTTGGTGTTCGGCTACTTCATCATTGTTAATGCTAGATCTCAGGTCTAGCGGAAGTTGCTTAACCAGGCGTTGCGAGTAGCGACTGGTTTTCATTGCCATGATTACTGTTCGACTCTCGTAGGTACGGTCAGATTCAGCTCGGCGTTCTGCCAAATTTGGAGAAGACAACGGAGATGGGGACGTGACTGACTGCGGTTCAGGGGAAGCGGATTATGCAGCATTCCGTAGCTTAGAAGCCGCAACACTTCCATGGTGCAAACTGGCATACATTAAAATAATCTTATGGTTTATTTGGACACATTTGCGCATTCCGGATGCTACCACTCCAGACAGTGCGAGCAAGCAAGACCGATGTTATCTACTCAGTTACATTCTCCTAACCCCCAAATGCCTTTCGCTTGGAGCCTTTTCGGATTCGTATTTCTGCCAGTCAACTTGGCATTGCTACCTGACCCAGTGGGTTGGTTAACCTCCTGTACTTTTCCAGCTTTGAGAGCGGCGTACATCGGTCAGGTGAGTGTGGAGGTTGCAACGTCAACTGAGCGGTCAGCTTGGTTGCGCGGTCCGTGTGATGGGTTATGCAAGCGCACTGACTGACAAGGTCACAAGAAATGGCCAGTGACTGGAACCTGTTAACTGAATCTGAACACAGCGCTGAACCCAGATTGAGAGATAACAAATTCTTTCACAGCTGTGTTGAGAAACTGCGGCTCGGAATAACCTTAGGCTTTTCAGACTGCCTCGAGAATTCTGTATCGAATGATGTCACACAGAAAGGCAATCGGTTCAGTTGCTTGAGTTATCCGCTTGCGCTTAATCACGGATGCCAGTTAAAACGGTTAGGGATGGCACGGACTCTAATCGTAGACGCTATTTCCATCTATGATGGATCATTGTGTAGGGCTGGTAAATTCGGTTCGAATGAGTGTACAGCGACAACGCTGCGAGAAGATGGAGAGAGGACAGAGAGGAATAATCCAAATGAACCAGGTGCACGCTCGTCCCGCGTGCGTGTGGATGACCTTGATCCCTCATTTGCACCGTGTCCTCCATACGACAACAGAGCAAATACTGTTACAGGCGCGAAACGCATGTGCTGCAGCGAGCTGCACTTGAAGGTGATTTGGGCGTGCTGGTTAAAGATGATCTGCGTTGTTCCAGGCAATCCGCGAAAGCCTAAAAAACTGGTAGACAACATGTGGGATTGTTACAACGGTCGTTCGGAAAAATAAATCGCTTTATTTCCCTACAGATGCTTAGTGCATATGTTCGTCTTCATGTCGAACATGCAACTGAAGCCTGGCACCCATGGCTAGTGCGTTGGAACAGCCCCGACGTTGAGCATCAAAGTACACCATCTTCCATACGGGGAGAGGCTGGAACGATTGGGAGTATTCAGCAGACTTTACCGTCGCTTGCTTGGTGACTTGATAATGGTGTATTATGGTGCGCGATCCACATTAGGTATGCTTGTCTTTACTGCAACGCAGCAGTATTAACAACTTGAGAGGTCACTCCTTAAAACCGACGAACATATAGCTGTCTGATTTGCTTCAGGAATTTCTTTTCCGTCTTCGCGCGTCATCCGTGTAATGCTCTTCCAGAATCGGTCATTTCTACACCATCAGCAGCCATATTTAAAAGACGTTTCGTTGATTCAGTTACCTACACATTGTTACTAACTATTGCATTTCCATCCCACACCTGAAGTTTACTTGGGATTTATTTCTGTAAACGCTTTGTGCTGTGAAACTACACGGATCGTGGGACTAAAGCATCATCAACGGTAAGTCCCGCTTTTAAACGCAAATGACCCACTGCCTTTTATTTTTCGATAACCCCGCAAAACCACCCAAGGTGACAAGCGAAGCATTACTAGTTAACCCGTAGAAAAAATACTGCTCATTATTCAAGCGAATTTTACCATTTTACTATATGTGGTGCCATAAATACTGGGGCAATTTGTTTGATTTTGTGCTCCCTCAAAGAAGGAAGTAAACAGCTACGGGCACGTTTCTTAGAAATTTCCTTTAAGCTTTGAGGAAATAGCCGCAAAATCAAAAAATGGAGGCAACGCAGTTGCTGAAACTGCACAAGAGAACAGTTTACTGTTTATGAAAGCTGCTTTGGCAAGTGAGTAGTGGGAGACTGTGATATTGTTGAATCCCTTCTGGGCATATAGAAGGGAACATTATTGGTAAGTTGAAAAAGTGCTTATGTTATTTACAGTGGAAAATAACAGCATATCGCACGAAAAGTACTGTAAAGAAATAATTCCAATGAAAGGATGATAATGGTTAGGGACCGAAAACAACCGTTAAAATACAATAATTGGTATTGTTAACGATACTGTACAAACCCGGGACTCGCTTTGGTAATGCCATGTTTTATTAAACTTTTACAAACTACTGAAGTAGTACAAAAGAATTCATTTAGTTTTTCCATAAAAGGTACGCGATATCGTAACTCTTCTTGTTTCGTCAATAGTACATTAAAATGCGCATACGGTTATCGTATTTAACTTCAGATAAAGCGGGCATTTGGGTATGTACTCTGCATAAGTTTGAGAAGAGACTACGCAGCCTCTGCAGATACTGCAAATAGTAAAGCGTAGTAAACTTGCCTCTTTTATAGGCACATTCTGCCGAGGTCTGGCTCGAAATGCGACTGGTACATCTCTATGATTTCATCCGTCAGCATAGGCCAAGTGAACACCGCATGACCATGCTATCGACTTGTAGATATACCTTTATTTCGAACATAAAGGCTTGTACGACATTATCCTATACTCACACACACACACACACACACACACACACACACACACATGTATATCTGTTTCATATACACTGGTGGAACATTAGACCTAATCAGTTGACATTTTCTATCAACTGTATTGACCGGAGATTTTAAAATCGATTCACCCAGGAAATCGATATACTAAATTCGAACTCTGTTCACCAAGGCCCACCAGTACCAACTCAGCTTCCTCCGCAGTTTGCTTCTGTGCTTTCGTTACTAGTTGATGGGAGCCTTCAAATTGCATCGATGGGAACACAAACCTTCAGTTCTTCACGGTATCCAACAACTAAGAATCACTATTTATGAATCTAGCAACTATAAACACTTAAAGGCACATTTCCAGCGCAACGTAGTAGCAAATTCTTGAGTAATTCTCCAATAATCGGCGTAGTCATCTTTTCACTAATGACAAAACCACAAAGGCATTCCACTGTTCCTCTCAAAAAACGTGGGTACACAGAGGCTGCACGTTCACAGCAAACATCATCTTGTCCGAAATGTTACTTTAACGCATCTGTTTAATCAACTCGAGGTCATCTTTCACGACGAGCGTCATTATCACCATTCTGACTGAGGTCCACAGTTGAATCAACCAACATGCTAACGTGTGATATGGGGGAATGTGTATGGTTATCTTTGGCCTGATAGCGATATGAAAATTATTACTATTGGGAAGACCTCACATCCGAGGACGTCGGCTTCCAATGATCTAAGAGTTTTATGTCACCTGTGTTACCAACCCATTAGGCAGTGATATTTCCAGATCCTTGATCACTTTTTGCTCAATTTGTGTTAACTTGGTCCCACGGCTGGACGACCTTTGTCCGCAGAAAATTCCCTTCCATCTTGTTGTCCTAATCTGACTTTTCCATGATGACCACCACAGTACCTTTGTTCGGTTTCAAAACCATCGAAACTTTGGCTCTCAAAGCACTTAGTGCTTTGATATGAAAGTTTAACAAACAGCAGAAGCAACGATTTAGATCCCTTCTGAAACCCTTTCTGATGTTAACAAAATTGCGTATAAAATTTCTCTTTCAAAATATTGTTTTCTGTCACCTTGTCGTCTGATATGTTTCTCATATGCAAGCTAACAAATGACATGAAATTCTGCCAGCTTACACCAAGAGGCTTATTATTGTTCAGTGATCGGTCTAGCCGCATGTTCTAAAAAGGGCCAAACTAAAACCCATCACGATGCAAATTTGGACCAAAGCAGAATCAAACTACCGGCCAAATGGCTGCGCTCACATTATGCGTTGAATGTCGAAGGGACTAATAGCATTAGAATAAGCATAGTTTGTGCAGACGTGTAGCTTTGAAAAAATGCTCGGGAGTGACGTCCTCTAGACTTTCTTAATTGTCTAACCTACTCCACAGATAGCAGAAGAAACAGCAACCTTTGTTCTACTGGGCAGGTAGAAAACCCTTGTCCAAAGTAGCGACATATGGCATCGTCGAGGAATTGTTCTCCTAACTTAGTGCGTATCTATCCACAGGCTCACAGGTGAAGAAGTTAAAGGACCACAAGATGAAACCTACAACAGCAAGGTATAGCCTAGTCCATGGCAGCGTAACCTGTGCGGCACTCTTTCCAGTTTATAATAATCATTTGGTACAAGTAATGAGATCACGTGCCATCGAAACACGTCATAAGAATGCAGAGTTTTAGGGCGGGCAACAAGCAACAAATAATAAGTTTGGACATGTTCTATGTGCGATCCACTTTCGTTGTTACGTGGAATCTGGGGCTCGGACTAAGAAATAGAAAGCAGTATTCTGCAGTCACACCACAAGGCACCGGGGTTTCCATTGCTATGATTCACTGAATTTCAGAGTGGACACAACCTATGCAAAACCTATAGTTCGTTGAAGCATTGAATTACCTATTACACGCTTCAATCTACAAGTACCGATGTCCAAAAAATATAGGGCTAAAATATGAGCATTATTAAACTGTTGTGCTAAACCTCAGTATAACACCCTAAGGTGGAAAAGTGCATGGAACTATCTAGAAATGACCAATGGGATTCACAATGACGTTATCCTGGAGCGCTGTCAGACGATGAATTTGGATCTAACATCGATCAGACGGATAACCTCACCGTTAAAACTAAACGTTAGCAGTAGCAAGTTAGTACATAGCCAGATGACAGGTTAGATGACGTATAAGGATTATAATATGCTCAGCAAGTGACGCGAAACGTTTCACAGCGTAAGATTGGCAGGTTGGCGTGCGTACGTGCGCATACCAGATCAACCTGGTTTAAACCAGCTCAAGTCATTGATCGCTAGGTGACACTTGACAACTCTCCTCGTCGTGTTTGACGTCAAATTCTTGGTCGGAAACGTTCGACCGGTTTGCGAATTCGGTTGATTCTCCGAAATAGCATCTCACTTGATGTTCCGCTTTTCCAGCCTTCCAACACTTGCTCCGTGCTAAAACCGGAGACAGATTTCACTTTGGGCAGTGTGTTTGTGCCCCGGGCGCGTAGGTGATCTGAATTTCGGCGGAAGTTGTAGATTGTTTTGACTTCAGCAGCCTAGCTGCTGGCTGCCAGTATTGTTCCTGCTGCAACGGAATATATACTGACTGATCTTCTCTAAACGTGCTTTCATTTTTTAGTTTCTTTAAGGACACCGATATCATCTGTCATTTGTCTACTCCAAAACGCGGTTTCATAAACAATAAGTGAGCTTCGTCTTGAGGTTATGCTCGAACAGCGATTGCGGCTGGATTTACCGGTGCTTACAGTGGAACGGTAATCAAATATGAGCCGATCCAAGATTTTGAGGAAGACGCTATCATCTCGCATGTATATTTCCAACAGTCTTACTAACATTCCCCGTAAGCACTGCGGGCCCATAGCCTAGAGGTAGCGAGGTTGTCTCGTAATCTTGTGGCGCGGATTCGAGCCTGCGTAGGGGCACGGTGACACTCGCAGTATACTTATCCCATGTGCGAACGGTGGTGGTTTTACAGTAGCGAAGCGTTGGTACAGCGTATTGGCACACTGCTAATGCCTTTCTTTCTTCCCTGAAAATAGAAGATACGAGGATAGTTGAGTCGTTAACATAATTTTTCCAAGGGTGCTTGCATGGACAGTGATCCATTGAGCCATGCTCTGTGGTGCTTTCTTTGCACCTTCAGAGTCACTCATATCAGATTGGTCAATGGTTAGAGGCCAGACAAACGCAGCCTCCTTGTCCTCCAGGTTGGGCGTGGTATGAGGGTGTCACCTCATTCTTTAAAACGGACTCCTTTTAGCTCAACGCCAAACCCACTGCCTTGCCCTCAGGTTTTAGCATCAAAGGCTTTGGTTGAGAACGCCAATCGTTCTCCTGCCTAGGCCTGGGCAACCTGACAGTATCCTTCCCGCGCAATACAATGCATCACTCTTCAAATAATTTCCTGATGCTCTGGCCACCGTAGAGGATAAGCAACGGTGCATTACCTGCTGCATCGATTAGGGTGGATAGAGCTTTAGACCTTACTGCTCACGACTTCCCATCTGCTTACCCCCCTCTTACGCTTTTTCACTCTTACCTTCCCTTTCCAACTTTACTTACATCCCCAGTTTTCAACCCTTCTTGCGATTCTTGGCCATATGCCAACATGCTTTGCTACGCGTTTAGCTTCTAGTTTCAACTCATGCTAGCGCGCAGCGTCACTCCTGTCCTGTCGATAAGTCCATGTCCAACTAAACGGGTCATTCCAGTTCATAGAATTCTATTTGAAGCCCTCGATCCTCTTTCAGAATGGCATGCCTCAATGTACGCACATTACTATAGATCGGTCAACAGGCGGCACTTTCCCGAACATTGGAGACCCTCTCGACCGAAATATGTTGCTTATCAGAGACCCGCCTGCAAGACACGAGCTCTGTGCTCAATCTGCGATCCCCTTCAGGTGACATCAGCAGTATATTCTTATCGCGCTTATTCGGTGACGATACAGCTTCGAGCATCGGCCAACCTGGTGTTGACATTGCCCTGAGTCCCCGGACTGAAACTGCTCTGGTTGATTGGATTCCAATCAGTAGCCGACTGTGTCCGGTCCTATTGGCTGACTCGTTCAAAGCTTCGAAGTTGCGCAAGACTAAT
Source organism: Dicrocoelium dendriticum (assembly GCA_944474145.2). Lineage (NCBI taxonomy): Eukaryota > Metazoa > Platyhelminthes > Trematoda > Plagiorchiida > Dicrocoeliidae > Dicrocoelium > Dicrocoelium dendriticum. Next base: position 61,498,187 of record OX104059.1, on the reverse strand, counting down.
AGGTGTCTATTCAACATCGCTGCCTGCGCGTCCACAAAATGTAGCGATGGTTCACTAAAAGACGACTTCTACCGCCAACTGACCCATCTCCTTAGCCACAGAAGAAGCACGGACATTGTAATGTTGGCGGGGGATCTGAAAGCACAAGTTGGAAAGTTGTCCACTGATGGAATGCATTTGGGCGGTCAGCACGGTGAACGCTCTCGTAATGGTAACGGTGAGCGGTTACTTCATTTGTGTGAAGATGCTCTCTTATTTCTTGCGAGCGCTAACTCCCGATACAACACTCGCCGGAGGATGACCTGGCGCCCACCAGCCTCGAACCAGGCTTGGACGCAAATCGATCACATGCAATCAGTTATCGCTGGAGAGACTGTATCCAGAACTGCTGCTCGATTTGGAGCACATGTCTGGACACCGATCATGCACTTGTATGTGCTGACATGCGGATGCGTATTGACGGATGCACACGACGACGTTGTGAAAGCATTGACAGCAGCCAACTGGCGAAGCCGGCTGTTCTGAATGTGGATCGAAGTACGCTGACATGCGAGTTGAGTAAGCGCTCACTGGAGACAACTGGTGGTCACTAGTCGCATGTTCATCAGACCTTACTAGCAGCAGGCAAATCCTTATGTGGTAAGTCTAATAGCCAAAATGGACATTGGGCCTCTTCGCGGTCTCTGGAACTTATCGATGCCCGCCGGCATATCCCGGCTGGAAGCGAACACAATGAAACTCGCAAAGAGCTCCGGGTAAGACTCCGTGCTAGCCTGAAGACAGGCCGCGAATCTTTGTGGTTTTTTCCTGCGTCAGAGATGTAAGTAGCCGCGGCCCTTGCTAACCAGCGAAAGTTATTCCGTCTGAGACCGGAAACCGGCATCAGGAGACCTGGTGTTAGTGAAACAATTTGTGACAAAAGTGGACTGCGTATTCACAAGTTGTTAAAACGTTTGGAGCGTTGAGCTGCACATTTTGAAAGTAATTTAATCGGCCAGAATTGTTTGATTGCTCACCGGCCATGATCACCTCGCTCCATGGCTGTCCCTTTGGATCTGCCCTCTGGCTCAGAAGTTAAATCTGAGACACAACTGTTGAAGTTGAACAAAGTACCATAACCAGATGATCTTTCTCCAGCCCCTTCAAACTCGGGGGCTCTGCACTTGTTGATGTTTTACATGAATAACTGGTGAAACCGTGGGAGCAGGAGACTGTCCCTACCGACTGGAGCCACTCAGTTATTGTTCCTATATTCAAAGGACGCTCGCGCTCGGAAAGTGGTAACCATAACGGAATCAGTCTGATCTCCATCGCCTCCAAATTACTTACCTCAGAATTCCCTTACTATGACTGGCGCTCGTGAAAGCCAGATACGTGAGGAGCAAGCCGGATTTCCTCAGGACCGTGGCTGCGTCGACCAGATCTTCACCTTGCGGCAGTTGTTTGAGCACCGTCACACATATTGGCGGCCCACCGTAGTCGTGTTTCTCGATATCAAAGGTGCCTTCGATTCGGTTGCTCGATGTGGCCTTCGGAATTGCCTACTCAGGAAAGGTGTGCTCGAGAAATAGGTAAATATTATCCGAGCATTATACGCGCGTAGCATGGGCAGATTGAGGGCTGACGGCGAGACCTTGCCGCCCTTCAATATCTGCTGCGGTGTGAGACAAGGATGCCCGTTTTCACCATTCCACTTCAACTTTGCTATTGACGAAGTCATGGTGATGGCATTTCCAGGACGAGAATTAGAAGCTGTGGGACTACTCCCATTAGAACGACTTCTTGGCTTGGAGTATGCAGATGACATTGCCCTCATCTGTGACGGCTTCCAGACGTGCCGAGCTGCGCTGGACAGATTAACACTGGCTGTCAGCCGCTCCGGGCTTTGCTTTGCATCATCGAAGTATAAAGTGTTCCTCCAAGATGGTCAGGGATCGCCTCCTGCGCTGACCCTTTTTGGGTATCAGCTAGAAGTGCTTCAGAAATTCAACTACTTGGGAACTTGTATCAGATCGTTGGGATGAAAGATGAGATCACCAACCGGATAGTAAAAGATCGAATTGCTTTTGCTGGTCTTGGCCACTTATGGTGACGGCGCGACATTACTCTCGCCCTGAAGGTTAGAGTGTACAATGCAGCGGTACGTTCGACCTTACTGGACGGTTGCGAAACCTGGCCCCTTAGATCGGCTGACATACAGAGGCTAGTTACGTTCGGCCACCGGTGTCTTCGCAGATTGGCTGACATCTGGTGGGAAAACCGCATGAGTAATCAGCGTGTTCGACGCCTTGTTTACGGCACAGGAAAAGGAACTGAAGCGCTCAGCACCGTCATTTCACTCACAAGGCTCCGACGGCTCAGCCACGTGTTGCACATGCCAGCCCACCGACTTCCGCGACGTGTATTGATTGCTTACCGGGGGTGTGGTTGGAAGAAGTGGAGGGATAGTCAAGCGATGACTTGATCGTGAGGAATAAAGGTCCTAACTTCGGCGAAGGCCTCAGTTGGAGTTTCACGGCTTCCTGGTTGTGGTCCAAAAGACGATGAACACGTTTGGTTAGATAAACTTGTTGACATGACTAGGAGTTGGCCTCAGTGGCGTTCGAGTTGTGAGTTTCTTTGTCCCTCCTCATTCCTTTTTGCCTCTCCCTCCAAACAAGATCTCATTTCATAGCGTAATACAATTTTGCATCATAATTTTGCTTGTTGTCTGGTAGCCGGCTGGTAGCTTACCGGAATGATGCCCGTCCGTTGCTGGTAGCTCAGGTGGCATGCAGCTGTTGTGTTTAGTTTCTTTTTTCTTTTATATATTGCGGCACAGTAGCTGAGCTTTTCCCACCTCTAGCTAACATGTATAATGATGATGCTGAAGTTCGCAAACTATCGTCTATTTTTTCTCCCCCCAGTGCTCTCATATTGATAGAGCTGCTCAAATCTGCTGAACTAATAATTTGTCTAGAAAACTCCTGAGCTACACGGATTCCGTCAGCATCAGTCACGTACTACCAACCCGCTTAATGCGTGCGACATTTGTACCGCAATAGCCGAAATTGGGATCTGCACTTATGTGATCCTTCTCTGGTTTTCTAAAGCCTTCGACCACTTTGTCTAATGAATCCTTCTCCAAAAGTTAAACATACGAAAATTGGAACTCCGTTCCTAGAATAATCAAAAATTTTATTCTTAAGCAACAGGTTCACGTCCGTGTTGCGGATCGTTTTTCGGTCCTATTGATATAGACTGCTGGGTCCAACAAGAATCATTGTTGGGGCAGCGCTTATAATTAGTGTTCGCCAGTGATCTGGTACATATCATTTAGTCAACTTTCCTGCTTTATGTCGTTGACATTGCAATATGGCTGGCAATAGGTTGCCATGAAGATAACGATCTGCTGCATTGAAACTCTATTCTACTTTCTTGCAACACGCGCGAGTGTGAACTTGTACATATATAACATGCGCACGCTAACGCATTTAAGCTTGGGACCACATCTTGAAGACAGCCTTAAGAGAGCGAGAATTTTGTATTGTGATGCAAATAGATCGCGATTTTTCGGATAGGTCATCGAAAATGTTCAAAACCGCGAATCAACATGTTTGCCTCTTGCGGAAAGAATTGGCGTGGTTCGAATCTTTCATTTGCTGCCAAATGTTCAGTGCGTATATGAGGTCTCCGTTGGTGTGCGCGATTCAGGTCTGGCAAACCAGATTAAAACGCGTTCACGTTATACTGGAAACCAAAAATGTAAAGGGATCGTTCCACTTACCATGCCATCAGCAACGGAAAGCCATATGTCTTTACAGTGAAAGTTATTACTGCTTACTAGTCTACCACAATCTGTAGTACCAAGTCTTGAAATACCCCGGGCACCTTTGCCGTCTCCATCTGAATTCTAACCGCTACTTAAAGTGGAGAGATCACGAGCTGAAACTGGCCATCCAGTAAAGTCGGCTGAAATTCGTCGGAATTATCCTTCTCTTCAAATATGTCAGCGGTTGAACACTCCTTCTACTTTCGAAAATTTCGAGTCTTGCTACTCAGTATTAAACAGCGACTAGACGATTCATTACACCAGCTGCTTCCTTTGATTTGATATCTGTTCATTAAGTAAAATAAAGCGCAGACAAACATTGTGGTCATCACTTCCAACGAAATCTAGCTAAACGGATATATATGTTTGTTAGTGTGGTTAATTGGGTGCGTCCGTAGACGGACACTCAGTTTGATGGAACATTATTTGGCTTACACAACTAACACAAACAATTCCATGGGACTTGTCAAGTCTTGGATTCTCTATCAGTATTGTACCACAGTTCAGTTGTCCCATTGTAAAACAATACCCCGGTTCAAACGTATGTTATGTTTATGATGTAAAGGATCAAACATAATCACGGTTTCTTTTCGTGATGCTGTCCGTGTGGAGCGACGTCTATTCCTACATGGTACTTCAATAATCATGCAGATACTGACGCCAAGATGTGGGCAGGTGTAATCGGGCCGCATGGTATTTATTTAGAGGATAAAAATAGCCATCTCTTGATGATTTTATCTGATATTCCTAGTCTAATAACCATAGAAACGGAGATTTAGACAGGTGTCAATATTTTGAATGATGGCCAACGTGACGTTTGGAAAGTCAGCACCATGTTTGGGGAATTGATTTCGGTACAAAGCGTAAGTTAATGCGGATCATAAGGTGCATCCAGTTTTCTAACTCTACTTGGTTTTCTTATATCCTGAACGTAGGTAAGGCTAATACATTTGCATTTATTAGCATCAAAATGAAGTTTACGCTAGTCATTCGGAGACCCGTGGCACCGTCTAAAAAGAGTGATAATTTTTATTCTCCGAAACGACAGTCTCACCCACGAGCGGAAGTATCCAGATTCTTTGGAGCCAATCGGTGATACTATTTACGAACTGGTGCCATAGGACGAAGTAGAGTTTTCTGTATATGTAAAAAGCCACGGCAACTAGAATGGAGACAATTCACGGAATAAGCGGCGGCAGCTAGCTCAGGTAACGGCTTGTACATATACTGCGCTTTGGATGAAGAGGCAGTTGAGAATACGCTTAACTGAACACTGCCAATATAGACAACTTAATGATTATTTGATGGTATTAGCTGAATCTACCATCCAGCCGATGAAGATCCCAGGGAGCACCGCTACTGACAGTGTCCACCTAGAGTTTATAGATATCATGCACGTGTAACGCAGGTAATTCGAATAACTTCTAAACATCGCCCAGAGATTTATAAGGAAATGGCACATAGGCTACTACACCAAATCATGCTTGGTGATCAGCGAACACTCTAAGATAGTGTGAAATAGAATGATCACTTTTTAAGCCATGAAATGACAGGTGTGTCGGTGCTGAGGTGATGGCACCATAAACGGTAAAGAACAGCTGACATGCAGTGGTAAATGTAACTGACCACTTGGTGGAATATGTCATTCGGGGAGAATTAGTTTCATCTTAATCGAAGGATGTCTCCCTGTTATCAATGTACAATTAAGTAATGTGTTAAAGAGCAATGTGATATAAACTTCCCAAGTAGCTTCAGGAAGGTGGCTAACTGTATCTTGCACAATCCCCGTGTGCCTCGTACAGGGATCAAACGTAGCCAAGGCGCAGTGCGGCTTCCTTTCAGGACGAAATCTCCTTGTTCTGAGCACGCACATCGACAACTGCCCTCGACGAAACGAGATATTGTACTTAGTGTTCATTTAAATCTACTACGTTTTTAAACCATGTACCATTAGGAGCTGTGAAAAAAGTTATGCAAGTCTAGAAGCTAGGATAAGTAAGCAAGTCTGATCTATCGTTTACGCAGCGGTATGCTGACAAAGATGCATCCAATTGGATGAAACTTGGATAACTTTGATGGTGATTCATAAACAAGTCCACGGAATAGCTTATTCCCAGGGATGAGTGACCTGCCTGTATCGGATGAGTGCATAGTTGTATAGAATGTTGCTCAGAGGTGGAAGGTAAAATTAAAAATTGGACAAAGTAGTGACTTTTGAAAGCACAGAAATGGGTGCACAAAATATTTTGAGTGAATCGAAGCAACCCTGGTCTTCAGTTAATCAAATATGCTCATTTCATCAACAAGAACCAAGACCAGAAATTAGTTCAGAATGAAGAATACCTTTTGGTAAACTGGTGTTTCCATGGCACACATTATGTGGGGTAATCAGCAAACCGAGGTATGGATTACTATGTTATTTGAACGGTTAAATCAATAACTTAAAACTGGTCTACATATGATAGGCCATGCGAAGAAAATGAGGAGTAAAACGTCAAACCACAGTAACTGAATACAAGTAATCCAAGCAACAAACGGATAGCTAAGTAACTACGTTGGTTGGCTATATGAATCGCTTTTGTCCTCTGGTGGCTTGTTCCAAATCCTTGCCTGCCTGTGCAGAAAGATTGCATTTGGCTCGACTATACATTCTGCCGCTGAGTTCGGTTTAACTGGCCAGTTTAAAAGATTGATCCCATTAATGGCATCTCGTGCTTGGAAAGGTGTATTTATTCTGCTTGATATTGACAATTATGACTAGGTTGTGCTCCATGCGCAACACGAATAGCGGATCAAGGTTAAGCTTGTCACATACTTTAGAATATTCCAGGTTTGAGTAAGCATCTAAAAAGCGCATTGTGAAAGTAATTTGTACTTGTTCTAGAGCAAAGCGGTAAAATACTCCAGTACTAATTTACACCAGTGAACAATGTACCAAGGTAGATCTAACTAGCAATATATATGAAAAATTACTGTCTTCTGGAGAGAAAATAGTTCTAAGTATTAATCGTATGATCCACCTTGCTCCGTTGGTGACAGAACCCACTTGTTTATAGAACTCAGATGAGCATGAAAATTGCGATCTCCGGTCCCGCATCGTGTGAAAGAGAATAACCGCTTTGCTGTTAGCATTTAGACTGCTAACGATTGACTCGAATTATTAGCACAATACACAATATTTGTCTGTATTTGTAGACCTTTTCTGCCTTGAGCACCAGGTTCAAGCGCAGCGGGGTCATGTTAGTTCATCTTGACATCATTGGAGGCATCTGGGCGGAAGGTGGATACATTGTTGTTTTCGTTAACATAGAAGTATGGTGTGTCGAATAACAATACAGATCTAAGGACAATTCTTTTACCACAACGCTGGTGGCAGATATAAGCCCAAATTGGTGATCACGATTTGGTATCAACTGCGTTTAATTTGGAAGCCGTCAGCTGGATAACGAAGCCATGTTCCGAGATCCCACAGGACATCCTTTCGTCCATTACTTTCTACAACCTTATTAACCAACAAATTTACGCAGATGGCACCGCACTTGAGTTGCGGATGACTGCAACCTGCCGCACAAAAGATGGCGGCTACTCGCTTCGCCCAAAGCTTACAAGTCACAAAACTTGATCGATGTTTTTCTTAGTGAGATACTCCAAGCTGTGCAACAAACTACCCCAACAAATGCGCATGAGTGCAAACCATGACACCTTTAGAAATTCCGCTCAGACATTTCTTTATTATACCAAAGGCGTTGAAGAAAGCTGACTCACAACAAACTATGGGAACATTGACGGAGGCAGATATGAATAACAAACGAGCCGCTAGTTGATACAATGTGCTTGCCCACTCCAGCACAATACCCACAAAATCAAATCCAGTGTATGTGCAACTAGTTATCTCCTTCCTTTTCTTATCTATTTCTGAGCCTCATAAACTAGTAAACGGTGAGACAAATATCGGTACATTTTCCAAATTAACTGATCAGATTTGGGCCACGAGGGGAACTTCATCATCCGTAATTCTGTTATTTAAATTTACTTCACTATAATTAATTTATGTCTCATAAATTATGAAACGTTTTCTCTATAAAGTTGATCGATCCAGCTTCTGGGGGCGGTTACTACTTGTCGGCAAATATATCAATTTATTTAGTTATTTATTTAGGCAGCACCGACTCAGAGGTCATGTGCATATGGATATAAATTAGTGCTGTCTACATCCCAAGATTATGTGGGGCAGTCGATTAGATCAGAACTTTCAGTTGACACATTATACAGGACTGCGTACTCAAGAAATCTTGATGATAGTTGTTTCATATCTTTCTGAATAGCAGTAAATGGGCCGCTCTAGATATGGCATGTCGTTGCATAATCCTTGATTTAAGGTTCATATGTGGCTTATTGGGCAACAATCCTTAGTCTCGAATATAGAGACTGACCTATGTCCCGACATAGCTATAGCTTCCTTCCACTCTGATAATAAATGTCGGAGCTTGTGGACAGACAGTTTGGACGTACTAAACAACAGAAAGATGATATCGTCCATATCACAAAGCAGATTAACTATGTGTCCCTGGTAATTTCATGCATATCGTGGAGACCCAAGCTGATACAGTTGAGCCGGTTAACTGTGCCTGGTAGCAATCATCGATGTATAGCTTTAGTTTCCACGTTGATAAAAGCGCAAAGTATTGATTAAAGATTCATCTATCCTTCCATCTGATATTATAATTGAGATTGTACATTGATTAAACTAATCTCCAGTGGTGTTTGTCCCAGAAGTATAGTTACCTCAGGATAAATTATTGCGACTGATTCCGAATCTGGTCTCAGTTTTGCTAGATTGTCCAAGCATTTTGAGAGAAAATGCACTCGCTATAAATCAATAAGTGATATTAACAAGGAAAATAATTAGTCTAAGGAACATACGTAAATTAGTTCATACATGATTATTACAGGGATAGTAAAAACCTAAAGGGCTTCCGTACACGATAATTGAAGAGATATTCTACTCAAATCATGCATATAAGGATAGGTTATTCTTGAAAAATAACCCGTCTTGTACGACTTTCTCCTGTTTGTTCCATTTAGAAAGTCAGTTAGGATGCTGCAGCAGTACTCAGCCATCAGTTGTCCATCTTACATACCTTGATAAATTTTCCGTAACGTTAATGCCCTGATGGAGTCTGAAACCATGCTCTTCGCTGAAGTCACCATGATCGTCTAGAATTCTGTCTGTGACGATGGAGAAAAACTTAATTTATGCTTATTTTACTACAAAATGTGTCAAACTTTACTAGCATACTCACCGCAAGTTCTCCATAGTTCCTTGCCTTATAGACACCCAAAAACTTGTGTCTAACGGAGATAAAAACATCCACAGCACGCGTAACAACATTCCTCACGCGTGTGGTGAACTACTGATTGTTAATGAGTCGTCGAATTTGAGGGCCATGGAAGATACCAGCTTTCAGTTTCAGCATACTCAAGCTAAGAAATGTTCTTGAAGCAAACATAAACTCTGTCCTGTACTTTAACTAATAGTTTCATCAGCCCCAACTTTATGTGAAGTGGTGGGGGAATAATTTGTCTCTGTCAACCGAGAGCTTTTTGATGAGGTTAGCTTCGCCTGTATTCATGTTTTGCTCTGATAGGCCAAATCAATTTCTTCCAATCTTATAAGTAAATGAAGCAAGGATAACTTGCAAATCGCATTTGCCTTCCTATCTAAAGGTGCACCATCCCTAAATTTGCGCAAATAATCCATGATGAATCGAAGTGTTTCACGATGATAGTTTGTTGTTTTACTTCACAACCCAGGCACACTATAGCTCAAACCAATTTTTGCACCAGTTGTCTGCTTGTGGATACACGCAACACAGGTTTTGCAAACGTTATAGGGAGCCCAAGTGTTTTTCTGATCTCCATGTTCTACAACAAAGTAAGTGTAATATATTTGACTCACAAGGAATTGAAATGTTTTCTTTGTTTTGCCACAATTTCTTCACTACAAATATAAGAGTATACATAGGGATTTGCAAATAGTTAATAGAAGAAGAACTTGTATATATGTAAAATGAACAAGAAAAATCAATAAAATAAATAACTAAATGAACATATTTATTTCTCGACTGCGCGAGACATGAATCGGTATGTTGGTCTGATCGAATTGTACAAGGGTTCCGCAAATTAGTTGCTGATACAGATAAAGGGAAAGAAGAACGCGTGGGGAATGCGTCATTTAACATTTTCAGTCAGACCCCTTAGAAGTACAGTGGCAATCAAATATTGATTGATAGTTCGCGAAGATACTGCAATGTCGACTTATTGTCAGATATATGTTTGCATATATTCGGCTCGCCGTGTAGGCGGCCATAGTACTAGCCTCGGGTGCGGCTTGTGCTAGATGGTTTCGTCATGTGGCAGTACGCAGTCAATATGCCTAGCAACCAAGCGTATGGAAATATTTCTCCGCAGTATTTGGACAAGTCTCGGAGAAAGGGACATGTTGGAAAGATAGAAGGGTAGACAGATTAAAGGATTTGCAAGCAGAGGAGGTTGCCGTGGTTATGTCAGCTTTTAACAAATCTAAAATATGGTGACGAAAATATGATACATATTAATAAGAATGTGTTCAGCAGCATACTGTGAGTAAATATAGGTAAGGGAGATATGCATGTTAGCTAATAATCTAATGTTCGAGAGAGTCATTTATTAAAACGTGTCAGACCTCTATTCCTATAAATCTGCAATAGATCTACCAATAGTTCGGGATCTATAGCCTAGGCGATATTAAAACACTGGTTTAATGAGGCGCAGAACTAAGTACATAGTACATCTATCATTAGTGGTATTTGATACACGCGCATGGGTATCTGTGACAGTTAACAATGCAAAACATTGCTCTTTGTACAAGGATTGAAAAGGAATAGTGTAATATTCGCCGGCTAGAAGAGAATGAGTACTGGGTTGTCCTTTTTCAAAAGCATCTATTTGGTCATGGAGGATTTGAATTAAATATGGCCGGTTAAGGACAGAAGATAACAGGTGTCCGAGGAGTGAAAACAAAGGACTAGGTTTCCCTTCCATCGTTGACTATCATGTAGGCATAAAAGTCTTGAGGTCGACGAGTCCGAGTTAGAAAGAATAAAACATTGCTCGGATGAATGAAATAGAAAACTCCGTTTAACGCCTATCCTTGTCCATCATATTGATATGGAGGCCATTAGGTTAATATTGCCGGGTAAGGAGAAAAGTGATAAAGGATGGAAGGGTGGACATTAAAAGCTGGTCCTTTTCTGCCTTTTTTGCTTCTGTGATGGCAATGAAGCTTTTTAATGTACGACCGGGAGGTACCACGACATATATTTTACGCCCTTTGGTCCCTTCGGATAATTATTACTCTCCACGATATCCAGCTTGAAAAGTTGCTTAACTTTTAGAATTGTTAGAAATTTATCTATCTGTACACGGCACATTGTAGGAAATGTTCACGATCAAATAGACAGCTGGAGACGGTTCCAAATCAATGCATGTCTAATGAGGAAAATATTTGCACTCAGGTTGGTGCTCGCTTTTGCAATCGCAAGTGTGCACTTTTATTACGGTTAAGGTGGCATTTATCGTGTTGTAATTGGGGAGAGTATCCAGGTGTATGAGTTCGCGCGTGAATTGCATCAAAAAGCAGCGATATATTTAGCTTTATTCTAGGCAGCCATACTGGGTCCAGCATCAACAATTTGCTTACCAAACAACCTCCTTGTGGTGCCAGCTGGGTGGTTGGGGTTTTTTCCGTTCCAGCGAATGGTTTAGCGGCAATGTTCCAGGACGTATGGGTTTTTGCCTGGCAAGCGTTCTCCCTATTAAAAGCCACAGATGTCCGTTTAATAACACTGAGACGTGGCGGAGGTGACTCGCCACTAAATAAAGTCACTGCCCCTTGTCCCTCCCTGAGAGGCATTGTACTTTAAGGGTGCGTTGGTCCCCTAGTACTTCAGGGACTGAAAGGCGTATGAACCATCTTTATGGTCACCGGCTCCCAACGGGTTGCGACGCCCTCACATCGCCCTGCTGTCTTGTAGGTTAGATCTTTGCTCAAAGGCTCGGGGTAGCGCCCCCTAAGACAACCCTCTACTTCGGCCTGGGCAACCGGGTAGTATCACGCCCACTGACGAATCATGGACCACATCGCTTACTACTGCTCCTTCTATGCCTATCTTCTGTGCTAACTCAACCGCTCCACCTCCACTCACAGATCACCCCACCTCCCGTCATTCACCCACATTTACTCTTATGTCTTCTACGGTCGCCACCACAAACGACCCACGTCTCGCAACTGATGGAAGCAACAGCCAAACTCCCGGTTTTCAATGTTCTGCTATCGCAATCGCCGCCCACTCCACCGAAGTTCCAGCTCTTCTTCCACCTGGTTCTCCATTCATCCTCGCAGCGTTTAATGTTCGAACTTTGATGCAGATCAGACGACAAGCATGTCTGGCCCGTAGTCTTGAAGCGCTTTTGGTAGACGTCTGTTGCCTTTCAGAGACAAGACTACAAGACTCTAGCGCCGTCATCAGAATGGTCTCTCCGGTAAACTCTGACGCCAAATACTACTTGCGGCTCTCCGGAGACCCATAATCTGCCGCCACTGGTCAAGCTGGTGTTGTGCTTGTATTAAGTGCCAGGGCTAAATGAGCTCTGCTTGACTGGATCCCAGTCAACAGTCGGCTATGTGCAGTCAGACTAAGAGGTTCATGTAACGCAAGCAGGCGTCGAGATGTTAAGCGTGCCTTGTTTGTCGTCTCCGCATACACCCCTACAGACTGCAACCCAGATGCAGTTAAATAGAGCTTTTACCAGCAACTACATGAACTTCTGCTTTCCTCCAAAAGGACTGATATAGTCATTCTTGCCGGGGACTTTAACGCACGGGTTGGCCACCTTCCACCAAGCGAGCTCCACCTTGGGGGTAGTTTTGGTCTCGGTGGCAATAGATCAGACAATGGAGACAGACCGCTTGCACTTTGCTCTGATCATCACTTGTTTCTTTCGAGCACTAGTTTTCGGCACTCGAGAAGACACACTGCAAACTGGCGCCCGCGCTCACAACCGCAAGAGTGCTCCCAGCTTGACCACATAGCAGTCAGCTACAGATGGCGCGGAAGCGTAACGGACTGCCGATCGTACTGGTCAACTTTTCTAGACTCTGATCACGCATTGGTTCGTGTTAAGCTTTGCATGCGTTTCGGAAGATCACCTAAGCGCGCCCACTACAGACCGGACGTCGCGAATCTACAAAATCCTGCGATTTTAACCAGGTACCAAGACTTACTGTCAAGCTTGCTTGGGTCAACTATTGACAGTGATCTCGATTCGCAGTGGGCGCAAATCAAAGATGCTTTAGTTTTCGCCAGTATCAACACTTGTGGAGTTACCCGTCACCCACCGAAACATTGGATTTCCGCCGACTCCTTGTCGCTGATGGACAGACGCCGCTTGATCCCATCGGATTCCAGACACAGTGAGGAACGCCAATACCTTGGTCGAGAGTTGCGCAGGAGTCTGCAAATGGACCGCGAAGCTTGGTGGTGTGAACGTGCTAGCGAGATGGAGCTTGCTAGTCTCTGTGGTAATACCAGGAAACACTTCCATCTCATTCGAGTCACCGAAGGTGTTCGATCTGTTATAAGTGAAACAATATGCGAAGAGGATGACACCTTAATCACCAATCTTCAACGACGGTTGGAGCGATGGGCCGAACATTTTGGCTCGCAGTTTTGTTGCCCCCCAGCTGCATCTGCTACCTCTGGCGCTCGCGCTGGTGTCGAGTGGTCTACACCCAGAGATCCTCCCTCTTCCCAGGAAATCGAGCAGGAGCTGCGGCACATGAAGCGTTATAAAGCCCCCGGCCCTGATGGTCTTCAACCAGCTTTATTTAAAGATGGTGGCGCATCGCTGGTCCGAGAACTCAACGTTTTGTTCTTGAAAATTTGGTCGAAAGAGAAACTACCATCATCTTGGGGTGCATCGATAGTCGTCCCTATCTCCAAAAATGGCCTGCGCACAACCTGCTCCAACTACAGAGGAATAAGCTTAGTCCCCGTCGGTTGTAAGCTGCTGGTGTCCATCATACTTCGCAGGCTATCCCCACCACGCGAATTGTTGCAAGGAGAAGAACAAGTTGGGTTTCGCCCTGGTCGCGGCTGCATCGATCAAATCTTCACACTTCACCAGATTCTCGAGCTCCGCCATATGTATCAGAGGCCGACGATTGCTGTGTTCCTGGATATCCGTGCAGCCTTCGATTCTGTCGATCATACAGTACTGTGGCATTGCCTTCTGAGGAATGGTGTCCCCGAGAAGTTCGTCTCCATACTGCGCGCTCTATGTAGTCTGACCTCTTACAGGGTTAGTGCTTATGGCATGCTTTCGCCTACCTTTGTGGTCTCCAGTGGAGTTCGACAAGGATGCCCTATCTCTTCATTCCTATTCAACTTTGCCATTGAGGATGTCTTGAAGAACGCTCTAGGCGATTCGTTGAACGCTGGCGTTGAGCTCCTCCCAGGTAGTCGAGTTGTTGATTTGGATTATGCTGATGATATCGTCTTGCTGAGTGACGATCCACACGTCGCCCAACTTGCATTAAACCGCTTGGCGATTGAAGCATCAAAGTATGGTAGGTACTTTTCGCCATCCAAATTTAAGGCTGTCTTCCAATACTGGCAGGTGCCTCTGCCTGCACTCACTTTTGCTGGTGAGACACTAGAGGTTGTGGAGAGCTTTGTCTACTTGGGAAGTTGCATCACTGCTGGCGGGTCTGTTGGAGACGAGATTTCGATGCGCATCTCGAGAGCAGGCCTCACTTCTTCTAGGCTGAGGCATTTGTGGCGTCGCCACGACATTCGTCTCTCCATCAAAGGGCGGGTCTATTGTACAACTGTTCGTGCTGTACTGCAGTACGGATGCGAGAGCTGGCCCATTCGTAAAGATGACTTGTGCAGGCTATCGGTCTTCGAGCATTGTTGTCTGCGGTCCATTGCCCGTGTGTGGTGGCAGCACCACATAACAATTTGGAAGTTCGACAGCGTGTCTTGGGACGTGGAAGCGACTCGCTCGAGGAGCTCATCTCACTGCATCAACTGCGGTGGTTAGGATACGTATTGCGCCTGCCTGTCCAGTGTTACCCCCGTCGTGCGTTGTTTGCACTTGCTGGACAGGGCTAAAAGGGATGGTCTGGTGGACAGCCTACAATATGGAGAAGCCGCATGAAAAAGCTGACGAAACAGTTGGCCTCGGCCGGTTGTTGTCGACTACCTGGTTGGGGTCCGAGAGATGAGGATACTTGATGGTTGAAGACCTTGGAAGTTATGGCTCAAGATCGATGTCAGTGGCTGAAGAGTGCATCGGTTTGTTGTTCCGTTGTCCCTTCTTCCTCCCCCTAAAAAAAGAACAAACTGAAAAAAACTTGCAAAGACTGTGAGTGGTAAAATAGGCAACAAAAATATTTGTTGTTGCGCTTTTCTTATTTTTCATATTGTTTTCCTATTCAGCCATGATTCCGATGGCACACTATCTGTACCATAGATTGTGTATAATATAATATATATATTTTTCAGAGTATGTTAACCTCTGAGTAGTGTTTAGGTTCTATATTGTAAAAACACTTTGACCTGGCTCTAGTGCTGCTGTGTCACTCTGCCTTGCATTGCCCGAATAGCATACAGTAGCGCTGGAACATTGGCCGTGTACAAGCCTTCTACAGTGTAAGTTTAGCATTTGTTAAGTTAAAGAGTTTGAGAAACAGTCCATTATTTTCCCTGGCTTTAGGGACATTGCGTTGTACATGTTTGGAGGAGTTAAGGCTGCTGGAATAGTGAAGTCCTAGGTCACTTTTTCTTGGTTAAAAAAATGGGAGGGGTTTGCCAAAGTTTAGCGGTTGCGCGTCCATATAACATGTGTGTAAAATGGCATTACACTTTTCGACAGATAAATTCATTTTTGATGTGTCACGCCGTACTTCAAATGCATTAAGGTCACTTTGTATGTTTCGAAACAGGGAGCCTTGATTTCTTGGAACAAATGCGTACGCAACTTTTATATCATTCGCAAACACGCAGGGCCTACCATAGACAATAATGTCAACAAGGTCATTTATATACATCAAGAAGTGGAGTGGTCCCAGGACCCTGCCTTGAATGAGGCCAGTTGTCAGATGGGTGCGACCTGATGTGTGATTACCTAACTTGACTGATTGGGTTCTGTCAGTAGAGGGTCAAAAATACCAAACCTTGCTACATTGGTCAAAATCTGACCATACAGCAATTGTTCAACTGCCTTTTGCATGTTATGAAAAATGATAATATAAGCTTTGCCTTCGTCAAATGAGGTTGTGACGGGGTTTAAAACATCCAATTGACAAGGCTGAGAAGAACGCTGTTAAACGAAGACACGTAACGATTAGCGGATTAAGTTCCTTGATAGTAAAATCTGGGAAGTCGTAGCCTTGATAATCCCCTCCATGATTTTAACAAGTACGGAAGTATGATTAATAGGGCGGTAATTTGCAACATCACATTTTCAGCTTTTTTCTTGGAACAACCTCAGTGTGTTTCCAGTGATACGGAACAGTACTGGACTTTACTGACTAAGAAAATATGTTCTGTAAAGTAACGGGGAAATCCGGACCACCATAGTTCAGTTAGGCTGATGAAGCTTCATCAGGACCACCGTTAACTGAGGGCTTCATGGCGCTAAGCACTTTCCTTATTTCTGCTCTAGGGAAGTCTGCTGTCCACAACTTGCGATCAGTACGCCGTTTTGACTGTGTGATCTGTTGGTCATTTGTATGGCAGTGGAAGGAGGAACGAAAATGCTAATTAAAAATATTACTAATAACTACAGAGTCGTCCTTTGACGTGGAGATTGCAGTCGATATGAAAGAGTCGTTTCTTCTTCCTCCTTCGGCAAAGCTTTATAAGCTCCTTCGGTTAATTTGATGCCACAAGAGTTAGATGTTCTTCCTAACACCGTCTCTCAGCTCGACTAGGTTCTAAATTTAGATTGCATTGTGGACCCCATATATTATGGTGAAGTCACGGAATATCTTATGGCGGCTGAGTAGTTTGCTGATTTTTCCTTTAGCAAGGGTGTTGGCGTGGGCGTTTTCAGTAGTTTTGCGAATTTCCTTTAGCAAAACTGGAGCAATACTGTCAGAGCATTGGTTGGTTTTATAATAAAGTTTTCAGTGGTGACATCTGCGTCCATGTGAGGAAAAATCTGTTTCACTGCATTGACCTTATTAACGTAACGAATGTGTCGCAGTTGATCGAACGGTATGGCCAGTAATATATATGAATATACTCGGCCTTTGATTCCTGTGTGAACAAACTGCAATTGGTGAGCACCACATTAAGAAGACTGCATTGAACTTTGTCCAGGAGCTTGACATTACCATGGAGAATTCCCAAATTGAAGACAATACCTAGTATGTTGTCATTTCTAGTAGGCAGCAAAAATGTGCTGTGACCAGCGTTGTTAGTAAATAGTCGATACTAACTCCTACAACCTAGGTGGTGATGTGTAAGGGTGCTACCATATCTCTAGCATATTGAATTCCCCTCCGACTAGTTTGTATTTAGCCGGATGATCTGTAGTGGAATCGAATACATCCGCGAGAAGTCGGATTTCAGCTTTGTCAGTGTGGGGGACGTGGATAAACCGTATGAGGAAGCTGAGCTACTTTAAGCCATGATACAAAGAGATTCAGCGAAGTTAATCTACCGCTCAACCTAAGGGGAGGTTGGAATTGTTTCATCGATGTATATCAAGCAGTCTCCTCCATGGCTATTACATGGGTTATTGGTGACGCCAATACATCCGAAGATATGAAAATGTGGTCCTGGTGTCTGGTTAGTGAGTCACGTTTCAGTAACTAGAATAATTTGGGGTTCCGACAAATAGATGGCAAGGCAGAGATAATGCAATTTATTTTTTAGGGAGCGTGCATAAATAAGAAGGATGTTTATAGCTCCCTGCACTTCAGGTAGACATATTAGCTGACGGAATAGGAGTAGGTCAACGGAATTTAAGGCCGAGGCGGTACCCATTTTAATTGGAATATCCTATGATGTTCTATTGCATTCGCAGACAAGCAAGATAGGTGAATAAGAAAAAGGAGAGGATGTATGCGTTTCTGGTGCATCAGAATTTCACCAATCCTCGGCAGAGATGCTGCCGAGTAACCTAAAATATATGTGGCTTTGAAGGTTTTAGTGGATGGGGATTGATAGTATTCAGAAAACCGATGATCCTGGGTAAGGGTGTGCATTTGTTCTAACTAGAGCAAAATGATCAACATATGGTGGAGGATCGATGTTCCGGTAGGGTATTGGGGTAGCAGTAAGCACGAAAGGTTGCTGAGGAGTTACTTTCAAGATAGAGTGATTTCCGATACGTCTGAAGCCTGTATTGCCCACACGGTCATTGTGGATATGATTGTGATACGGGGCCTAAGAAATAGGCTTTACTTTTGGCTCAAGTGAGTTCCAAAAATCAGGACACTCTACTATATCAATCCTTGTACACGCTTCAGCAGCTTGAGGGAGCACCTTTTTCTATTTTTATGAGAGCGGTGGTCATAAGATTTCCTAATACATAGCTAAAATATTTTGATGGCGAATTATCTTTTTGGCAACCATCTAACTTACTTCCCGGTGTGCTGTTCGATTGGTCCATATCTACATCCAGTAGTTGGGGTACCGAGACAGATGAGTCAAGGTTATGTGCTGGAACCTGAGTAAATGGGTCCTTCAGCGTGCAATATTTGTCGCATTCACGTAACGTACATGATTCAGCGCTGCTGACAATGAGCTTGTAGATTTTAGTTTAACTACTTTTAGTAAATTTCTTGCGTTTCGAAGAATGTGAAGGTGTCTTGGTCACATAGTTAGACATCCTTGAAGTGAGGATAACGATTTCAGCCAGTGCTATGGTTGGAGTAATTGCCGAACTAATGTTGAGTGGAGTTACTCTGTCTGCTTTGACCGCACTTTGGTTGGTATCTTTAATGTTAGGATTGACTGGATTCCCTTGCGGCTAATTAGCTCAAGCAAAATGTCGGCAATTGTGATAGTAGCCATGTCGGAAATAGTGGCTTGAGGGACTTCCGCTGGAGGTATTGGCTGATTTTGCCAGACTTCTCTTTGCAGTGGCCTTTTGTCAATTGATATTGGTGAGGGGGCTACCCTGTCCTCTGCACGGCAGTAACGTGTAAGTCAGTGGATAGTGAGCGGCGCTATATCACATCTAGTAACTTATTCACGATGGTCGTTGCCATCCACCGTAGCTCAGTGGTCTCAACCACGGACTGGCAACAGTCGATTTGCGGGTTCTAGCCCTACCAAGGGTCCGATGGAATGCGCACTGCTGATGAATCATCAGCGTACGGTGCTTTTCCGGGCGTGTGGCGGCTGTCTGAGTAAGTCTAGATGTGACGAATTTCTATCTATACCATTAAACTCCCCTACTACTCTTATCTGATATCCTTAGTATTTTAAGCGTATTGTTTTCTACTGTCCGTGCACTATTTTTGTGGAACTCTTGTGCCGTCAATGATTCACTAAGTTGTAAGAGTGCGGGACAGTTTTTACGTTGGACATTCTTACGGCGCTTTGCATATATGCACTGAGCATCTACCAGATTACCTGTTTGGAGCAGGAATTTTTTTCACAGTCTACCGGAATTTTAGCGGGAAAATTTGAAGACAATGTGTTTTAGGACATCGTAATCTACTAAACCCTTCCGCCGCAACAGCATCAACGAAGATTGCAGCGGGTTTTAAATAATCTCTGTTTGGGCTTGCGGTCGTCTGCGTTAGAGTAGTCAGAGGTTCGGGCAATTTGGGTGTTGTCGTCAAGTCATCACAAAATGCCAGTTTTGTGTTGAGCCATTCCAGCTCCTCTTGGATACATTTGAACTTAGAGAGTGCATCCTCCGGTGTATCAGCCGACTTACCGGGGCGATTTCTCAGTCCAGGTGGGTTAGTGGATTTTGTCAACTGATGTTATTTAGGAGACCGTATAAGAGCATGTGCGTCTATGCAGCATTATAAGTGACGGTTATGGAAACAGGATGATGACGACAGGAAAACTTTACAGACCCAGTCTACAGTGCCAAATTTAAACCATAAGAAGTACAGAATACAGAACGCAGACTAACGGCTATGAGTTAATTAGATGCTTAAATAATTAGTTGTAGCTGCAGAACTCTAGGCTGAGTCGTCTCAACCTGAACAGACGCAACGCGTCTGAACTAATTACTATCTCCTAAAGACTAGAGAAAATTTGTAAAAATTGCCTTCCTATTTGAAATTGGCCGCACTAAGATACTGTTATTTTGTTGAAATATCATTGCAGCAGGAAGTTTTATTTGCTGTTGATCAGTGTTACGTATGGTAGATCTGCGCTTTAAAAGACCAGTTTTGGTTTTTGTACCGGCTACCGAGGTATTGTTTTATATCCTCAATTTTTTTGGTGTGATAGGTCAGCTTCAGCGTTCGGACTGACTTGTAGCGTGGAAACATGAATGGGAACTTCATCAATTTGCGGTAAGCCGTAAACATCTTTTTGAACTTAGTAGCCATTTCGTATGAAACAGACTTTACATGACCTAGGAAAAGTAGATGTTGTTGTTATGAGTCCGTGTGTCATGACAGAGACTACTATTTTTATGAAGAACATCTGTGAGGAAGAAGAATTTGGACTGAGCTGACAACAGCAAACTAACCGTGTCCAAAGCAACTGATTTACAGTGTATTGAGTGCATCTGGGATTGAGAGCAATAGTGAGTCTGATGCGTTCGTCGGATTACAGTGAGACCACTCTGTGCTTACTACCATCGATGTGTTCCATAATATTAGAGACATATGGCATCCGGTCAATGATAACATATCACATTCAGCAGGAGTGTAACATGTTGCGTCCATCAGTAGTTATGTAAAGATGAAATCATATTTACTTGCCTGTTAGGTACATGACTTGAGGTCCATGAGAATTTCGGGATTTTGAAATCAACATCCATCATTTTATACTTGACCGACTGAAATGCTACGTAACGGAGCAATTTTTGTAATGCATTTGTCAATGCAAAATTGCAATTTACTTGCATGTATAACTGTGCTATCTGTCATGTAATTTTTCACATTTCAAGTACCTCATTATTAAAGGAGCATTTTGGACGTCTTCGCGAAATCAAAAATCATTTCGTTCATGTTCTGTGTAAGAATTACCGAAACCAGATGCAATAATGAAAGCGGAGCAGAATCTCAATCCGCCATGTAAGATGAGCGATTCTGCTGCGAAGAGCTCCGTGTGTTTGACCCAACAAGCTAGCCCTAATCGCCTTCAGGTTTCGGAGAAGCCTTCCTGAACAGCCTGTGCAAACTCACCCGAACAAAGTACCACCGTTCAAGAGCCCAAACATACCTGAGTAGAGTATTTTACCTTTGTTATGTACTACGCCGTCTGATGTTTTGTTGTTTGAAAGCCTGTCTATTTAAGATCCATATAAAGCACAAACAAATGGGTTGTTCCACCGGAGCAAGTAAATGAATGGCCAAACCACATAAGTCCGGGGCGAACTTATTATTTGCAAAAAGAAACTTGGTCTGCTAGAGAGGTTTTAAACTTCTGCTATTCCACTCGCTTAAGTTCCATGGTTTAACTTCCCAGATTCACCACAAGCAAGACTTCGAGCACTCATAGCGTCTAAGTGATAGACTTCTCGACGTGGGTAAGGACGGGTTGAAAGTGAGGAAAAGTACGAGCCTTGGATAAAGGTGAACAATAATGTCAGATGATAGGAATCCCCTTTGTGCACAAAAGCTGTCCGAGACTGACCTTGCTGTACCTAATTAGGCTGCAGACGTTGGAGATCAATGATCCGTGCAAGGCTCAAGGCTGTCATCATTGAAGTACTTAGGTGAAATGGTGATGTCGAAACAAATCAAGGTATTGTAAATTTTCGGGTTGTTTTTAATATTCCACAATACAGATACAACCGTTTGCCGCAACTTTGGACACCTTTGGTCGTCCATACTGCTATCTGCGTCTAGCCATAAACGATTTTGCATTCCTTGCAAAAATCGTGCTGAATTCCGCCGTTTCGTTGCATCTGGGCCTCCAGATGCAGTGGTGTTCTCAACAGCGTGACTGCATTCTGTGGTGATGCCCCAGGAAATCGAGCTCCGTGGTTACGCAAGCTTCCGTTGCCCGCATTGTCACCTACCATTATATCCTGGATTCTCTGTATGGGAGACTTTTGAGCCTATACAGAATTGACGATGGCCTGGATGGGTCGAGGGTTGTTTGAACCATCTCAGATGCCATGGCCTGCTCGTGGATGCATTTTATCGCTGACCTCTGAGCCATTGTTTAGGTTTGCTGTCGCCTCTCCGGAACCGCATGAGTTGCTCCATTTTCTACTCATGAGTGATTTAAATTGCCGCGAGTACGCTGGGCTGAAGTCCAACTCTCGCCTAACTATTGTGAGGTCGAAGTAAATTCGTGGACTTGGTATCTGAAAGTGATGGAGTGCAAAACATGTTCCGACCCACACGTACAACAACAAGCTCATCTCTGCCGTGTCTAAACTTTGTGTTAACATTCTGTTAACAGCATATGTATGATGTTCAGATTTTGGAGCCCTTCGCAGCCAGCTACTAGTCAGTGAGCGTAGCATGCACTGTAATCTTGTTCCGCATTCCCGTGCCCTGTAACCAGCTTACAACTATTAGAAAACTAAATTTGTCGATCTAACTCAAGCCGCGAGCCAAGTGGATTGGCTTCTGCCGCAACATGCACCAGTGGAAGACTGTTGGACTGTTAAATGTCAGCAAGGGGCCTGGAACGGCGAACACTGGGGAACAAATTACTCATCTCCGCTTTTTACGACGAATACGGACAGGCAGCGGGATATTTGCAATATTGCCGAAACCAGAAAGCGCAAAGACCACCACAACGAGAATATTTGCGTACCGGAAGCGGCACTGCAGCTGGTAGGTGTTTTACCAGGGTGTCTGAACGGACAGCCCTAACCTGTAACACTGAAGGTGTGTTCGTTTTGGCCACGCACTTCGCTTCCGTATTTGCAAATGACTAGATAACTGTTGCGAGGTGGACGTGTACCACACTTACCGAGCTCGACAGTCGGCATCACGGCGTTGAAGAGTTGCGTCTATTATTCGTCAATCGTGATGGTACCAAATCTACTAAGCATGATGAACTCTCCCACTAATTGCCAAGTCCAAATCAACCATCGCCTAACGCACCGGATCTGAATTTTCCAACACGTCACTGTCTGACTAACAAATCGAAATGCTCAATAGCAAAGTCAATTGCTAAACGTGGCAAACCAGGCAAATAGGACAAACTCAGACTAGTTAGTGTAATATCCATTTGGACCAAGGCCTCTGAGAAGATCGTGAAGAATGGTCCACTAAGACTACACCAATTAAAAGATATACTGTCTCTCGCAGCGCACGGTTTATACCAGGTGGCTCTTGCATAACCATCTTACACGTGACGAGTTATGATTGGTTACAGGGTGGGTACCAGCAGAAAAAATTGCTACATCAATTACAGCAAAGCGTTCGACATGGTAGCCATGGGGTGACCATTCACAAGCTGACAGTGTGTGGTGCGAGTTCTGCGTTGAATGAAAGTGGACGGTACAGGTCGACGGTCATATAAATCACTGGCATTTCTCTACTAGTGGTGTACTCCAAGGCACGGTGCTGAGTCCCACTCTGTCCTAAATCCAGCTCTTCCATTTACCTCAGTCTCCCTGGTCGTCTTGTGCCTTGTTCACCGTCTATCTTAATACATGATATGGTTGGCGGCATCTGGTTTCGGATTTGCCTGTCACTGTGACCAGCCACAGGACGCCTGCGCCTACAGAGGGATCATGGGTGGCTTGCGCTGCACCACCCACAGCTCCATCCACACACCCCATATCCAGTGTAAACCCGAAGGAATAAGACCGGGAGGCATGTGGATGGGAGCTACGTTTCATCAACGGAGCCGGCCCACCCTCCTTCACAGGCAAACACAAGCGCGCCGTATTTGGGAATCAAGAGCACACAAGGCGGTGGTTGGACCGTAGTCCGCTCCACACTGAGTGCATGGAACCACTCTTTGATCGTAACACGGCCACAAGAACCGTGCACCCTGTCCCCTCCAGCAAGGACCAAATGTCTCCTAGAGCCAGTATGGACGAGGTACTGGGTAATAGACAGGTAGGCAGCTTGTCAACATGCACATCAAGCGCAGCCACACCGGGGATATCAAGCAACAGCCAATCACTAGAAAGAGAGCTAACAAAGAAAAGAAATCCCGTAATGCATAAGGAAATGTGAATAAGGATCTTAAATTAATGAGCATATGAATTAATTTGCTTACAAAGGATCCGAGATAAGTTCGGGGGGTCAGAACGTATATTTTGCGGAAATGACACAATCACGAAAATGTTATCGAAATTAACTAAAATTGGCTTAAGCGAGTTGTGCAGGTTTATAGAAGAGCGTACAGGTGGACATGTATTTGAGAAAGCAAAGCGTTAGGACAAAATTGAAAACCCACCACCCGAAATAAAGGGAAGTAGCATGCAAGCACACGGTTAGTAAATCGAATGCAGCGTACCTACAAACGCTGCGCCGGTTCTACCTACGTTCTCTGCAGGACCCGTCGTCGCTTCGGTAGTGGTCCCGAGTGGCCTCGCTCATGGCTCACTAAGTCAGCCTGACTCAGGCACTCGCGACCGCATGTGCTACAGCAACATGCGCTTGATGTCGATGGAGAACCACCCATCGGTGCTTGCCGCTTCCGCACTTGCCGCTTCTTCTCTGCATGCATGAGGGCTTTCTCCCGCACTTCAGCAACTGCCTTCGTGATTAGATCGCGCAATGCACGCCGATCAACCGCCTTCGATTCCCATGATCTGCAAACAAGATTAGAACGTGAGAGGCTCACTCTAAGCATGTCCTGGTAAGGTAACTTTGATTTCCCCACGTGCCGCTTCCCTATACTCAGCTGACCATATAAGAGTTGCTCCGGTATCCGCGTTGAATCCATACGGCTCACATGACCGAGCCACCTCAGGTGTCTAAGCAACAGTATGCAGTCCACTGCATACATTCCACTTCGGCGCAACACTTCCGTGTCTGCAACTCTGTCGCCCCAACCGATGCGTAAAATCTGTCGCAAGCACTACTGATGGAACCACCCGAGATATCGCACATCCCGACGGTACATCGTCCAAGTTTCACTGCCGGATAGAAGAATGGACAGCACCATGGATTTGTACACCATCAGCTTCGTGCTAATGGTAAGCTGATGGTTGTTCCACACTCGGTACTCAAGCTTCCCGAATGCCGCTGCTGCGTTCGATACGCGGATATGAAGCTCACTGTGTATCTGCTGATCAGTCGACATCACACTCCTAAGGTAGCAGAAGCGGGAGGTGATTTCCAATACTTTCGCACCAATGCTGATTTGCGGCAATATTGAAGATTGCACCTCCGGTGAAGGCTGAAAGAGACAGATAGTTTTGCTTGTGTTGATGGTGAGCCCGAATTTGGCCGCTGTCGAAGCCAGAGCACTAGACATGTGCTGCAACTCATCCGCGCTGTGTGAAAACAACGCACAGTCGTCAGAAAACAGCAACATACGGATAGTTGTCTCACAGACTAGAGTTCTCGCACCGAAACGACGGATGTTCAGCAACCCACCATCAATACGGTGCTCCACACGAACACCGTAAGCACAAGCCGCATCAAAAGCACAAGACATCATTGCATGAAGATAAATATTAAACAGGGCACGAGCTAAGACACAGCCTTGCTTCACACAAGTGACAACTGCAAGTCATCCGAGGTCTCTCCACTCAGCTGCACCCTCGCTCGCATACCACTGTGCAGACATTCAATTAAACTTACAAACTTACGCGGGCAACCAAACTTACCCAAAACCAGCCACATTGCCTCGCGGTTCACCGGATCAAATGCCTTGGTGAAATCAACACAAAGCGAGTACAAACGCTGGTTTCGTTCTCTGCACTTCTCCTGCAACTGACGAGCCGCAAACACCATATCAATATTGCTGCGACCCGAACGGAATCCACATTGCTCTTCCGCCACGTTCGGCTCCACAACCTGAATGACGAGGCGGTTGAGCAGGATTCGGGCAATCAACTTGCCCACACAATTGATCAAGTTGATGCCACGATAATTCGTGCCCTTGTACAGTGGTAGCACAAGGGTGTCCTTCAGCTCAGGAGGCATCTCCTCCTCAATCCATACACGTTGCACCAAGTGGTGCAGCGCAGTCTACAACGCGGGTCCACCTTGTTTCAATAATTCAGGCGGGATCCCGTCGGCTCCGGCACATTTGCCGTTTCGCAGCTGAGCAAGTGCTCCCTGCGTCTCATCCAGTGCCGACGTGTCCGCCAGACTCGTCTTCACAACGTGCTGCTTCAGGCAGTTCAATGTAGACCAGTTGATATCTGAACGGTTGTTCAAGAGACAGTCAATGTGTTTCCGCCAGATCTGCATTATGTCTGCAGTCTGTGTCCAGGTAGCGCCTGAACTACCATCGATCAGCGTCCTCAGCGGCTCCAATCTCGGTCCATACACCGCCTTAAAGGAGTCAAAGAATTCCTTGTGTTGGCAGCGTTCGGCGTAGCATTCTATCTGCTTCGCCTTCTGCGTCCACCATACATGTTTTATGCGACGGAGCTCTCGCGTCCGTCGCCGTCGAAGTTTGCGAAACTGACTCTTATTACCTAAGTCACTGGGGTCTGCAACATGTGCAGCAAATGCTGCATTCTTCTCCGACACCAATGCGCCAATGGTCGCATTGGTGTCATCGAAGCAATCAGGCCGCTTACAGTTTGTGCGCCCGATAGTCTCCTCGGTAGCAGCTGTCACCGTGTCACGAATGGGGTGCCACACGTCGCCCACTGTGGCTATTCTTCCACATCACACAGGTGTGCAGCCATCGCTTTCCCCAGCTCAGTAGGTTGCGCCACAGTACCGAGTGAGAGAATGTTAAATTTACGCCGATTCAAGGCAGAAGTGCAATATGTAGATTTACGAAAATATACGTACAGTTTAGTCCGCACCAATTTGTGATCAGTGCCACACTCAGCTCCACGCAGTACACGTGTCATGCGCACTTCACGCATATCACGCTGACGTACGATGACATAGTCGAGCGGGTGAGCGTGACCACTCCGTGGGTGCTTCCAAGTTGCTTTATCACTCGCACTCAGTGCAAACCGAGTGTTTGTGATCGTCAGGCCGTGAGTCGCACACAGTCAGGGCAGTCTGTCACCGTTCGCATTCGCTGAACCAATGCCATGCGAACCGATAACATCTGTCCACGCTGATGCATGAGGCCCAATACGCGCTTTCAATTCACCCAGCAGAAATAGTCGGTCGCTCCTCGGCACAGACCGTATCATGGAGGATAGATGAATGTAGAATTGCTCACGCGTGTCATCAGGATAACACATGCTCGGACCGTACGTGCTTATAAAAGTAGCAAACTTACCTCTTCCGAGTCGTAGGCGAACAGTCATCAGTCGCGCGCTGATGCCCGTTGGTTCATCCACCAGCAGGTCATGGCGGCGATCGGATATTGCGAATCCGACCCCATGATCATGTGGTGCTGAGGCGGCGTTGCCCACACAGTAGAATGTGTAGCCAGCACCTGCTTCATGCAACTTACCTTGCTCAGCGAGCGGAGTTTCACTGAGCGCCGCAATATCGATGTTGTAGCGCGCCAGTTACATCGCGACCAGTGCCGTGCGTCGCTCCGGACGCTCACTGGAGTTCCGGTCCAGTAGTGTGCGCACGTTCCAGCACCCGATGCTGAGTGCTTTGCGCGCAGGCATACTATTGGATTGGTGGGCAATCGCACGCGAGGTGGTCGTTGTGCTTCGGAGATTTGCATGAGGGACTCCGCCCAGAGCCTTTGGTTCAATAGCCTGACCCACAAGGCAGTGTGGAGCAGATCCAGCTCGGTAATGTGATTGCTGAGACAGATTGGGATCTGCTTGACGGCCGTCACACGCAGCCTTGGAGATACTGGATCGGTTTATATCTGTTTTGCGACCGTAATAGGCTACGCACCTGCGACCACGGCCAGATGCAGGTAGGTTTTGGCGAGTTTGCACCAATTTGACCAGAGGCTGCCTGGCTTGAGGCGAGCGGTAACAATACATTGAACACCGGGAAGTGCCCTTCCACCGTCAGAGACAATAGGTGGCGCTCGTGCTCTACGCCAATCGAGCTATGAGCTTATAAGCCTTAGACCTGTTGTCTCCTATGGCTAGGTTTTACGGGAAGAGGGCCATCGACCACTTCCTAATCTCCGAAGAGGATGGACTAGGATACTGGCAGGGCGCCCACTCCTGACAGGAGAACGACTCTGGTCCTTTCTATTAAATGTACATCGGAAAGGCAGCGGGTCTAGCACATGGTCAGTTCACTGACTCATGCGGATTAGTGTCCTGGATCTTAGCAGGGAGAAGGGCGAAACCCAACTCCCACCCAGCTGTCGCCACGAGGAGGCGCCCAGGACATGAGCAAATGGCACAACAGTAGCAGTAAACCATCTGTCAGGATCTATCCACCACCAGACTCAGCGCACCATAGGCTCTCCCGCCATATGATATATATATGTATATCCCAGCATAATGTGAACGATGTAAGGACGATGTGAGATATATCTCGAGCGGTTTTATCAATAATGTCTGCGATGGTGGTCTATCGGCCTCCATTGCGCGATCTGATCCTGAAGGCTGTTGCCTAAATGCAGGAGAAAGCCCTCGTGCCTGCGGAGAAGAAACGGCAAGCGCGAAAGCGTCAGGTGCCGATGGAGTGTACTCCATGGACGTCGAGTGCATAGTGCTACAGCACATGTGGTCGCGAGTGCCTGAGTCAGGCAGTTTTAATGAGTCACGAGCGATGCAACGTGAGACAAGTATCGGAACGACGACATGTGCTGCTGAGAACGTAAGCAGATCCGGCGCAGTCTTGATACGTACGCTGCATACGCTTTTATTCAATTTACTGAACGAGTGCTTGGGTGCTGAGTTTATTTATTTTAGTTGATTGGTTCGCTATAGTGTCTTAACGCTTATTTTCTTAGCTCATTTTAATGTCGTTCGGAATTAGCTTCCATTTACTTGCATATGTCTCCCGAACAAAAGGTGGTTTACTTCGTTTACTTTTCACTTTCCTTTCATATGTTTTTTTTGTTGTTTGTTCTGCCACCTTAAATTTATCGTAGATATGCTAATAACCCATTTATTTCAAATAGCAATTTAGCGAAACGTTTGGTCTGCACATCTCTATGGGGTTTTCGATATATGTCATTTGCTATTGTCATTTCAAGTTCTTGGCTGTTGCTTGACATCCCCGGTGTGACTACGCTTGAGGTGCATGTTGACAATGTGCCTACCTGTCTATTCCCTACTACCTCGTCTATACTGGATCCAGGAGACAGTGGATCGTTGCTAGGGGGGCGGGGTGAACAGTCCTCGGGGCCGTGCTAAGCATTACAAGTGGTTCCATGCACTTAGGGTGGAGTGGACTACGGTCCAGCCACTGTCTTGTGTGAGATGGATTCCTCAAAGGCAACGTGTTTGTGTTTACCTGTGAAGGAGTGTGGGCCACTTCCGTCGATGAAATGTGGCTCCCATCCACATGCCTCCCGGTCTTATTCCTTCGTGTTCCGGTTATATATGCGGTGTGTGGATGGAGCTGCGGGTGGTTCAGTGCAATTCTATCATGGCTCCTCTGTAGGCGCAAGCGTCCTGTGACTATCCAATGGAAGCCACAATCACAAGCAAATACTGAACCGGATGCCGCCAACCATATTTCTCGAAAGTGTAAGAAAATGACCCTACTTCAGGAGCAGATCCGTATGCACAGAAGTGAACATGCTCTTGCATGAGCATAGGCTGAAACTAATATTTAGTGTCTCAGACATTTTTTGGACCATCCTGGAATGTTTTCCAAAAAGTATTGTCGGATGAGGATAATTTAAGTATCTAAGAACCTGCCGAGTTTGGCATGCATAGATGCAATGTTTTCACCTATCCTGATTGTGGTTTGTGAACTGCACCAAAGATGACGTATCTGACGACGTTATTTGGCGGGACCTTTAAATCGGCAATTGCCTTTCCGCCGAACATTATTTTTACATTATCAACTGTGTATATCTCAGTATTGCACGAGTACACTGACAGATATTTTGTTCAATCAACTTCCAAGGTCACCGAGACTCTTTACTCCATTGAACTTTTCACATACACGCGAGATACCGCGCTCGATCCGTACGATCTTTGGACACAAAATTCTATGTCCGTTGTAACGAATTTTGGAGAAATAATTTTATGAAACTTCCTTTTCAGTGGATACAAATCCCGAACGTTTAGTCCAACATTTTGAAATCCTTCTTTGATCGATGAATGACAGTGACTCCTCAATTGTTTACCCATTGTAAACATTACATTTTTAATGGTAACCCATAGGTAAATTTACAGTTGACAGTGTAAATGCCGAAAAAGCATGCTTTTGGGTACATGAAGCTTATACTGACTTGACTTCATAGGTTAGGGAGCATGGTTATTTTAACCTTTGATAACAGCATCGTAAAGATGTTGCGGCGGAGTGTTTGATGATAAGTTTTGCTTATTTCTGAGTTAGATGAGTATGAATATGCTTTCTGATGTAACAAATTGTGTAGGAGCATCAAATTTTGCTTACAATGTCGCAGCATAGAGGCTCGATGTGAGGCTACTTACAGCTTTCGCGCCAGTTAAGTATGCACGTGCTATTAAATAAGTTTGGTGAATGACCTCCGTCAACCTTCCATAGCTTTCCTGTCTAACTTCGGCATGCGGACATTGATGAAGTTGTAGTATAAGAGAATAGGGCGAGGGAGAGTGCTTGGCACCTTAGCTGACCGCAGTCTAATTTAGCATGACTTTAGCTGCTCCTCCACGTGGACTGCAAAGTTCTGCATCCTTGTCAACACAATCAAGTCGGCCTTTATGATCCTACTGCCAAAAGTACGCCCTCGACGGCTAGTCGCTACATCGTACGCCTTCCATAAAGGACCTCGGTGTACTCTAGCGCTGAGATTTTAAGTTTGTCGATGACAGGGACGGCCTGTATCGTATCGGACTGCAGATACTTTTAATGCTCAAACGCTGCACGTAGCTTAATCTCTTACATCGTAAGACGACTCCTGTCCAAACCAACCGAGGCGAAGCATAGGATATCTGATGCGTCCAACGTGTCACTTCCAGAAGCTTTTTGAAATTATGTGGATTACGGTACGAAGATCGGTAGGGAGAAACTAGGATGCAGCGCACTGTCCGATACTTGACTGCGAGCAGATATAATCGTGACCTACCCCACAATACATCTTGGTGACTTCCTCATGTTGAAGCTGCTGCTCAGCTTGCGAACTTCACATAGCACACGCGGACATGTGTGCAAGCTTGTGGTGCGGGATATAAAGCGCATTCCTCAAACTGTCCTTCAAAAGGAGAGAAGTGAATACTTGGAACGGTTTGCCAGAACATGTCGTCAAGGTCAAATCTGTGCAGCAGTCCAAAACTTTACTGGATTTACATTGCACCAGAGTTAGATTCAGCGAATGACTGCACACTAACAACGACATCTCAAATTGGTGAGCCCAGAGATATCGCAAGTCAAACATTTAAAATCTTACGTATGAACTGAAAGAAAGAGTAGGTTCTCAACAGGTGACGGAGAATGTTAGGGCATTATGATTATATTTCGATAATTCTAAAGCTTTGATGTCATCCTTTTGCTCACAATAATTATGCAGTATACACACCAAAGTTATAAACTGTTGTTACATAGTTGCGTAGCTATAGCAACAAAGCCTTGATAGAAACTCTACGAGGAAACATTTACTTTTAGGGCATGTGTACATAGGTGGCGAAACCACTACCATGTCCAGACTTATGACAGTCAATAAAATCGTGGTTTCCATATGCATTATGTTTGAACTCAAGTAGGTCTTCCATTAACCAACACTTTGTTACACGTATGATTTGTACAACAGAGCGGACAATAAGTGAGTGTAGGAAATAGTTACTGTTTCTTCTGAAGTGTTCACTAAGTGGCAAACCCTCGTGTGTTGATGTTGACAGAGCAAATAATTTAGTTGTTTAAATAGTGAGGGCCATTTTCGGATGGAACTGCATTGAATTCGTCAGTAGATGGCGGCATTATAATGTCTGAATCAGGAATATCTGAAGTAGTGAGATCAATACCTTTGGTGGTGTAAGATGAACACTGATATGTTGTGGTCATATTTACCGCTAATTTGTCCCGGGGGTTGAGTCACTTTATTCCTTGGGAGCCTGGCAAACCTAGGGACAAGGAACACTCTGATGCGTGAAGTGTAATTTGTGACAAACGTGGTGTTGAGCCAGCCGTGTAACCTGAACAAACTGTATGAACCGTGGTGCTATATATTTGGTTTCGATCGAAAGTGTCAACATTTGTAATGGTTACTGAACCATCTTTGCTCCCACCAAAAGGACACGGATTAGAATGCTTGATCAGATGTAGCGTCGCAGGTGTCGGGTGACCTGGGAAGCAATGCTGTCTACTTGTTCATGTTATTAAATTTTTCTCTTTAGTTTTTCTATAGACCAGCAGACGATAAGCAGGAGTACTTAGGAGCTAATTTTTCATAGATTTTATTAACTCGTTGTACTGAGTACTGTTAGGGTAAAGGGGTTTCTTAAACTATGCATTGAATGAGTGCAACGTTTTCGCAGATTCGTGGCAGACACCGGTTATTACATTCAAAAGGTTGTCGATTTGAGACAGCAATGTGACCTTATAATCTCATCATCCCCTTGTCGATGTTCCGAGCATGTCGCTTCACTAGTGGTGAATCTTGTGATCATGCTACGCCAAGCTACTTTTTGCGCATGTCCAAGTCTGGTTATGGGTCCTAACTATGATGGGTTCGGTATAGGGCAAACGCTGATCCAGGTCCTTTTGGTGCTCCTTACATTTGATGACACTTGCATCAAGTGCATAGATACGCATATCTCCACAGTTTCATATGAATGCTGTGCGTGTTGAAGTTAACTTGTTCGGACCCCAACCACTCATGCACCACATCCACGTAAACGCACTCTTTGGTTCAACTCCAGTATGGGGTGTGTGGATGTTCCCGTGGCTTGTGCAGCGCAAAGAAGGAAGGTCTATATGTAAACGCAGGAGCCTTGTGGCTGTCTGTGATCACAGGGATGTGCAAATCAGGAGACAGACGTAGTCAACCATATTTGATTAGCAGGGGTTTCATTATTACTGCTGAATGATTGTGCTCTTAACCTATACTACGTATATCAACGAAGTAGTAAAAGTAAACACAAAAATAACGTGACGGTTGTGGTTGTTCACCCTGGTTAAATTCTGCACATATGACCTTTGTTATTTTGCTTTAAAAAGCGCCAAGTTTATCAATATTTTACTGCAGATAAACACGCCAACGAGCTTTATATATGATCCAATCTATCTATTGTTATATGACCTATTTTAGCCTGACAAATTGCGTTCCAGTCTATTTATTTTATTGGCTGATGACTCTAAGTTAGACCGATGCGTAATGGGTAAGAGAACAGAATAAATTTCATTTGATTATAATCGCCATAGTTTGATATTATACATGCTGGCGATTTTACTTGTCCGTTTGGGAAATAGCCCGCCTCAACACTGTTATGCTTTAATAATCTATTGGCAATACTGTATGGTGCCCTCTACGTTTTTGAAAGCCTCTCCCATTAGCTTGGTCAGTGATTATAGACCGAACAAACTGATTTCTCTGGTCAACCAGGATACTTGCACGTAATGGGATGAGACCTAACTTTTAAAGTCTCTCTACTATGTCCACTCCATTTCCGTCAGCTTTTGAACCGAATTATTGGCATGGGGTCAAAACCGTTCCACTACTCAGGTGTATGAGCAGGGATATTACATCATCCGGTAGACAGTTATTCATTTCGGCATCGGATGGCAGCTCCATGTTGCATCGGCTCCCAACTAGTTTTAAAATCTTTACCTTATCCGCAGGACACATATGTTGAATAAAAGAAAGCATTCTTCTAACTGGTCTTAACATTCGCTCAGCAAGTGCGAAGCCTAGTGAGCCTCAGGCTAAGGAGTTATGTGGCTCATGCACCAAAGTTTTAGAAAAGAGCATTCACGCTTCAGCTGTTGCTTACGTCTTATGCGAGGATTGTTTGAACAAATGCAAACCAGAATCTACTTGTTTCTGCGTCGTATATACATCAGTCTCACATATAAGAGGCATCATCCATTATAACAGAACTAAGACCAACTATTATCAAAGGTTGAGGAAATGTTGATCGTAAACTCAACATGGTTGGAGAGAGTGTATTAGAGTGTTTAGACAAGGGCTCTCTAATCAGGGATGCTCCAATCTTGGAGAGGACGGCTGCTAACCCCGTTAGTAAAATAACACCAATAGCCCAGAAAATCAAACCGCTGTTCCAATACCCCAAGGGGCTTACCTCCTAGTAACGCCATTCTCAGTTTGATCGGAGTAATTGCACACAAGACATCGTTTAATTTCAAGACTAAGTGCATAAAAAGATAGCAAACCCGTTTAGCGTGGCCTCAACCAGTGAGAGTTCGTAAGTGACCTACTCGTTGTTAAGGTTAAGCCTACAAATGTATTTCGGGCCAAGCGGCACCATACCTCGAAGCATTACGGGGAGCCAAAACTTCTGGGCTTTACGTCGAACTCCGTCAACAAAGTAGAGTACGGTATGCCATTAACAGATGGACACAGAAATGATCACTGTTCCACCCAAGTCTTCCACATATACCATGAGGCGAGCTGTATCACCGTAATAACTATTTAGATGACAATGGAAAGGAAACCTTGTTATAATCATTCTTGTTTACGGCGGTCTGGAAAATGAAGCGCGTGATGAGCAGGAAATAAAACTGATACGAACGATGGTGTCATTGATAAGCACATCACTGTTCTACAAAGGATGTGACACAAAAGAGTAATGAAGCAAGTCCTTCATTTGCTAAAAGTGGCAGCGCGGCTGCTGAAAAGCTTGCAGATGTTACATTGCAGGCTGTCATCTGAGCTTCGGCTAAAGGTAGCTAGCGATATACCCCCAAATTATCAAACGCGATTGGAATTATACTGGAATAGTGTAATAGCAATTTATCTCAATAGCGCGTACAACTTGGTAAAGTGGCAATTGACCAGCCCCCTTACGATGTACGTAGAACGTTTCCTTGTGGACTAGTTAGGAAGCCAAGGAATCTGCCACCGAATGGTTCGTCGGTTATCCAATGAAAAAGTATTATACTCTAGCCAATAACTGGTCAGTAAAACTATACGTCCGAATTCACAATATCCGAAGCATTGCCAAAAGCGAGCAGCTTTTATGCATGTACACTAACGTACAAGGGCTCCTCAGTAAACATACAGAACTCCGAGTATGTCAGCTGGCAATTGTATGGGATTTCATTCCAATTTCCGAAACCTGGTTGGTTTAAGAAATTCCCGAAGCTGAGGTCGAAATGCCAGGAATGTCACTTATCCAATACGACCGTCCCAGCAAGGCAGGCGGGTTCTTCTATACTAACGCATTGACTTGCATTGTGCAACGCTTATCGATTCGGAAAGTCTTGTCACCGACAGTAAAACAAGCATCTGAAACCAAGCCACTTCCTTCCTTAAAAGTACCTCCCAACTGCGGAAGCCGGACTAGAAAATGCAGTGGACACAGCATGAGAAGCCTAAAAGACCACGCACAACCCAGAGAATTTGGGGAACTTCCTGAGTCACTTTAACCATTGTACCACATTCCTTCTCCAAGACAATATTACCTATCAACAGTGCTTAGCTAAAAGTTTCTTGCAAACAACAAACTAATGTACAGGCACGTCAACAACTCCCGCAAAGTAAACCTTGACATACCCTTGGATAACACCAAAGTTGGTGGGGCACAACACGACGAGGAATTAGACAATGCCTTGCGGTTACAATACTAACAGCCTGTCCCAGTTACATACATCCACTTCCCGACTGCAGTGTTAACATATGCAATATTTAACCTAACGATAGTGCTAAGGAATTTGCTGTCATTGCATAAACATAGCCCTGCAGGAGAAGATAACTTTCGTCCCAAGGCACCGTAAGCTACTGCCAATAAACTAGTTCGGCCTATATCGCGGTTCTTGCCAAGATGCTCCGCTGAATAACCTATCCTTACTACGTGGGATCGCTGCATCATCAAATTCATATTTAAGGGTGGTACCAGTTTGGCTCTCTCAAACTATTGTCCAGTGACCCCCCTCCCTGTGCTCTCAAAAATGATGGAAGCGGTCGTTGCCGAGAATTTAGTGAATTATTTGATAAATTGCAGCGTCATTGCGCCGGAGCAGTATGGCTTTCCGCAACAGTTGTCTTGCAACGCTAACCTGCTGATGGCACGCGGTAGTAGGACGGAATCCATCGATTGTGGAGCTGGAACTGACGCCAACTTCGGGTCTACAAACATTTCTGCTGCTTGAATAATCGACTTCACAGCTAGGGAATCGAGTATGCTGCTCTTGGGTGCCCCTAAAGACTTACTCGTCAACGCAAATTCAAATGAGTGTTTCGAGATCACACTTTACTTTTACTGAGATGGAATATGATCTTCCACAGGTCTAGCTGCTGGAACAATGCTTATTCTTGATGTTTATCAACAATCTAACAGGCGACATCACAAATTTTTGACGTCATTGTGTGGTAAGCGAATAAGATTAGTGAAGAACACGAGCTTTCCAAACAGGCTTTGTATTTGTTCATGCGTGGTCGTCTCGGAGCGTACACCAGCTTAACTCAGCCAAATGCACATTGATTCTCTTGCGTCCTCAGTCGGTGGGCACGTACACTCCTGGAGAACACAACTTTTATAAGTATTCTCACCAGCGTAACCTTGGGACACTGCTGCAGGTTGATGTCGGCTGCTCGGAACTATCTGAATAGGCGCCGGGGCGCTAATAAACACATAGACCCTCTTCCTAGAGCGTTCGGTAGGTTTGACCCCTCAATCTTCCCACAAAGGATTAACGCCTCTGTGCGACCGCACATTTATTTTGCCATTCAGACGTGGCACCCTTGACAGAAACACGATCACGCTGTTCTCGAGACTGTTCAGCGAAGGGCACACAAGAGCGTCAGGGTTCACGTCCACCTGCCATAAAAGCTTAGAATGAAGACCTTAGGATTGTACTTCAGGGGATATCGGTGATTTCGAGGGAACCTGATGCTAGTTTGCCAGGTACGGAAAGATTCAAACCCGACTGGCCGAAGAAGCTCATCGTAGTGCTAGCTGGGTCATTCTGGTTTAACCCGTTCCAGCAAATATTTCGGCGGCATTTTGCAGGAAGTGTTGATTGTTCGCCTGTCAAGTGTCCTCCCTATAAAAAGTTCTCGAATGTTTGCTTAACAACACTGTGACATTGCGGTTGTGACTCGCCACAAAATGATGTCATGGCCCGTGGATATCCGGACAATCCTTTCCAACCCACGGACATCAATCTTCTACTCGCACATTACCGACGATATCAAACATTCAAGAATAGAGGAGCACAACTACAAGCACAAACTGCACAGCTGCATATATATATGTATATATATACAAGTATATACCTATATATGTGCCCCATGCTGAGGTTGATGTTGCATTCTTGATGCCTCTTCACCTTAGTTGGGCTAAACCAACTTACACTTAAACTAGGTCTTTTTAAGCTGGCTAAATTTCATTCCGCTTTATTTGGTTTGTTCTGCCTCCCTGAATAATGTTCTATTAACTGGCCACGTTGCTTACACTAATTGCGCTTATCTTCGGTAATTTTGTTGCGTTTGTAGCATTTTAAGTAACTCGTGGACATTTCTTACTTATCACGGATTTGTTGCTAACCAACTTACTTCATATGGTAATTTAGCGAAGAGTTATGCCACCGTAACTGTATGCATTATTGGATTTAGTTTATTTCAGCTTGTCGTTTAAAGTGAACGGCTGTTGTTTGATATCCCTGGTATGGTTTCGCTTGATGTGTATGTTGACAAGGTGTCTACCTGTCTATTACCCACTACATCGTTCATACTGGCTCCAGGAGACAGTTGGTCGTTGCTGGAGGGGACGGGGTGCAAGTTCTTGTGGCCGTGCTAGGCTCAAAGAGCGGTTCCATGCACTCAGTGTGGAGCGGACTACGGTCCAGCCACCGTCTTGTGTGCGGTTGATTCCCCAAATACAGCGTGCTTGTGTTTGCCTGTGAAGGAGTGTGGGCCGGCTCCGTTGATGAAACGTGGTTCCCATCCCCATGCCTCCCGGTCTTATTCCTTCGGGTTTACACTGGATATGGGGTATGTGGTTGGAGCTGTGGGTGGTGCAGCGCAAGCCATCCATGGTCCCTCTGTAGGCGCAGGCGTCCTGTGGCTTGACACAGTGACAGGCAAATCCGAAACCGGATGCCGCCAACCATATACCTATATACACCCCTACACAAACGCACACTGTTATGGTAAACATATAGGATTTTTGCAAATTCTCGATCACGCATTGTTATGTTAACATGATCATGCCTGTAAAGGCATGCCTTGCCTTATCGAGAAGAAAATTTATTTAGCTACCGTCCGCCGATGGAAAGTAGTCACAAATAAAACTAACGGGTAACTAGTTTAAGCTGACCATTCATTAGGGCCGAGTGGAATGTCGTTGCAGTTTCTGCTCCACTCGCCTTAGTCCGCTGTGTAGCACTGTACCGAAGTATGTTGTCTTCGGACTTAACATAATGATATTAAAATATGTCTTGACGAAGCATTGCTTCTTTCGCACTTTCCTTTAATACCTTGTTAAATTGGGGCTACCTGAAGCAAAAAGACGGTAGGTTTCTAAATTGCCAAGCAGGTGGATTTATATATATTATCATGTGAAAATATCGCGTGCCTCAGTCTGAACACCCTGGTAAGTCCACCAAAAGGCATTTCCTTTTATTCTCAAATTCTCTTTTCTAAGCTCATTCCATCCAAGGAGATTTGTCAAATGCTGATTTTCTACCCGTAATCCACCCTTGTTTCTCTGTACAATAATTATGGTACGTCTATCATTTGGCCACTGGTGTTTCTTAGTTTATTCTCTTCTAAAATCTCCAGAGTAGCCATCCACGGAAGCAGTATTTCGAAGCTCTCTCAACCGCAAGTACGTGCAAGCAGTATAAAAAGGAGTCAAATCGTCAAAAATGTCTATCCAACCTGGTTGCGCTGATGCTATGGCAGCGTTCAACCCTCATGCTCTATACCAGGGAGGCAAACTGACTGCATCTACAATCGTATGTGAAAGTGCTTTCCGACGCATGCTGCAGCAGGAAACGATAATCAATGGCCGTGAACCGGTATTCTGGGTAACTGCTTCAAACTCTTCTTCCAAATATTATTTCCATACACATGAGTTTGTAAAGTAACATCTGACAACGGAACTTCAGTTCCGCTTGGAGTGCTACGAAACTGGGTACTGTGTCAAGGTCTCTTTTGATTGTAAAAATCGCCCGGCAAGATTATTCATATCTGACCTTTCACTGATTATCTCTTGTCAAGGTGGCCATCAAGTTAACGGCTACCGTACAGTATAGCTGGACGAATTCGAAAAAGCCTATGATCTGACTACTAAGAATATACTTAATTTTTAAAAAACAACTATTTGCAGAATCTAGTCATAGTAAGTCATAGTAAGAGAAAAGCTGAGAAATCAACCTTAGCAATGCGCTTTTATTTGCGATAGAAACGCCGGTAAAAAACGACCTGGGAATTTCTTCCTTGAGCTAAATATTGCGCAAAAACGCATTGAAAAATGAGCTAGATTACGGACAGAATTAGGCGGTGTGGTTCATACAAACTTTTATTGGGCTCCAAACTAAGCTAGAGTTTAGTCAGTAGGAAACCTCTTTGATTGGCAGACTTGGTTGAACCAAGATCTTGCTGTTGTCCAAATTCAAAGGTTGTGTGAAGAAGAAAATAAAGAGACTGTTATAAATTTCATACCAACTAAGATTATAGACCCTGGAACTCAACAGTGAACTATATATGAAAAGAAATAAAATATTATATGATTTGTACATTCGCGTTTTTACCGAAGTACGCCTGTGACGGCATGCTCAGGTAAATAAAAGCCTTGTCTAGTGAATCGAACAAGAATGATCGAAAAGTGCACAACCGTAATGAAAATCGAGTTTTAAATTGGTTAATGCCAAAATCTTGATTGTCGTTTCATTGTGTTATTTGCTATTGCATAAAATATATGTTTTAGATTTTGCAGACCCCTTGACAAAATGTATACAGAAAGAATAAAAGGTGCTTTTGTAGAATAATAAATTGGGTTTAACGCAAGAATAATATATGCATATCCTTTCTTTAGGCACATTGTGAAGACTTTTCTCAAGGCTCTTCAATACTACCGACTGTAGATTGCGTCGTTCAGATGACACCGGAGCCTGAGAGGTGCCCAGGAAAGGAAAACTAAGGTTAGGCTGCAATAAGATTAATAGAAGTTGCGACGATGAAGACAGAGCATGTAGAACTACGTTCAGTTGGCTACCTAACGCAGTACACACGTGTTAGTGATAACCTTGGGGTTTACATAGGGGTATAAGTGAAAGGCTGCGAGCGGAGCCCCTCAGGCAAACCTCCAAACCATCCACTGATTTGTGGGTCAGGTAATTGAGCCAAAGTCTCCGGACTGAGTCCCTCAATTTAACCTCCGAAGCACAACCACACCACGTGTGCGATTGCAGATCAATACAGTCGTATCACTGTGCGCAAAGCATACAACATCGGGTTCTGGAACTTGCGCACACTACTGGCCCGAAACTCAAATGAACGTCTCGAACGACGCATTGCACTGGTCGCCATGGAACTGGCGCACTACAATATCGATATTGTAAGCGCTTAGCGAGACCCGGT
The DNA here is from genome assembly GCA_944474145.2 of Dicrocoelium dendriticum. Taxonomy (NCBI): domain Eukaryota; kingdom Metazoa; phylum Platyhelminthes; class Trematoda; order Plagiorchiida; family Dicrocoeliidae; genus Dicrocoelium; species Dicrocoelium dendriticum. The sequence goes on along the minus strand of OX104059.1, from coordinate 61,457,270 downwards.
TCGCTGAGCAAGTTAAGTTGTATGAAGCTGGTGCCGGCTATACTTTATACTTCGTGGGCAACACCATCTTTGCATCACTTGAACATGAAGTCGGATTTGCAATATTCGATCGCTCCAAATGGCCTGCTGGTAGGTGAGCCGACTAGCTTCCACGCAAGACAGATGGCTTTTCGCCTACGAGGCGGAAGAGGAAAGTTTGACACTTTTATATGCTCGTATGGTCCGACCATTTGTTATTCTGATGACGCGCGTGATCAATCCTGCGCTCAGCTAGCCTCCGTGATATGGTGTGTGCCGAGGAGCAACCGACGATTTGTGCTTGGTGATTTCAACTCGCGCCTTGGGCGTGATGCATCGGTGTGGACAGAGGTTATCGGTTCGCATGACATTAATTCAACGAATGCGAACGGTGACAGACTGCTCTCACTGTGTGCTATTCAGGACCTGATGGTCACGAACACTCGGTTCGCACTGAGTGCGAGTGATATAGCGACTTGGATGCACCCACGGAGTGGTCACGCTCACCTGCTTGACTACGTCATCTTGACATAAGTGAAGTGCGTATGACACGTGTACTACGTGGAGCTAAGTGTGACACTGATCTAAATTGGTTCGGATCAAACCGTACACATATTTTCGTAAACCTATGTATTGCACTCCCGCCGTGATTCAGCGTAACTTTAACATTCGCTCTCTCGATACTATGGAGAAGTGTGATGACCTGGAGAACATTTTCCGGCGGACCGACCACGAATGTTGGGAACATGCACAACAGTAATTCAAATTGATTTTCAATTTTGATAAGGCATGACTATTGAGTGATGTTTCATTGTGTTATCTGATATTGCATATTACGTGTTTATCAGGATTTGTAGCGTTTTTGTGAATATGAATACAGAAAGCTTAAGATGTTTTGGTGGGAAAATCGGTTTAACATAACTATAAAGTATGTCGGCATTTTTTCTACTGCATTTGCAACGTTTGCTTTGCTCAGAGCCACACAGGAATATTGCATGTTAGTTAGGACACTCACATGATACTGGAGCAAAAGATGCCTAGAAATAGCAGACGTAATGTTAGGCTGCAATAAGAGTAGTGCGAACATTGACGACGAAGACGGAAAACACAGAGGTGTCCTCAGTATGTTTCTTGCGTCAGTACACACTTGCTGTTGATAACATGGATGTTGGCATGGGCGTGTATGAGAAAGTAAGAAGATGAAGGCGGCGAGTGTAGGGAGTTTTCCACTGCAATATCCACTCTCTGTTCCAGCTTGCCCTCTGTATTATATGAATCCGGTGCCCGGGTTGTATGCTTGGCTATTTGTGATGAGGCATCCTAATAAGTAGATCAAGTTTTGCACGGTCAAATATCTGCTGATTCCTTTGTTAAATTCTTAGTAAATCTTTCATTTCTGCTGTTTAAGAATTTTCCCGAATGTATTCAAGAGGATCCGAAACGTAGTCGCAACACAGTAGAGAGAGGCATCCAACCAAAAACCTTTTGCCTCCATCCCCTCGTCCTCTACCTCATCGTCCTCAGTACATCGTCATTTCAAAGTTTATTTTTAACCTCCGGATGTGACCACCTATGTGTTCTGACCACATCACAAATTCAACCAAATTTATAGCTCGAATATTCACACTATGATACCGGAATTCCGTATATTTAGCGCCTCTATACTTTGCATATCGAACACTATCATTTTAAAATCTATATTTTGATCATATAAAAGTGTAATATGTAATGATCGCGGAATGACTTTTTCAAATACTATTGTAGCGGGAGTTTGAAATGCGGTAAAGCCACCGAAATTTATGGCTTCGTAGACGTTTGCCGATACTGTTTGTACTTTGTGCATTTTTCCCTTTCCTCAATTTTTACGCGAATAGACAGATCTTACACCTCTTGTGTGAAACGTTTCCTCATCCTTTTGCATACACAGACACGCATCACTCCTACGCTTTGGAACGTGTGCTCTCTGCTTGGACCGGTCCCAAGCAGGAGTTTGAGCGCATGCCTGGCAGAGTAACCAGTTCTCGGTTAACCTGTCCAGTTCCGTTCGTGATAAGGAAAAAAGGTAGGAAATGTTTACATTTCAAAGAATGAAACTGAGCAAACAATCCCACGTATTCATTTATCTGTCTGCCGCTGTGCAATAGCTCATCTAATATATTTGAAATAGGATATAGCTGAAGATAAAATTTATACAATACCACTTGCTACAGAAAAGTAAGGTACATTCAGTATTTATATAGTACTTGCAAATATCCTGCCCAGCTCTTTATGATCAATTTAGTTCAACTATTTAAGCGGTCAGTTTACGGAAGCTCTACTGTATGAAATCAAGAGCGGTAAGTACGGAAGTCTCAGCCGTATTTTAACGCTTATTAATCTAAGTAAATAACCAGGTCCACAGCGCCTACAACTTGCCAATAAAGAACGGCAACCAGTCGCTCTTCCACGGGAGAAAATAACGGGAAGTCAGCGAGACAGATTCCTGCAGCTTTCCAGCCGCGTAATACCTTCACTTATTAGCCTGCAGTTGACTAAACATCGGACACAATGTAAGCATGCAAGCCGACCTGAGATCAATCGAAAACGCGAGCCGTACCCTGTAATGTCGCTAGCCATGCGCAAGATGGTGCACGTGTACTCCAGCCTTAAAGGCAAGGCAGACCAACAGCACCCAGTCTAGTCGCTTGGGACCTAATCTCACATGGCTAGGTTGCCGTTTTACTATTTCTATAGTTGCGCCTCTCTACATCTCGCAACAATACGTACCTAGTACCCGTCCAATCCAAAGTTGCTACTTAAATATGATTTGTTGTTCTAATGAACTGGCCTGATTAGCACCGCCAACTACCCGCCTATACACCACATTCTTGCCAATACGCAGCTGCCATCCGAAACCAGCGGTGTTGAGTAGGAAACAGCGATCAAATATTTGAGGGCACTTATGCTCCTTAGTCAAAAATAACCAACTACTATTACCGCACATCAGGATAGCACCTACTGTGGCCTTGTGTGTTTGACGGAAACCTCTACACATGCCACGTATGTTGCAGATATAAGAAGGCGGTGCAATATGTGAAATGATTTTAGTGGTTATACGCTGATCGTTGTTGACGTAATCACCGGGGAAAATGGACAGTTTAACAACCTCAATTACATCGTTTTGGAGATTCAAGTATTCATGAAGTATTCATGAAGCTCCCGACAGAATATCCATGGTTGGCGGAATAGCTTCGCAAATGGAAAACATCTTAAACGATTTAAACCGAATACTCAAGATCAAGTAATTCAGAGAAGCAGGATTGCACAGCTCACATCACCATATCCCAAAAAGTAACACCACGTGTTGGTTTTACGGCAAAGTTTAAACAAATATTAGGAAATCGGACAATCTGGTTTATGGCACAGTTTGTGGAATTATTGTTGACAAATCACCAGATAATCAGACGCTATCAGTGGTGTACAATTAGTGAACAGAAAAATTGGTTACTTGTTTGATGGGAAGGACTTCCCGAACAAGTTTCTCGAAGAGGATGTAGCGACTGACAGAATCGAATGCAATCGTGAAATCCTGGTACGCAGCAATCGTCGGTCTGCAATACATATGCCCATGTTCGAACACCAATTACAACGCAAATATTTAGTCTACACAACGCCGTCCCATACGGAAACATCCCTTTTCTTTCATAAACTGGGATTCCTGTCCTACTGTAAATTTAGCCCTTGCTGATCATTTGCACTAAAGTGATCGACTTGAAATAAGTAAACCGAAAGGCGAACAGACGCTGCTAGCGTTAGCCTGTACCAGCCGTGGAAAAAACAAGATTGACTCGGCGCAGGATGAACAAAGCACAGATTGTCCTGATCAAAGTTGAAACTGGCCAGACAGCCAATGCAAAATGGATGCGGCCAAGCAGGAGCTAAGTTGCATGTGACGGCGAACGCATAGAAAGTGGACTGAAACATGAAGAGTATAGGGACCATTGAGCACAGGCATGACCAACGAGGTGCCGTGGCAGTTAAATAGCACACTAAATTTATGCACTGTATGGATGATACAACGTTACAAATAGTAGATTTTGATCGTTGCTCAGACTTTGTTTTGACTCTTAGGGGGCCACACGACAGTAAGTTGCCCGACATGGATTGAGGCAAATAGCCTCTTCCCTACCGGCTTCAGACGGGTACGCAGTGGTTAGCACGGTCCGGGCGGTTGCTCCTCTTATCCATGACCATCATTATCCTTTTACATCATTTGGATGGGTTGTTCTCTTCTAACCAGATCTGGTCGAATATGTGGATTATTGATTTGTACGGTACCTTATCTCCATTATTAGGTAACGCATACACAAGGAAATCAGGACTAATGGCCTGAAAACGATTGAGGACGGTGACAGCTTTTCAGACGTTAGCTTCCGATGCAATCTGTATGGTAACCTGCCACGGAGTGCAGTAAAAGTTCCGATAGCTCAAGGTAAGGCGACTTACTTTCGAAAGTGCTTCGAATAACGAACCATGCAGCGCTGCTTCTAGTAAAGCGTTTCACCGGTGCTGATTTTCTCACTGACCAATATCTTTCTGAGACCAGTGATGCTGGACTATGGATTATTTGGCCGCCGCAAAGTTAAAGCTAGTGTCTTCTTCGGCCTCCTATTCTCCTTCAACGCTTTTGCTCCAGTATATTTCCTTGTCAGCACACAGACCTTGTTTCCGCCTGTGCCTAACAATTTGTCTGGTCGGATTGTGCCGAGAGCCAGAAGGGAGTCGCCTTACGTATTCCAACAGGTTCACATATTTTGGGATATATCTTGACTGCTTGGATGATGGGTGATTGTGCTGCGATTCAAGGCTCAAACCTCGGGTATTGCAGTTAAAATACTAGTCAACCGAAAGCTGATATCTCCGGAGTAATTATGTGAAGTCCTGGTATGAAAAGCGTCCTGGTATTCCTGCTTGTATGGGGTTGAGATAGTGTTCAGTTGCCAGTTGGGGGTGATTATTATAGGTTTCACGGCAAGGCCTAATGCAAAACGACCTTGCAATATAGCATGCTTAGATTCCATGCACGTATTACAGACAAAACGACAGCCCATGCTGGAACGGTACCATCGGAATCGTAATTTGATATGGTCAATTTGAATCCATCGCTGGCCAGCTATCGAAAGACGTTCAATAACATTTTGCGTCTACTGGGTCTGAAGGCCGTATGGATAAGCAACAGGCGACGACACGCCTAAGGCAGCGACAAACACCATCTGTGTGTTCAGAGGTGAAACTAAACAGACCACCTCGTTTGAACTTCTGAGGATTTCAGGGATTTAGTTACACATTCTTATCCCATACAATTATAACTTTGCTTGCAATAACGGGATTGCAGAGCAACGTGTTGAGTTCATGGCACAAAACTTCCTTCTAGTCTTAAGGCTACAGTCACTTGGAAAAGAAAAGACAATAATAACAAGGAAGCATGCGGTGCTGCCTTGTGTTCTAACATTTTGCTGTTACTATCAACATGGATACACACTGATGACTGCCAATGGAATCCAATCAACAGGCGGTGAATCAGGTTTGAAGCCAGGAGCAATACATACCCAAGCTTTACTTGAGATTGTTACATTTGCGCACCTGGATGCCTGTAACCTACGTGCAGCGAGATGACAGGCCGGGCGCCATTAATTTAACAACCGTGAGAAGATCAACGCTGCTAGATTCAGACAAACAGCACACTACGGAACTCAATTTTTCCAAGATGTGTGCTACTGAATCCTGTTGGCCGATCTGTTTTATGGCAGTGGCACAGAACGGTTGCAAATCAACAGATGTGAGTGGCTTGTTAAGGGGTTGTTTATGACATAAGCCCAAAGTTTGCTTCTGGATTGTATTGTAGATGAAAGAACTTCGGTGGCATTAAAACCACAATCAATAATGCAGGGGATTGTAAAAGAATCACTAAGAACGGGGTGAGGAAGCCTCAAGAGAACCAAGTGGGAAAGAAGAAGAAAAGAAGAAGAAGTAGTAGTAGCTTGTTTAAGTTTATTCGCCTTGCTGTATATGAGAGAGAATGTGACCCATTGCAACTGTGCGAAGGCCTGTGCATAATGTATCTTGAAGTTGATAATACTCCTAGTTGTACGTGGACTAGTATCCTGCGGTTGTGCGAAAACATAGAAAGGAGAACAATTTGGGTCCACAATAAATACTTTTTAGAGACTCCTGTCTGCAAGGCGGCGGGCAGTTGGAAGCAACCCGGTTTTACATCCTGCAGGAGCAGAAGACTGATTTTGCTTGATGTCTTATTATTGGTCAAGCTGGTATGACTAAGGGTCCACTGTTTATTATTTAATGGGTCGTGGAGTTCTGCAAAACACCGCATCAGATTAAGGTTCAGTCTCGCCGCGATTACAGGTCAAAACTAGCCCCGCGATATGGCGCGAAGGAATGCCAACGTAACACCATCGGTCAACCAATGTACCAGTAGTGAAGTGACTTTCTTACGTTTTCCTCCTCTTTCTTACCATTGTAGACAATCAGGAAAAGTCAAAATGATACAGCATCACACTAACAATATGACATGTGGCTCTTTTATGTTATGGCTGGACGAAACACATAATCGGTGTACTGAGTAAAACCTGATGTCGAGTCAGACCACACTCACTTCGTTTTGGGAACAACACTTCGCTTTCCTGATTATCCACTTGTTCTCATTGTAGGACTTGTCAGTTGTTAGAGTTTGTTATCTCTGGTAAACTAGCGTTCCCATCGTTCCGTTAAAATCCGAAAACACTGACGTAACATCCACAGATAAAACCGTAGACAGCATCTTTATCAATCCCATGGCTGGGGCATCATTGTTAGACGGTATATTCGTTTACAGACGACTGTATGCTGCTAGCTTGAAGTTACCTTGCGTGGCAACTTTGCGTAGTGTTTTGTTGTGTTAACCGAAGCACCGCTTGGCGTTCTCCTTCTAGTAGCCTCCAATGGACACGGCAATGCTATTTACTCCTGAGTGACCTGCGTCAAATCTGAGGAAAATTATTGCCTATTTCCATTAACTTTGGCGTAAGATGTAAAAAGCAGTGCAATCAGTGGACAACTAAAACGTTATATCACTCCTCTGTTAAGAAAAACTTTCGGCCTGGCGTGAACAGTAGCCTTTCGTGAAATTAGTTGACCGATTTGGAACTTCTAATAATAATATTTCTTTCAAGACAAATAATGTCGGATAGTCCGTTTGCTTTATCATCAGCCTGTTTGACATCACTTATTAGACGTCCGAAACTTCACTGAACCGTCGGAATTTAAAAGTAAATCCTTGTTGCTGGCAACCAGATGATCCGGCGCGTGTTAGAATGGAACAAACGGGCTGACAATGGGGCCTGATGCACAGTCGACTCAAGTAAAATCTAGGCAGGAGTGGCGGGCAAATGCGGCATTCTACCGAAGCTGATTCGAAACACCTGTCCCAAGAATTCATTGTGCACTGAGAAAAGCAGTAAATAAACTTGAGCACCGATTCACAGTGATGTTATTTGCTTTGTTTGACGTAACCGTTACGCCAGCAATTCAGTTTTCCTTCGCATTTTACATTTAGATGAATGGATCAACAGTTCCGTTTCTTTTAAGTTTATCAACAATGATTGAAGCATGAAACTGCATTACTATCCTTGGTCTTAATTAGCATATTGCTCAGAACTTTTATTGATGATGGCGTCCCACCGAAAACCGCTAACACACCTCACTGGGTGAGGAAAGCACTAGAATGGAATGGAAACGAAAATGTAGGGATCTTTGAGACACTTTGATAGACCACAGATCTCTGTGAGCAGGGATGTACACAGCAATTAGAAATCCACCTTTATGTTATTAAATTAGCAACCCTGTGTTTGGATGGCAGCACTCCTCGATGAACTACCGGTGTGGCTCAATGGCATAATAATCAACACGTCAGACATCAATCAGTTTGTCCAAAGTTCTACTTCAAGCTCAGATCCTCTCCATCTGATTCGTTCAGTCGAGTACAAAACCGTGGTACAGTGCGCTACTGGGTGAGTACAATTGAAGCGCTCCCTTTCGAATGCGGTCCAAGTGATCGAACTGACCCTGGTTTACTTCAAAATAAACCCCGGCTCAAACTCAGATTGCAAGTCGTAATTAAGGCAAACAGCGGATATCGCAAAGACGCGGCACTGACCCCCCGTTCAAACATATGTGCAAAGAACAGTCATTTGGCGCAAATGAACAGCATAAATAGCAATATGAAGAGCAGTAGAATGTAATTTGTCAAACATGGATGCGTCAGCATAAGGCCAGTGTTGACGAAATATCAGGAACAAACGATGTCTTTCAGTTTATTGTAAAATAGCAGTGCCGGATGAGGGAAGAATAGACAGGTTTACTCCTAGGGCCGGTAAATTTAGATAAATTTCACCAGACGCATCTAGTGTGTAGGATGGTAAATGCCGCTGGCCGACAACAGATGTGTCCACCAACAAATCGGTGTTTCGCATAGTCCATTATTTAATTCTTTTCAACCTCCTTATTTCTAAAGGTGCGGAAATTGAATAAGCGAAAATTTTAAGCCCCATTAATCAATCAAGACAAATAAGTGACGTTTGTCTACAGTTACTTCGTTTCCCCGTTTTAGTCCGGATTTCCATTATTCAGTTTTCTTGCAACCATCCCCAAGATGTCGGCACGAAGATTTTGCCCTTGAAGAACTAGCTGATGTGTATATTTGGGAAGACAGTTATTTTATTTTTAAGTAGGGTGGGGCAAGCGATAACCATAGCGAACGCTTTGGAGTAGTCCGATTGCTTATACATTTTGGACTTTCAAATTTTATGTCAATATTATCTTCGAGTCAGATAGCTGGCTTAAGTTTATTTGTTTTTATCTTCTTGGTCGGTTGAAGTTGATGGATAACGGAACTGTAAAAACTGTATTGAAGTCCTCTCAAAAACAACTCCCTAACTTCATGCTATTACCAAGTATATACAAACGTGTAAGCTGACGATCTGCGCTTGGAAATACCATGGCTTCTTATTTAGGGCCTTTATGCATTAATTTAGGTTGGCATTCTCTCCCGCTTAGTGAACGTTATTCTGCAGCTTACTGTGTCAACAAGACGGTAACGCTTTATTGATGCTTACAGATATTATACTATTTGATGCTACTGGATTTCCAAGCTGCGGCTCAACAAATCAGTAATGCGAAGAAGTTGCTGGATGTGAGCTATCTTTAGTAAGCCTTAGTATATTAACCTATGCATAGCATGATCTTATGCATCTGTGTATGGATAGGTGAGCAAACAGCCTTTACCTTTGTCTCACTGTATATAAATATATATATATATATACATTGAGAGATTGTGGTATACACTGTCAATTGCTAATCTTTGGTAACTAATGGCATGTTAGGTATTATCATATACTATGAAAGTGGTGGGACAAGGTTTATGTTCACAATTTTTATTTTCACTAGACAACACGGGAAACCTGACTAGAAATGGGTGCAACGCTAATCCAAAAGCTGTATTTCAGTTTATCCTCCTTACGGTTATACAGAAACGATAAGTGACGTGCTCAAAGTAGATTTCGCTCTTATTTTATCCGTAATCTAGTCTTGATTTGGTTAGACAAAAACAACCATTTTAAGCGATTATATATCGTGTGATACATCTATGAAATCAGATGTTTGAAATACGTATTTTGCTTTATCTAGCTTATTACGTATGACGAAGGAGTAAATTTCGGTATACAGGAACTTAATTCGTAGAAACTGCAGCGGCGTTTTTTCAGGAGAAAGTAGTCTTGATCAGCTGCTCTTGCTTGCCATTTTTTAAATTCTACTGTTAACGTTATGATATTTCGAAACCATGGTCCCTACTGCAGGCCAAATAACTGATATGCTGTGATAAAGGATGTCTGGTTCAAGTAGCCTGAATCGTACCCAGTCATTGTAGGAATCATTGAACAGAACATACATTAGTTAAGATACAATATCTCAAATTATCTCCGTGGACAAATTCCATTCTTTCTACTTGCACGTATGACATTTATCAACTAGAAACCAAGGATTTACCTCCAAGGGATTAATAATTTTACGAGCCGCTCATCCCTCAGTTGAATTGCGTTTGTAAACAAATGACAAGCGATATGTTTACATAGGGATTTAAACATGTCTGCGAATAAACATAACAGTCAGTAGCCACTTTCGTCTTTCTTAATGTTATTTTTCCACTGAAACCTACCAAGTTTAATGTTATTTAATGTAGAGAAAGCGAACGATAAGTTGCAAGATTTAGGTTCTATAGTAGAGCAACTTTTAGTTTTTAAGTTAATTAACTGGAAATCAATAGGCATGTGGAAGCACATGACCTAATTTGCCAGTGGCTTTGCTTAATATTTCGGTTATTAAGGATACGAGTGGAAATTAGGAACACAAAAAGGAAAACTGAGTCATTTGACAGCAATTTAAAGCTCAATTTGTCCTTGGACGGAGGTTTAAGCAAGAGGCAGTACGTTTACTACCGTGAAGGTTAACTATTTAGTTATCGCCAACAACAATGTTGTGTACTTTATTTCCGTTGCTTTTAATCAGTTGATCCGCACATCTGCTTTCTCCAATATTCAACCATCAGCGAATATATCATATAGTTAGGCAGTTTGTACTCATGTTATTAATGACGCAGAAAAGACGAAAGACAAACGAATATCGTGAATTGAAGTCCGTGAAGCTATGACCGTCTCCCACTGCCAGTTGTCTGACATCGTGCGTGCTGCTACGCGTATTTGCGCCGGAATATGTGGAAAATCTACAGGTAGGATAAGTCAATCGCAGCCGGACACGAGCTCATTCACTTCAGTTTCGTCTGGCTGCTTGGGTACGTGCATGTGCATAATCCTGAACCAGCCATGTAAATTGTAACAGGAAAGACAACATGCAAGGAAAGTTTGATGATTCAAAGTTTATTTAATTTGTCTTGCCGTTTTTACAACAGACATGCAACCATCACGCACCGTGGCACCAGCTTGAATTTATTTTAACCGTTTGTTAGATGGTTTGTTATGATAATCTGACTTCCTTACACCTCATCTGAATACTTACATTTCCAAGGATTACCACATAATAGCCGCTGAGAATATGATATCAAGTTGATGAAATTTAGGTGCTGACAGACCGTGACTAGTTTCGAACTTATTTAAGCACGTAAAGAAACTGGGCTTACAGTGTAGGGATTTGGGGCGTGCAACGCCCATTATTATTCTGTTTTATCAGCTGCTGTCCCAGTAATTAACTGACCAAGTTCTACTTCATTGCGAACCTCGATCCATAAACCTACAGTTTTGGCATAGGCAAGCAACGCCCAAAGCCTGGACATTAGATGAATTCGCTGAGATTGGCCAAATGTCAGTGAGTGATGTTTAAAACAGTACTCATGTTAAACGCAAAATATAATACATCTAAATAGCTGTCGTATTTGTGACTGCACGTTGTTAGTGTGAGACGTTTTGTGACAATTGGTCGCACATGTAGGTGTTGTACATGTAAGTGATTCTCTCATGGTAGATGCAAACAGTTTGGAGGTGTCAAATTTCATGAGTCCCTATGCCGAAGTATGCTTGGCAGAGGCGGGGAATATATGACTTCGATGTTGATGATTATCCGATCGTGCATGATATATAATGCCATAGGAAATTCTTAAAGCCAAGAGCCTGCTATGACTTCCGCATGAGTACTTACCCCATATTTGTCAATTAGTACGGTAGCTACGGTACAATCTGTAGGAGTCACATATTGTCAAGTCAGTTGAGAGTGCTGTGCAGTTCTTAATGGCGATTACATCCGGCTTAAAGTGCGTTTATACTGCTGGGCTACGGGGCTACGTAATGGTTTGTGCTCTATTGCGACGAGGGGTGTCGGTTCGTTGCTTCACGATACCGTTTTGCCTCTTGCAGCGAGCATAACGGGTTACTGCAAAGACTGCAAGACATGGAAAAGTGTTTCTTTTTGTCCGCAATCGGCCTGGCAATGAAGATCGGTTTGCTTTTAGGGTAATCTTTCCCTGGAGCCTTGGTATTTTCTCAAGAGCAAACCTGCCCAAATTTGAGTTGTTTGTATGCAAAGTGTGAAGCTAATTTTCTCGGGGCATCTTATCCATTTGTCAGACGATGACGTCGTAACTAACGTACACGACAAGCATCCGTCCACAGCTTGCATCGTTTCAGTTCTTCATGCTTCCTTCGCGTTATTTTCTCAAAGACAAATGGATTTCCTGTGATCAGGGATTACACAGAGAAACGCTGGATGGTAACCACTGCATGTTTCCGAATTAACCAGTTGGTAATTAGCTGGGAGAGTGAAATATTGCTTTCTATGCGGTCCTTCCAAAGAATTGGGATCGTACTAGAATGTCGAGGAACCCCTAGGCGAGAATGGTCAACTGATACTTGAAAGAAAGCCACGCTAGTTTCCTTGGGGACTCGTAGCCATTGTCGTCTATTTCCTTGGACCAGCTTATCCATCGATTTGAGGTTCTGCTGGTGCGTCACCGCCAATGAGAGGTAATGTGTGCGAGATAGTAACAGGTAAATGCGCGAGATGTCCGTGCGCCGGTAGGGCATGAGGGCGGCTTAAATTGCATTCTGCAACTGTCCTTTTGGTTGGTATAGCGAGCTCAAATGGCAGTCCAAGCAACCGTAATTCCTTGGATGACTGGATCGAGGAGACCTGGAAGGTGTCACAGCGGACCTACACAATGCACAACATGAACGAAATTTTTCTTTTGCTGTAAACGCTTATATCCAGCATTATCGATTTTATGTGGTTTATTAACAATCCATGATGATATCCTCCTTAAACGGGTCTATAATAGGGTCAGGAATTCTCTATCGCGAGTATATAGTTGGACATCTGCGTAAGCGACATGATCGATTTGACCTGCCGAGAAAATCCACTGTGTCAGACGGTGTGAGCAAGATTTCCTCAAAGTCCATGATGAAAAGCAAGACAGAAAGTGGATTTCTCTGTTTGACTCCACGCCCTGGAAGCATACTTCGACAATTAAAGATTGAGAATCCAGAAGCGTACTAAAACCCTACGTAAAGTGAAAGAACAGAGGGGTCACAGAAAGAGGAACTAGCTTGAAGCGGAGAGTTGTGTGAGGTGGAGTCAAAGGAGTTTGAAATGTCTAAAGAAAAAGTGGATGAAATATACCGCTTAAGTGTGAATATCACGGGGCGGAATGTAATAACATGAGGGCTTCAACGTAGCCATCTTTACAATGAAAAAACTGAAGATGATCGGATGGGAATGCAACATCCAGCGAATGAATACAATTCTATAAAGACGAGTAAATGCTGAGGTTTGCGGAAATCGAGCAAAAGTCTTCAGAGCGGAGAGAGATAGGAATGTTTGGAACAAACGTTACACAAGCCACTTTTATGTGAGCTGGATAAAATGAACAGATTAATTTTCAATTTGAAAATGACTTAGTCAATCTTGGATCCTTTAGACTGATGCCTCTGGGTTTGGCTTGACCTACCAAAGGTGCAGATCCATCCATTGCTCGCAGAGCAAAACACATTTCCTAAATCCTGATGGATTTTAAGAGATCGCAGTTAATATTGAGACACTTATAGTGCACAGTTATCAGCTAATTTGGGTTGGGAACGCAAATCCTTCCAGAAGCTGTTGAAGCCCGTTATAACCTCTTCATCCGGCATGAATGCAGTCCTCCAGCGACGATCATGTATTGTCACGGCAGTGCACATTCTTTGCAGATGGTAGGGCGGGTTTGAAGTCGCCGTCACTGACGGCTGTCGGAGATTATGAATGTCCGTGTTCTGCGCTCACCTAATCACCATTTGTGAGGGGATATGGTTAAGAACAGTCTATTCATGGCCATAATACATTCTCTCATAGCTGTTGCGTTTTCAGATTTTAATAGCTGTTCGCAAGTTAGCTGCACTGCGTGCATTTTATGAGGCGTATTTAGCCAGTTTTCCTCTCACTTGCGCTACAAGACATTAAAAGGAAACCTGGTCGCCTGTAGTCTCTGTCTCTAGGAGACAGGTATCTGTAATGGGCTTTGCGTCGTCGTCGGTGTATGATGTGTCGAAATCGACCAGTTGAGTGATTCAATTTGGTAAGTAGCAAGATAATGATAAACTGGGCAATGGAGCAGCCAGCTGTCACCAGCCTTTGTCAAGGTAACCGACGTTTTGTCTAATTACACTCAGCGTATCGTATTGATTGTCCCTCAGTCGGGAACCGCGTCACAAGTGGGGTGAACACAAAGCTGCGTAGTTTAAATGGAGTGGTAGGAGGACGTATTCGGCCAGAAGGTAGTAAAATGAGCTTGGCAAATGAGTGCGAAGAGGGAAACATACGGTGGCATACATAACTTAACGAGCTGAGCAGTTATATAGGCCTTACATAGCTATATTGATGTTCCAACTGTGATCTTGCAATCGTTTTTTAATGCAGCCAGTTGCTCATCAGATAAACCAGATGCGCAGCTGAGTGAGAAGCTATGGCAGATTGGGGACGGACGGTTCCATATCCGAGACGCAGGTTAAAGGTATCTCGTCCACTAGCGTAGACTGATTGCACCGGTGATTAAGTAGCCGCTCTAGACCATTTGCCTTGTAAGCATCCGGATGGACTTGCCGGTAATGCTGAGACAAACCACGCTTGCGTTAGAAACTCTCAGAGCATGTTGAGCATTTGAAATCAACCCCAAGTTGGTGTTGAAATAATCGATCGAAAATTCCGGCAAATTGCGGCAGTGGTGTGCAAGGTGTTGAACTAAACATACGCTTATAGAAAAGGAGCGCGGGTATGAATCAAAGTTACGCAGGACTATGGCGTCATTATCCACATCCTTGTGCACATTAATTGGAACAAACTACGATTGTGTCTCGTTTTCTATGAACATCATGTTTTTATACATGAAAGCTGCCCTTTTGGCATTTATTTTTTATTTCATTTTGGGAATAGATATTTCATCATTGATTGTGAATCAGACGACGTAATAACTGCGCATGTCTAGTCGTTACATCACCCAAGATTGCGTCATACTTTTTATGGTTAGTAAGGTTTTTGTTTCAACTTCTTGTTTTTGGTGATTCAGTCATTGTTTGAGATGGACGTGACTCCCAGAAGGCGCATGATGATCGTGACCTTGCACGAACACACAGACAAGACCTACAGGGACATAGCAAGAATAGTAGGTGTCAGTCCGGCAACCGTCAGCCGTGTGCTCAAAAAGAAAAGGAAACGGGATGAATTTCGCCAAAACGCAAAGGGAAATGTGGTCCTAAGAGGAAAACCACTGCCAGGGATGACGCTTACCTAATACGGGAAAGTGTTAAAGATCCTCGAGAGACTAGTGACGCATGAAAACGTGATTTGGGGGAGAAAGGAATAGCAATCAGTTCTTCAACGGGAGCTGGCCCTGTGCCACACATCAAAAATGGTCAGGGCTTTATTCAATACTAATCAAACAACCATCTTGAACTGACCTAGGAATTCACTAGATTTAAAGCCCATTGCAAATATGTGGTCTATTTGCAAGCAACGCCTTCGTGGCATGGACTGGACGACAAAGGAGAAACTTATTAAAGCTTTAATTCAAGTTTGGTACAGGGACCCAAGATGTTGAAGTACGTCAGATCCGTCAGGAAATGTCATTTTAGTTCTGGAACAGCTCTTCTTTGGAGAACTTCTATATATTGTGGAGAGCGCATCATGCCCTGGACAGGATGCAAGACGCCGACGCCGTAATAACTAAAGCACCCCCAAAACATCTGCTTTGTGGGTGTTTCACAAAGTGGTCACTGTGAAAATCACGAACCTTTTCTCCCTCTGACCTCCGAACATAATGACTTCTCTGACCATGAACATAGAAATGGCTTTCATCGCTGAATAGGACTTTTCTCCAATCTTCTTTTGTCCAGTTTTTGTATTTTAGTCCCCATTTGTAACGCTTAACTTCATTAATTTTGTCAGAAATTGTTTCTCCACAGGCCGTCTGGTTTTCCGACCAACTTCCAGGAGTCGCCTGCGAACCGTTGAAGAACTGATTTCTATTCCTTTCTCCCCCAAATCACGTTTTCATGCGTCACTAGTCTCTCGAGGATCTTTAACACTTTCCCGTATTAGGTAAGCGTCATCCCTGGCAGTGGTTTTCCTCTTAGGACCACATTTCCCTTTGCGTTTTGGCGAAATTCATCCCGTTTCCTTTTCTTTTTGAGCACACGGCTGACGGTTGCCGGACTGACACCTACTATTCTTGCTATGTCCCTGTAGGTCTTGTCTGTGTGTTCGTGCAAGGTCACGATCATCATGCGCCTTCTGGGAGTCACGTCCATCTCAAACAATGACTGAATCACAAAAAACAAGAAGTTGAAACAAAAACCTTACTAACCATAAAAAGTATGACGCAATCTTGGGTGATGTAACGACTAGACATGCGCAGTTATTACGTCGTCTGATTCACAATCAATGATGAAATATCTATTCCCAAAATGAAATAAAAAATAAATGCCAAAAGGGCAGCTTTCATGTATAAAAACATGATGTTCATAGAAAACGAGACACAATCGTAGTTTGTTCCAATTAATGTGCACAAGGATGTAAGTCTGGTAAAGCTCTTCTTGCTTTAAGCAAATTAATGTGAAGGCTTGCGGGACGATGCATTCGTTGATGTTGCAATGGTGACATTGGCCGTGGCACTTGGCTGTTGTGATAATACGTTTGGGACATTTAGAGAAACAAGGGAATATTGAGATGAATAAAATAGTGGGTGAGGCATGGTAGGTGATCGATTTCGATGGCTTGTATAGGTAATGGCAGTGGCCGAGCCGTTCGCGATTGTTGAGAATGAGCCAGCATGCATGCTGCCTTGGCAATTCAAAACAGGACGCATAGGGAGACGGGCGGAGACCTACACCGCTGGCTGCTCATAGCCGCTAATCGGCGGCTGGCGTGACGGCTAGAAGGGCATTGTGGGCGGATGTGTTTATGTCGCATGTACCGTTTCGCAGAGCACTTGGACCATCAAAGGTGGTGGAGTGCGTGTCACCGAATTCTGGTGAGTGGCCAGCCGAAAGGGTACGCAATGCAGAAGAGTCTTCCAACTTTGATGGTGGTGTTCCGGCTCCTTTGCTTGAAGCTCGCTTGGCGTCCACGCCGTTGGTCGTGGCGGTTTGGTCCACTTAAGATGCGGCAAACTTCCCTTAATTATCACCTGCGTTCTGGTCGGAAAATACCGGGAAAGGCAAAAATGCTGCAGCATTCTATCTCCGGGCTTCAGCTCGTCGGATAATCGTATTAATTTGGAATCTTTCTTCTAACAGATGAAGCCCTGCGAATGTCTCTCCTCAATGTCATAAGAACGTGTTAGTCTTCCAGCTGTGTAAGTCTGCAGTGCGTTTTCAAATCTCTTGATAAAGCGAAAGATCTGTCTCAGATTGAGCAAGAAGTAGATGGTGGATCGTCATTCTGACGAAGGTCTAGGGGATGTCCCGTGTGATATCTCACGTGACGAAACAATCCACCTGCGAAGGTATAGGAATCACGGCAGCATATGCAGATGTACAGAGTGGACCTGGTGGTGGCAGTAGTTAGAATGGAGAAAGAGAAGGAGGTGGGTGGATGAACAGAGCCCTGTGCATACTCCTTGTTAAATGTCGCTGACAGAGATACGCGAATGACCATGAAGCTCCTGCTGGATAAATATCAACCAAACGATGCTAAGTAATAAAGGGGACGAGAAAAAGGCACTCTTTGAGAAATACATCATGATCTGCTGGAATGCAGAACATATAGAGTTAAGCCAGCATACAATTCAACAGTGGGAGTGGTGTGTGTACCGATAAAATAATCGAGATAAGGGCGGAGAAGATATAAGTGCATCGAAGCCATATATTCAAGTAGGCCAGCTAGATGGAACAAACGGTGAAATGCTAGGGGCAACAGATAATTACTTAGCGAAATTTGGTAGAGTAAAGTGTTTTCATAAAGTGTTGATAACAACAGCTCTGTGATTTCTCCGTTAAAATGTAGTTATGGGTCAGGATATCGTAATATTAACACAGTGAAAAAGGAACATGTTTCTGATGACAGAAACGGGCGAAATTGGCCAGTGGTTGACAAAGTAATTTAATATGTAATGCTACAATTGTCGGTCAACCTGCAAAACTGGAATATGCTAACCGACCATCATGCCAATTTGTCGAATTCATGGCAAAGCAGCTAAAGAGGGGGAAAAACAGCGAGTACGCCCGTGACTTCTAATGACCACATGGATTGCCGGAAAGTAATAGCTATTCAAGGTAGCATGGAACGCACTCCCAACTGATGTTTACGTGACTACATTGACACTCACATACCGGCCAAAATAATGGGGAAAACGCTAAAAGTACGAGGAAAGTGTTAACAAGTTTGGCATTACTGCCCACACTAAAAGACTACTCAGCCCATTAGAAAGGGCTAAAAACTAAGCACAAATGATACAAAAGTGAAAAAAACATGGCCCTACCTCTATGGAAGCTCACCCGAGGCAAATATATTGTTAGCGTTTGCAATCCATTCACACAGTGAGTTATTTAAAACAAGCTACCAATGATGCTTATTTATGATGCTGTGACAGTTTCGTACGAGGAGACTAAGTCCTAACTACTGACTCATACTACCCTGATGTGAATTGGTTGTCAAACCGCGCTAGAGTCATTCGTTTGTCCGTGTCACCTTTACAGGAATCAATTCCGCAAATTGCGTCTGCGCACGATTGCGGAAGTTACGCGTGCAGCTTCCCAAATTTGATTTCACCCCGGGCATAGTCACGCCGGTTTCAACGACACTAGGCAAATTATGTTTGAGCTGTTACGCAAAGAAGCACTGCGACAACTCGAGTGCCACCTGACCATATTCCTTTGGGTTTACAGTGAATATTGGTTAGGAAGTTCAGCATATACATAGTAACGTTCTCCTACCGTAGCGTTTCTCTGTGATTGCTCTCTTCCAAAATTGCGTGCAAATAACCGTAAATGCCAATAAAATACGTGTTCACACAAAAATTTTGTTATTATTTTGGATGGGTACTAATACTTTTAACACGTTGATATCTAAACGATTTGCTTTTTAGCATGGACAAACAAATAATTAGGGTGTACATTCCTAGATGATGCATGAATATTTGCTTTAAAACTAACAGAGCAGAAATTGTCACATCCTTTTCAAGCCTTTGTATTAATACTTCAAAAAATATGGGCAACCTTTTCATTTAGTTAACCTAAAGAAACCAGACATTCCCTGCTGGTATTTTTCCTTCTGTCGATTAACCAGAGCTCTTCACAATTATTCGAAAGCTGTTCGGACCGAGAAAAAATGAAACGAGATGAAGGGCGGTATTTTCAAGCACTAACGATACCGTACTCGAATGGGTCCTTCAGGGATTTCCATGTCCCCAACATATTTATTAAGTATTGGACGGTTAACTGTCTACTAATCGCAAGCTTAAAGTAACACAGTTTACATTATGTTTTGATCCCTCTTGGAAGTCTGTTCCTAATGGTTGAGTAGTAAACTAAAGAAACATGTTCTCTGATTCGCATAGTAAATTTCGGAGTTGTGACATTAACTTCCATTTTGGATCGGTTATCTGCTGTTTCAATCGACTGAACGCTGTCATCAGAAATGTGCATTTGCGGATTAATGATTCTGTTGAGTAAAGGTACGTTTAGTTCCATTCTTCTAACCCAGACTATGTCAAATGTTCGATTATCATAACCTTCTCTGTGGCCATCTTTGAAGAGTAGCCACGTAGCTGGTCGTGAAACGTCGCTGAACCCGTTCAGGAGTGTATTTTTCAAGTTTTTGCAAATTCGGTTGAACGAGTTGGAAAAGCAATACGTATGTTTGGTAAAGCCAGATGACAGAATCCGTGAGAAAAGCAATGATGACTTGTCCCTTGGAATTCGAAAGTCAAATTTTTCAGAAAAATTTAAGGCAATTACATATCGCATACGCGAGTTCAGAACTGCCCTGCATTAAAAAATTTATGTGTCTTGCCTTGGGAGCCTGTCTGGCGTTACTTTGCATTTGTGCGACAAAATTTTTCAACAGTCCACGGCAAATGAAAGCTTCTACAGTTACCTTCAGGACCCAAGTGTCAATAGGACATCCTGCATAAGACTTATGGCTTGGTGGGTATTTGCATGTTATCTTGAGTAGCTAATTTTAGTGTCATTCGTAAAGCTAAACGTAGCATCATTTCTTTTTCTCTGGAATATATCGTTAACATATATAAGAAAAATAAGAGGACCAAGAACACTTCCTTGAATCCCACTAATGCTAACTGCATTAGCTCTAGAGAATTTGTCACCAATACACCCCACCTGCTGTCTACCGATTAGATATGAGGATAGCCAAGAAAACTGCTCTCCAATGCCTAAGGCCTTCGATCGTTTGATTAAATTCCGGTGTGGTACTCTACCATTGGCTTTTGGCATACCCAGAAACAATATTATCACACCGTTTCCGTTGTCTATGACAACAGCTGTGTGGTTTAGGATGCCTTTCTGGCAGGTTGCGCGGGATCGACCATGCATAAAGCAGTGCTGCGAACTGTTGATAATCTTGACCTGGTATAACTTGATTGATAGTTCATCTTTCCTTATTCTTTCAATTATTCTAGGTATGATGGACGTGTGAATGATGGAACGAAAGGTTGAACCATGTGAGCGCCTGCAATTTTGTGTCGCTGGATAACAACATAAATGCTCCCCTGATTAAGCTATACTCCCTAGTTGATACAGTGTAAAGAGGTTGAGCAAAATCAGAGGCAAGTCAATACTACTGCTTTTTATTAAACAGGGAGGGTTTCCATCAGATGATACGCAAGTCGAGGAGCGTGAGCGAGATACTTGACTGTTGACTATCGCAATAGTAAATTCCGCAGTGCATAAAGGTTCACTCTACTGTGCGGCATGATAAATGCGGATGTTTCTGTTGGTTCATTAACCATATATTCGGCAAAACCTGCGGCGATATCTTAGCGTATATCACTTGGTGCATTGAGTCATGATTTATTAGGCGTGGTGCTAAAATTAAAACTGTTTTTGTGACGTAAATCTCAGGCACGAAATAGTTTAGAGAGTTCAATTGTTTTGCTATTACCGTTCAAAGCCGTAGCAATCTAGAATGAGAGTTATGCCATATTGATGCCTTAGTTCTTCGATAACCTAATACAGCTGGAATAATAGCGCAAAGTCAGCAGTGAAGCTGGCGTTCTGCCGAGTCTCATTCAGCTTGCTTACGGCCTTATATACTTTGTGACTGTATTTATGTTTAGTCTACTGGGTACCTATTATCGGGACTGCTGAATCAATGCGAAAGCCACTTATACTAAAAAACAGGTCTTTCGCTTCTTGGGGACACAAAGAAAGACATAAGTATTCCTAATTCAACTTAAGATGTGTTTTTCGCAAAGTACCGGGTCGCATGTTCAGCATAAGTCAGCTATTTTATAGAATGCAAGTATATAAATGAGCTCCACTAGCTATCGTAAATGATGTCGGGCAAATTAACTTGCATGGCTAATATTCAGACTTAATAAGCCTTTTCACAATTTAAATGCACTTCTAAATTTTGAGCAAAAGAAAGGTGAATAAAACAGCATGTTTGCATTCGACCCTCAGGACGGTTAGCACTGTAATCTACTTTCTACAACGAATGGCCATTTAAGGCTATTTTAGTATCAGTGGCCAAGAAGAAATTTGAGTATACAACGCGGGTAATAACACTGAGGATTCCGTCGACTTCAATGCAGTTCATTCATCAATTGTTACCTTGTTCATAATGATTAAGGTCAATATAAAATAAGTAAGCTAACATTAAGTAATATACACGGGTTTTTCCCACATGTCACGTTGATTAAATAAACATGAAAATAAAAGTCGAAGAAGTGTTTGCAAATGAGGCTAAAAGACGGAGGTATGAAAGAAAAGGTATGAAGTATATATTAATTAGTCTTAGTTGTATTCTACCTGCATTTGTGGATGCAAACTTATTAGGGTGAATGATAATGGAATGTATGGGATCATTACACTGGATCAACATGCATTTTCTTATTATTTTGTACTAGGAAAACGATTCAACTATTCTCTAACGGTCCGGAGTGGTTGACATCCTAACGTAACGTCTGTTTACTGGACAGGAAGTACCAACAATTTGCTAATACAGTTAGCTTACTTATGTTTCGAATCAACTCAATAGAACACAGTCAAACCCATAAAGGAAAAAAGTAGAATTTCACACCAGCGCTTCAAAAACTGACAGCATTTGGAAATAAAATTTAACGGAAAACTACCAGCTTCCTACCAGCTGCAAGTGCAAATATATATGTATATGTATATATATATACATATATGTATGTATAACATGAGCCGTCTATAAGATAGACGTTGTGCCAACCAAAACCATGAAACAGAAGCAAGTAATAAACAGACCAAAAAATGAAAGAAGGAATGTTTCAAAAATGTGTTTCTTTGTTTTTGAGTCTTTTGTGTTTTCCTGTGCACACGCCGTGTTATTTTTTGTCTGCCTAATGTTTGCGGTGTAAATCAAGGAAATCAATACACAATTTGCATACACTTTCCATTGAGCCCGTTTATGCGCCATATCCGGAAGAGTTTCTAACCAGCAGTGTTCTTCATCATTGATCCCCCAGCCCGGAAGACGCACGGAATTTACGACAGCTAAACTGGCAGTCAGCGCTTTAATTGTTTCTCGCCACTTGTTAGGCTGACCACCGTGCCATTCCTTCCAACCTGATCTTGTGCGAGCTAAGAGAGCTCGTCGGGGCAGCCATTCGGATGGTATGCGTAAAACGTGGCACAACCACCTGTTAGCGCAGCGACACAAGTCTGTCAGGTGGAAGTCCCGTGTTACCTAAGATTCGACGCCTAACCTCTTCGTTGCGTACGTGCTTCATCAATCAGACTGGAGCCATTATGCGCAAACATCCATTGTCTAAAGCCGAAGTCTGATATAAGTCATCCGCACGAATCGGCCAGGACTCACTCCCATACAACAGCACTGCGCGAACACAGGTATTGTAGACACTGCCCCGTACCAATAGTGATACATCACGGCGTCGCCACAGATGCCTCAAGTTAGTGAATGCCGAACGGGATATGACAATCCGGAGGGAGATATTTTTCCAATGCCACCATTAGCAGAAACACAGATTCCCGGGTAAAAGAGATTGTCCACTTGTCCAATCTGCGTAGCTTGAAGAGTGAGCAATGGGTTAGGAGGATGCCAATCCAGGATCATGAGTATGCATTTCGAAGGGACCAAGGTTATTCCATATTTTGAGGCTTTAAACGCCAAGCGATATTAAAAGGTTTGTGTGTTTTGTGTCATTACTAAGCAAGGAAATTTCATCAGCATAATCAAAATCTGCAACGCCGTTGCCAGGAAGAAGCTCTAAAACAGAAAATAAGATTTAGAGAGCATTTAAAGGACATCCTCGATCAGCAAATTGAAGAGAAACGAAGACATTGGGCTGTTGTAAATCTGCCTTCGTACTGCTGCGCTGCCGCTATTTTGCGCCTGCAAAACTACGACCGCGTGATTGCTCAGTCACGCGCCCACCCACCTGACGGGATACAGAAGGCCAAGGCTCGGTAAACAGGGAGTTTATTCTACACGATTTGTCAGTTATATTTATTCGTGTACGAAACATAATAATTTTGGAAGAGTTTGGCTCTCAGCCCATGTGAGTTAATTCCGTCCTGCGGCTTTTCCATATTTGGCAGAATGGTTCGCCTCCGTTGACTCGGGCTTATATTTGCTGGCCAATCAGTTTGCACCCGATTCACAACATTGGCGAAACAGTCGAAGGTGGTTCCACGCTCGTGCTGGTGTCTTTCGCATGCAGCAGGCAACTCACCTGCTCCGCGATAAGCCTGTGCGCGACCTCGTGTCTGGAAATTCGATCCGCTTCTCTCTTTGTTAGGTGCAACACTGTCGTGCATAGCTAGTGACGGAAAAAGGTGAAGTGATCTTACCATAATGCCTCACTTTACCTGAGACGTTGCAATATAATGCGCGAAAGTTGGCGATGTACTTTTCGGGTACTCATTTTCTTTGGAAGCAAAGCCATCAAACTGGCTGATCAAAGGACTCGATACCGCTGGGCTATCCGGCAAGATAACCATCCTAAGCTGGCGGTAAAATGGACTCGTACCAAAAAGTTGACAGAGCGTAATCGGGTGGTTTATATACCCTCGACTAGAACGGAATTCAGCTTGTTCTTCAAGGGAGCGCAATTCTCAAATCGGGGTTTGTCTTTGCACTAGAATGGATGGTACATGTTCGGAGGCAACAGATATTAGACTGATTCCTCAGTGATTAAGGCATAGTGTACGGGCACGATTCTTGCAGATCGGGACGATAAATGACTCTCACCAAGCGGATGGAACTGTTTATTTTACACCAGACCTTAGAGAAGATGGCTGTTATCTGGTTGACAATTACTTGTCCCCGATCTTGAACAGCACTGGAGGAAGTCTGTCTGGGCCAGAAGACTTGGATCGCATCAACTGTCGGAGCTCGAGGCAGATCACGGCTTCAATGGCTGGTCCCAACGAGACGTTCCAAGGCGCGCAACTAGGTGTACGCATTATGCTCGCCGGCGGAGGAGGCCAGCTGAATTGAATGCGAAGTGTTTAAGCGCTTCATGTGCCTGTGTAAGTTGCTTATCGGAGTTCAGTCAACCTCGCAAATGACCTCACTGACACCAGGTTATTTGTGACCAGTGGCTCGAATGACCTGGGTTGCAAGAGTTTCCAGATAGGGCTGTCGTTTTCAGCCCTGAGGCGCCCAGGGACCACTAATTTTCGCGCTCAGAAGGCGAGCTTTGCTTAAATTGTCGGCTGTGGATGCGACGCAATGCATTGCTATTTGAACCGGTCGGGATAGCTCTACGATGGTCAAACAATTCCACAAAGTGTGCGGAAATCCAGCCCCTCGGAGGGCGGCTTGTGAATCCGCAGATTGAATGAGTGGAAGTCAGCATTCATACACGCAGGAAACTCCAATAATTTGCGATGTCTCGAGGTAAGCACTAATGAATGCATGCGATATGAAAACTTGATAGTTTGATCGGGTAGAGAGGTCAGCTAACCTGTTGGCGTCGAGCCTATATAGCTTTCGTTTTGAAGAGCTGCCGTATCGCATACTGATGTCCGCGCAGACCAAAACATGATTTGAATCAAGATACGTAGACCAAATCGATTTACAACCCCGCACGCTGCCTCACCATCTAAAGCTGAGTGTAATGTGATTTATTTGCGACCAGGCTTGTGTTGGTGAAGGAGAACGCCAGGTGGATGCTCGTCTTCTGGTATGCCTAAATTTCCCACTTAGGAGAAAGAGATGGTGGTCTTCGCTTAATGTAAGCAGCCTATCACCGTTGTCGGAACGGCTGTCATCAAGCGCGTTACTGCCATCAAGATGAGGTTCTCACGGATGTAGGCGACCTACTCGTGCATTGAGATCTCCGGCAAGGACGGTGACATCTGACATTTCGGCCCTGTTTAAAAGGTTGTGCAAATGCGGGGTGCTGATTATTCGGTCTTCGTCCCTCTGTAATTTGACCGTCCCAGTGTGGTCACTGAGTTTTAAAATTATGGAGAAAGAGCATCTTTAGAAAATAAGCTGTTTTGCTGCTCGGTCTGAATGAGGTAACGAAGAAACTACCGGTATTTTGGATACGCTGCCAAAGTCCAGCTGCGTCTACTACATTTTGAGGCACGATTTGCTTCAAAAGGTTTTCTGTCAACAAGCAAGCAAATAGAATGAAAATGTTTCAACGGTGTGCCTCTGACTCGAATACAAGGCGAACTCATTTTATTCTACCCAACTTTGCAGATTGATCCAACAGATAAGGCATTCAGATCAAAATAAGGCGAATGGAGGAGTGAATTAACTAGAAATAGAGCAAAATGACAGAAACGGCAAAAACCTATTTACACAATTCAGATAGAATGAATTAATTGGACAGGGTTTGAGAGAAGAATTTGGCGGTAGATAGTTCGAGAAGGGGCTGAATTCAGTAATAGCCGGTGAGAACACAGCTGATCATCACCGCAGATTATTGCCATAAAATATGAAGAAAATGTCTTAGTTTTTCCTTCAAGAAACGTCTGTGTAATAATCCGAAATGGAAATCAAAAGTACGACAGATTGATGGATAGAACGGTCCCCATGCTGCATTGCGTGTCTTACTTGATCGAAGAGTTTTCTTTTACTGACTAGTATTTCCCTGCTAAATGCAAGCCTTACGCCATTGATAACTAGTTGCCATTCCTTATATTGTGCTTTGCTAAAGCGAACAGCATTGATTTTGACGTAATTGGTACAATGAATGTCTTAATGTTGATGTCTCATTTGTTTGTTCTTTTACCCATGCCAAAGATATTTGTCAACCTGTGTCGTTTGACTCAGCTTAAAGTCCAGTTGTAGCACCGCTACCAACATTGTCCATTTCATCAATATTATCACAAAATCAAATGATCAAATACCATCAAAAGTACTGTAGAGGCAGCGCCACACAACTTCCTCGCTTATACTGATATTTTTGCACTAAACTAGGTATATCGACGGGCATGAATGGGATCTGTGCTAACTAAAGTAAGCTTTGACGTATCCAGCATTTAAAAACATAACATTCGGAGATTCGGGCAGAGTTAACGAACATGTGCATTGGTTGCTGCTTTCACGCATCTAAAGTTTCCAATGTAACAGTTAGTGGTCGAAATCCAATGACTAGTGTTATCAGTTCGTTAATCAAACCTCACAGTTTGCTCGGTTTAGCGAATGCAGTATCCAGATTTTATCCTTTAAACATCCTCCCACAAAGCTAGAACACCGAAAGGTGATTTCGCTGTTGGAACGGGTTAGTTGCCTACATCAATTCTTACTGCAATGACATTTGAAAATAGTAGGTAGACTGCTCTATGGCTCATATAACGCAGTTATTCATTGAGTCGATCGATATGAACTTAACATGTTAATGCAATCAAACTCTGAGACAGGCTGTATGCAGTGATTTGAATTATGCTCAAACGAGAACTGCGACGGGCTATTGCAAATGAGCAGTAAACGTGTGCGGATTCTAGCAGCCGGCGGTATGAGAGACTGATGTAGTCTTGAAGTTCACAATTAGTGATCGGTTTTCCGCCACAATATTTCTATTTATCCAAAGCTCCTAGTGACACTTCTTCCTTTTATCCTAAAATAAGTTTTAAAGCAGAGCTCATATCCTAGTATGTCCTAGTCCGATGTCGTTTTACTTGACTTATGTGCGAATCGATACAACCAATCCGCTGGATTTGGGATCGCGAGGTTAATCTCCTTCGATATTGTTTAGACAACCAAGATGCTTCGAAAGGCATGTATTAGCCTCAGAGATACGCTGACCTCGATTTCTTTTTTGTTGCTTTCTTCGCTAATGGTAAAAAAACGAATGTCACATAAAAATAAATAGCCGGTGGAAGGAATGTAGAAATTTTAATAGTCGGTGAAGCATTTACACTATTTGGAAAGCATATGCACACGAGA
The DNA here is from genome assembly GCA_944474145.2 of Dicrocoelium dendriticum. Classification (NCBI taxonomy): domain Eukaryota; kingdom Metazoa; phylum Platyhelminthes; class Trematoda; order Plagiorchiida; family Dicrocoeliidae; genus Dicrocoelium; species Dicrocoelium dendriticum. Next base: position 61,429,616 of record OX104059.1, on the reverse strand, counting down.
CGTAATGTGGTCAGATGTACAACCATGGTTAAATTAATTAGGCTTTGTTGGCAAAAGGTAGGCTTGGTAGTTCCCACGGGTATGAAAACCGAGTATGGGTGAGCTACAGCATATTCCACTGTCTCTACCAAATATTTCTGGATACTGGTTCCTCGGAATCATCAGATAATGCGACTAAGGTACGTTACGGATCTTTATCTTCAAATGATAAATTAGGGCTAAATTGGTGTCACAAGCCTAACGCACGTGCCTCTGGGTCATATGGATCATCCCTTTATGTATTCCTGAAGCTAACTTACTTAACTAGCTTTACGCAGTGATCCATCCCTTGTGGAAATAGCTTTTATTATAAACTCATCACCAGCAGCAACTGTTGTAATTGGCGTCAGTGAGGAGGATAACTCAATCACTTTGAACCGAATACCATGAATTATAACACCATTGGATACGGAATTCTCGAGGCAGTCCGAGTAGCCGAAGCGTATTCCAATTCTGTTTTTCCAAATGTAGTTGTGTACGAGATTTTGACCTTCCACTCTTTGTTCAACGTCGCGTTTGGGTTCATGTGCTAGGTCCCAAACTAAATAGGGGTAATATCGATCAAGAAACCGCCCGACACATTAGCGTGTGGTTACAACCGATCGAAGGTGACAGACAACGCGCCACGACACGCTGCCTCATAATTACCGCCGATGCGGAAAACTTAACAGACTGATCTACAGAAAAACGCTTGATCCAATAACTGCATGCCCTTTGCAAACATGTCTCATGTGAACCGTAAGCGTAATTTATGTGATAAAGTGGTGAATACGGAGCTAACGTGTTCTAGTTTCTCAAAATAACATCACATTAAGTTCTTTGTATTAAGCCACAAGAAAAGTAACAGTACAATAGCATGTTAGAGGTTTTGTTTCGGCCAACCATGAAGTGCTATCCTAGAAGCTAACTATCTAATCGTGTTAGTAAATAAATGTGAAATAACAACGGAATCAGGTGGATAACTAGTGAACGACAAGATTACGCCTATGTGAGAAAGTGAACCTGCAGTGTTGTGTGAAAATACCCACCAGTTTCCCTATTCTGGTCAAAGAGGAGAGCCAGGCGTCCTAACCTCACATCGATAACAGTCTCCAAGTGACGTAACTGGAAACCGTTACATTCAGCGTGCGTGCATAAACGTTTCTACAGTGCGTCGTACCCAGTAGTTAGTTGACCAAACAGGAGACCACAAAACTACAGTTAGCCCACCATAGGCAGGAACCAGGAACCGTACGCATCGGTTGCTGCCACGCTACAACTGAAAGGAACGCCGATGATTGCAGTTGCCTGGCTGGGGAAAACTGCATTGTCGCAGTGCTGATGGACTCTACAACTGGTATTCACAAATTCACAAAAAGCACTTGACACTAAAGCTGCGAAATCGGTATTCACCAGGCGCTACCGTGGTGCTTTAAACCTAGTATGCACTAATATCTCCAAATCGAAATCCGATGTGACCAATAGTAAGTTGACAGATGATGGAAATCAGTGTATTTCTGTTTGCACGGTTATCCGAGTCTATGCTAATCCCAAGCGCTTAAAGCGCATATTGAATCACCCAAACTCACTGCACTACGGTGAACCACGATTAATTCGAGCAACCAGCAACTCGGTGGATAAGACAGAAGCCTTTCTGCTGTCTTCGAATCAACACCACACCGCTACAAGCGGTGTGCATACTACCTGATATTCCGTGGAAATGGCGTTCAGTGGATCACACTACCTTATTCCAAAACCAAATTAAAGAAATAAGTGGTTGCCCATGTTGCTCAAAATCTTGCAGATTCTTCCTCCGAATAAGAACAGGTATCCGAAAGGAAGAAATGGTGCTATGTCAGTGATGTTTTCTCCTGCTAACTTACCGTTGCCATCTCGTTGAAAAGGATCTCCGTGTCACGCAACAACAAGCGGTGCACTCACAGACTACTGAAACTGTTGTTACTTTCTAACAGCTGGGCGAGAATGCTGATTGTGCAAGCGCGCGTGTTCGCCACAAATCGTGCTTGGGACAGATCCTGCGAGCGTGTTTCCAGGGCCCAGCCGAAAGCTGATGAAAGCAAGCATCAGACAGCATGCGTGCTGTCAAAGTTTGATCGGACGCTAATGAAATTGCGCGTCAGACATCACGTACGCTGCCATGCCCCGGAGAGGCTCATGTAGACCGGCTTGCCAGAGCAAGAAGGTGAACTGGCTAGACGGAGCGGACAATCAAGTGTAGAACGTGGGCTTACAGTCAAAGCTGCCAGGTGATGCTTAGATGATTGGTAAGACGGATATATAAATATGAGCGTTCTCGATCCTAACAGAACTCTGGTCAAGTGAGTCTTCTTATGTCTTCCTTCCTGTCGGGTTTGCCAAGGCGTAAAGCAGAGCAGGCGTAAGGGCGCAGACCTACCAGCAGGCGTGAATCAACCAGTGGATTGCAGGCACAGCGTTATAACTGTGTCTTAACTAACGGCCCCAACTCTTCTAGAGAATTAGACTAAGTTCTGTTACAGCCTGTCGAAAGGAAGGTGTCTGAAAGCAGTATGACCACAACCACATTTTTAAACAAAACTAGGGGGCGCCAACGTTAAGGTAAACTTCCCACTCTAAGATCCGTCGTGTTTACTGTTTTAACAGTAGTGCTAACACGTGAAGGGACACACTAGAAGTGCGTCGACTACCTATATCCAGAGCATCTGATACAAGCATATACCCAACGTTCTCTCTAGAGCCCGTAACCGATTCAAGCACGATTAGCTGCTGACTCTTCATCGTTTAACGTACACTGACTCACTGGATGCAGCACATGCTTCTGGTCTCTGAGAAGCTCTCTTGAATTTGCACAAATGTCTATAGCCTGCTCGGCAAACTAACTTAATTGAGACTTCAACATGCGTCAGAAGCTTGGTACCACATCGCTGTCACGGAAACATGGTTACGCTGTGAGATAATGAATGCAAAATCGCGCTACCAGGTATGTCCGTTGTCAAGAATCATCGAGCCAGCAAATGTGGTGGGGTTTCACTGCACTTTCGTAAAAACCTCCAGTGTGAACCCATGCATGAATCAGAAGCCAGAGCGCCGGACTCTATTCGGAGCCGCTTACGATTGAAGGGGAATGGCGTTGAGCTATTGGCTGTTTTTTCGCCTACCAACTTCCACACCTGTGATGGAATTCAACTTGATGTTTGTATTGAGGCAGGTGATGAACGGGAAGTACAGTCACCTTCTGCTCGCTTACGACTTTATACTGCATAATGCAGAATCGTAGGCCACGCAAGGAAAGCAATTCTAGGCAGTACTGAAGAGCTGGTTGCAAAATTTTTGCTTTGTGTCCACATCACTTCAGGGAAAACATAGGAAATCCATATTGGACATGATATTCGCTGATGAAGAACTCATGATAGAGAGGGTGATAATCCATTCTCCTATATGCAGCAGGAAGCTGGCAACCTTACATTTCCTCTACACCTGCTAAGCTGAATAACCCGAGGAGAGAACTCAAACGAAACAGACCTTAAGCGTTTGGGACCAATTAACACGGCTCACTGGATTAACCGACTAGTTACCTAAACAACGATTCACCGAATATTTCCTGAGAATTCTCCGTCAGTAAGCTTAACAACTTGGTTAGTGGGGCGTCGGAAACCAAGTCTCTCAATTCGAGAAACATGGTATCGTAATACAGAGTAGGAAAATAAAATGCATGGTCATACGGAAAGCGGTGTAGTGTGAATACAAATCAAATCCGATTCCGAGTAGCTGGAAGACCTATGTTATCCAACATAACCAACCTACACAACCAGTGGGCGAGGACAATGTTGCATATCCTAAGCTTTAGCAGATCGATTTACTTCAAATTATAGGCTTCCATACTATCATCTGAACAGCCTCTGCAAGGTGCAAAGTGGATTTCCCCCTTATCAGACGGCGGATTGTCTAATTCGGACTGCCAAGAAGCGTAGAATGTCCAGCAACAAAAATGTGAACTAACTTTTCATTGTATTCCGTGGTCTCCTGTACCTTTGGAAACTACAGTGCTTACTCCTGGACCCAATCAGATAAGTCGTACGGCAGACACCGTGATAAAAAGCTGCTGTCCATGCGCATGTATGCTTATCCTGGAATCGACGACATCCGCCCACGGAAGCTTGTTGTGGGGGCAAGTATTTTGGTGGAACTCTTGGTAGTAGGTGATATCATCCTGATAGACAACAATGTTCTTTATTTGATATCCACTCACATCCACCACGTCGCGGTGTTGTTAAGCAGATATTTGTGGATTTCCTTATTGAGTACGCTTGCCAGTGGAAACCGACTACTTGCTGGAGCACTGTCGCCAATCTAATTACTGGTGCTGGGTTAACCAGATCCAATGCGATAACACCGAGAGGAAGTTGTTTGGCAAGCCAGCTAGTAGTTAGCTATCAGCCATAATGATCTGCCACCGTCACCGATGGACGCATTATTAGAGCCATCTGGCATCAAGAGGTTATGTGTTCAATTATAATTGGGACTGTGGAATAAGCCCTACTAAAGGATCACGATCTGGTCAAAATTATGGTTCAGTGCATTTCTGAGTTTGATGAATCATACTGAGTGCAACTTTCCTTATTTATCTGAGCCACTGTATGTTCAGAAATTGTTGTTTAAATTGTGTTTATTGGTGTAAAGTTCTCTTTTAAACCTAAATTTGGAAAATGATTTATTAGATGTTCCCACGCGCCCTGCTCAGATTCACTTATGATTGTAAAGGATACTTATATGATCGGTTAGTAAAACTTCTCGAACTTTTGGGGGCGACAAGAATAGAAACTGTGCCGTTGAATTGGGACAAAGCGACCACAGCGCTGAACGTTATGGTGGTTAGCTGCAATCGTTGTGCTAACCGCAGCATTATTGGCTTGAATGCTGAAGTGAAGTGGTTTTAGGTCACCATTCTCACATACCGCGCCACTTTGAATTGGTGATACTGGCTAGGCAAAGAACAAGCTGATTCCGCCTAACAGAAGTCTGAAGATGCGAAAGTTACTCACAGGTATGAAACGGGTAGCTATGCATTTTCCGAATGCATTTTAGCGTTCAATACCTAGCCTACCTCCACTGACCTTTCCGTTGTGTTTCATACTTTATATAAAACACTGCCCAACTGCCGTCTTGTACCATGCATGTGCGCTGCGCTAAAGCAGTGTTATCCTCCTTAAAGTGTGCAGTGATTTGCTGAACGCATTCTGTAAATACTTAAATTTAGCTGCGAACGATCGTCGGTCACTTCTCTTCAAGTATGGGCCTAGAGATACATGCTATTTAGATTAATTTTTGAGTAGTTTATGCAATTAGCAACATAATGTTATATAGAGACTTCATTAAGTCGATGTTACGACTATAAATCTCTCCTAGTTTGTCCCAAACTCAAATATTAGCTGCGTGTTTTCAAATTGTTAAGCGCTCCTCGCAGGCCACGAATCAATTTATTGTCTTTAGCTCCATACCGATAAGAAACGGATAAAACGAACAATCCTCTTTTCCATAAGCAAAGTTAGCGGCGACGTAAGACGAAGTTCTAGAACTTGCTCACGCCTTATCTAAAAATTAAAATGTGTGTTGTTTTTGGCGAGACAGGCTTGCGACGGCATGTTCATGTAAGTAAAGTAATTGATGGTACAACGATGCGAGTGATCGATAAGTGTACAACACTAATGAAAAACGTCTTTTAATTTTGTTAAGGTATCAACTTTGCCTGTTATTTCAGTGTGTTACCTTATGTTGCACAGAACGTCTATGTCGGGTTTGATAGGTCTCTGGAGAATATTATTACTCAAATGTACCAAGCAGGTGTCGATTTTCGTTAACACATGTGATGGCCACTTTTCTCGACTATTTGGTTTGATTGAATTCCAGTAGTGGTACAATCATGGAACCTGAAGAGCGAGGAGCAAATATAATAGATAAACGTAAGAGTAAACTGCAATAAACGTAGTAGGAACGTAAACAATGAAGACGGGGAATGTGGAGGTGTGTTTGGTTGACTTCCTCATAACACACTTGTTAGTGACAACTTTCTCGTTGACATAGTTAAGAAGGAGGAAGAAAGATAAAATCAGCGAGTACAGGGGCTTTAATTTGCAATATTCGATGTTTGTTGTAGATTGGTTTCTGGATCATATAAATCCTGGACGCTCTTCATATGATTAACTTTTCGTTAGTTGACATCGCAATAGATGCATCGCATTTTGTACGGTCAATTAGTTGCTGGCCCTTTTTGAAATTCCTGCTCTGAATTTTGCTAGCACGGATATCGGTTAGCAGTTTGTTCTAGATTCGTGCGTATCTGCTAAGGAAGAGGTTAGCGGTTTTGATGGCATTCGACCTGCATTTAACTACTAAATGTACCTTATTTCGTGTGGTTTATGATATTGATTGTATTATTGCCATCAAGGATGGAACGTAGCATTCCTGGTGAAAGAGTTTTAGGAGATCAGGTTATTTTTCAAGGCCCGGTTAACCTGAAGGCAATTTTCTTTTGTCTTACGGACCTTCTGTAGAAAAAGGGAGCGTGGCATTACCGCTTTAAACAATAAAGCGTAGTCTACTCGAACTTGTGAACTAAGTCAACTGTGCCTGCGGCTTATTTCTGTTCGCACTTGGTACCATATTGATAAATGGGATGATGAAGTGCGATGGACTGATAAGACCCGTATATGTTCAAATGAATTTATATGGATTGTATTGCTAAAGACACCTGGACCATGCTTTATTCCTTTAAATACTGATGGTTCGCACTTCTTGTGTTGCATACAGTGATCAGCGTTGTTCATCTTTTTGATGGTTGTTCAACTTGTTTGCCGATTAGAGATGTTGCCGTATAAGGAATGTATTAGACGTAAATGACGCGATTGCCGTAGTAAATAAGCCTTCCTACTTGCTTAAATGTTTTTGGAATTGAGTCTGTAGCAGTCGAATTGTGATAATCATGTAGGCCATTAAAATTATTGAGCGGATTTAAGTAGAAAGTACGTTCTATTATTAGAAAGGATATGTTATGGGTGACTAAATGCTAAGGAAGTTTGTAATGTCATTTCACCCCGAGAGTAACATGTCGGCTGCAACCACATATTGCAGACGGTTGGAATACAATATTTAAGAAAGTCAGCAGTGAAATAACCCTCAACCATAAAGATAGAATAAAATGCTATTTTTACAAACTGCTCACTAGCATGTGGTGTAGCTCTAACTAAACATAAATTTATATTTAAATTCTGGAAAATAGGTGGGCCGATATTCCTGCGGCGTAGTTAACTCCCTCCACCGAATGGATCTATGTGAATAATCTATATTTTCACTAAAAAAGCTTGGGATTTTAAGAAAAGTCTCCTACACTATTAATGAAACGTTCATCTCAAACTAGATAATTAGAAATCATACATTCCGTACAAATGTGCTTTGATATCTATACACGCTCCTACGGGAAGAAGGAGATGCACAAAATATCGCCCATAAAATTAGGTTCATCCAAATGTATTTGCCCAGTATGTAGCAAAACTATGGGGCCTTATCTGCTTACATGCTTCTGAAGAATAAACCGAAAACGACGGTTTATTTTGTTAATGTTAACTAAATAAAAGGCATCAGCATGTGCAATGTTATGGATAGAAGCATGCATCTGAGTACATAATTAATCCCATAAAAAATCATTTATATTAAAACTGTGCATATCGCTATGAGTTTGTTTGTTTATAGAAAAGGTCGCGCATTTTGCACAAATGAATTGATCTTACTTTGTGCCTTTAGCGTTGCAAGTCGACGGTCGATCGTAGACTAATCAAAATACGAGCATTCAGTTTGCAAGGAAGAGGTCAATCCGGCGAAATCTTTTTCTTACCAACATTACGTGTACACATTAAATTTATATCAACATGAAAGCTTTGGACCTCATTTAACCGGCATCCACTTGCGCAGTATTAGTATCTACAAAACGCAGAATCAGTTTTTGAATTCATTCGATAGGATCAAATTTATAAACGTACTGTTATTTGAAACACTGAGTCCGCTTTAACCACTTCATTAACGATGTCAGATGGCATAGGTTGCGAAATGTTAACATTTCGATTGCTCTTGTCAGTCGCTACCCAACACAGACAGAACATACTAGGTATTAAATACGGTTTACACTAGGTAACATAGATTAACAGATAAAATTGATGTGAATGATGTAATCCAATCCAAAGCAATCTACTTGATTGCGTCAGTGGTTTCTAAGTACAGAGCGCAGGACAATTCAACCTTATCAGTAGCGCTTTGCCAATTGTCAACAACGACGATTTCATGATGCGCATTAGCAACTTGAATGAATCGTTTGAGTTCACCTGGTGACGAGTCGTCATTAGGTGTTTGGTGATAGACGAGGCAGTGCGCCCGTTCATTCGTTGGTCCAATCCGCCTTGGTGAGACAGCAACTGGCTTAGCCACAATGGGAGCTGTTCCGCCACCCTTTGAGTTAGCTGACGACCAGTCTTTCCGATGTAGGAGTCACGGTAACTGCAAGTGAACTGGTAGATGATGTTAGACGCCGAACTAATTGGCGAACTACTCGGACGGCTGTGGAGAGGAATACTTCTTGGATATGATTGAAATGAATGTTTCTGCCCGCATAGATGAAACAAAATTTTGCAAGCCATATGAAGATGATATTTTCGTCTGCAAAAATGGTGAAAATTTTGAACTTCTTCTGCCCTTCTGGACTCATTTCATCCTAACCCTTCGGTATCACAGGAGAAAGAAAAAGAGGACAGACTGCCGTTTCTGGATGTGCTCATCAAAAGAAGCACCGAGGGCACACTGTTCCGCACTGTGTACAGAAAAGCGACCTGGGGGACAAGAATTACTTTTATCCAGCTTCGCCCCAGTTACATAAAATTGCGGCCTCGTAAAATCTCTCTTCTATAAGGCCAGGCGAATTTGCAGTCTGTAATTTCTCAAGGCTGAAGAAGAGCTTTTATACAGGACTCTGAAATCCAAGGATTATCCGGAGAAATTTATTCTGACCCCATTCAAAGCTCCAAAGACAAGTTGCTAGAACAAACAGCGGAGAAGAAGGTAGTTTATTTGTTCTTACCGTTCAAGGGGGATTATGTGGCAAATGATGTTGGTCATAACCTCCGATTCGCTCTAATGCGCACCTACTCCACCGCCCAAATAAGACTAATCCACAATACACGAGGGATTCTTCTCCACAGTCGTCCGAATAACTCGCCAATTAGTTCGGCCTCGATCATCATCTACCACTTCACTTGCAGTTGCGGTGTTTCCTACATCGGAAAGACTGGTCGTCGGCTGGCTCAAAGGGTGGCGGAACACATCCCATTGTGGCTAAGCCAGTTGCTGTCTCACCAAGGCGGATTGAACCAAATAATGAAACGGAACACTGCCTCATCTATCACCAAACACCTAATAACGACTCGTCACCAGGTGAGCTCAAACGATTCATTCAAGTTGCTAATGCGCATCATGAAGTCGACGTTGTTGGCAATTGGTAAAGCGCTACTGATAAGGTTGAACTGTCCTGCGCTCTGTGCTTAGAAACCACTGAGGCAATCAAGTAGATTGCTTTGGATCGGATTACATCATTCACATCAATTTTATCTGTTTAGCTATATTACCTAGTGTAAACCGTATTTAATGCGTAGTTTGTGCTGCCTGTGTTGGGTATCGACTGACAAGGGCAATATAAATGTTAACAATTCGCAACCTATGTATTCATGCGGTTATTTTTTAGTAAGGTGTTTCTGTTAGAATAGGCTACACCACAAGATAGTCTTCGTACCTTTTTCCAATTCTTGTTAAGATACAGCACGAAATCTATGTAACCCATTAATTCTGATTTTTAAGCCGAAGACGAAGCCACCATGACAGAGCCACCGAGTCACAGCAGGGAACGCGTGCGGATGTTTCTGTTCGAAATGGCGTGCATCCGCTAAGGGAAGGTTTGCTTTTCCCCCAGCAGTCTCGCTACCTGTGTCTTTGTAACCTTCCCTCTTTAAACCAGCTGCAATCATTTACACCGGTCAGTTCAGTCCTCTCTATTACGTGTTTGTTTGGGCTTCTCTTACGGACGAAATGAGGTCAGCACATGCGAACCGTGATAGTTTTCAATGTTTAACGACTACAAACAGGAATGCAACATTACTCGAAGCTTGGTGGGCTAACTTCTGAGGTGGTATACTTGGAAGCTGACGTTAGCCAACCGTCAAAAACGTGCAATATGAGCCGACCTAGGAACGTATATGACACTGAGCTACGTCCCAAGTAGTTAAAGTTGGACTAGAATGCTCCAATTTTCAAAGCCTTGTTCATGGTGTCAAGTTATTTCAAGCAACACTATGTTGCTCAACTTTATGGGAGAACCACGTTGGTACAACATCGCGCCAGGCCGGTTTTATCATGCATTGTGCCTTTCAATTACTGAGAAATTGAGGCATTTGATTGACCTCAATTTAGCTTTGAATGCATGTCAATCTATCCTTTACAGAAGACTTAGCATCTTCTTTTACAAGTCATTGAGCTGGATACTTATCCACTGAAAATTCAGAGGACAAGTTCTTGTCATCTAGCATAATTTACTAAGAACCTTTTCAGGAAATTCAAAAATATCCGTCAAGGCTATTGATTGAATGTCATTCCATTCCGTCGCAGTTAAAAAGCTATCAGGCGCATCAACAGAAACTAACTTCGACCAGGTTTACAATACAAATCAGCTGAAAGCAACAAAACCCGGACAAAGAACACGCTACTGACGCAAATCTTGTAGACCAAATTATCTGCAGTTCAGCGCCAGTAACATTAGCAACCCAAAATACAAAGTAAAATGAGAGCAACCTTCAACTTTTTGGAAGATAACAACAGTTTCCGCCAATCCGCCAACACTACAGATGAGTGCAAATGTAGTAAAATTGGAGGCAAGGCGGAATTCTGCCTGTCCAGCAAATATTTCGCTAAACCTCATTGCGTTCAAGTGTAGCTCACTGGTGAGCTGGACGGTCAAAATCAGTGGAAATCTATTTTTATCAGGTTGGTGTTCAGAGTTTGTTTGAAGAAAACATCATTGTATTGCGTGGGCATTATACTACCAGGTGGCCCATGCCTAGACAGGAGAACGATTAGGGTTCCCAAGCAAAGCCTTTAGTTTAAAAACCTGACCGCCCTGCAGCGGGTTTTGCGTTGGGCTACAAGGAGTTCGTTTTAAGGAATAAGGAGCCACCTCATACAAACACCAAAAGTGGAGGACCAGGGGGCTGAGTTTATCTGACCTCTAACTGTTGACCAATGTGGTATGGGTAGCTCTGAAGGTGCGAAAGGTTTTAGACAGCATAGCTCAATGGATCAGTGAAGCATGCAAACCATCGGCACACGGTAAGGTCCAGCCTCATTGTGAGACTACGTCCAGAACTGTCACTCGATTTGGAGCGTATGTGTAGACACCGATCATGCAGTTGTATGTGCTGACCTGCGGATGCGTTTTGGCGGACCCACACGATGACGTTGTGAGTGCATTGACACCAGTCAACTGGCGAACCCACCTGTTCTGAATGTCTATCAAAGTACGCTGTCATGCGAGTTGAATAAGCGCTCACTGGATGCAATTAAAGCTCACTTGTCTCATATTCACCAGACCTTAATATAAGCAGAAAATTCCTCGGGTGGTAAGTTTAATAGCCAACATGGACATTGGGTCTCTTCGCAACCTTTGGAACTTTTCGATATTCGCCGGCATATTCCGGCTGGTAGCAAACACAATGAAACTCGCAAAGAATTCCGGGCAAAACTCCGTGCTAGCTTGAAGGTAGACCGCAAACCTTGGTGGTCTAATCGTGTATCAGAGGTGGAAATGGCTGCGGCGCTTGGTAATCATCGGAAGTTGTTCTGCCTGATACGGGAAATGAGCAGCAGGAGACTTGTTATCAGTGAAAACTTACATGACGAGGGTTGACAGCCCATCCACAACTTGTAAAAACGCTTGGAGCTATGGGCTGAACACTTTGAATGACAATTTAATCAATCGGAGTTGTTAGATTTCTCGCCGGCCACTGATCTCCCCGCTCGTTAAGCTGTCCATTTGGATCCATCTTCTCGCTAAGTAGTCGCACGTAAGATCGAACTGACGAAGTTAAATAAAGCCGCGGAACCAGTTGAGTTTCATCCAGTCCTCTTCAAATTCTAGGGACCTTCACTTGTGGATGATTTATACTAGTTACTAGTGAAACTGTGGGCGCAGGAATTTGTCCCACCCGACTGGAGCCGCTCCGTCATAGTCCAATTTTCCAAAGGAGGCTCACGATCTGAATGCAGCAACCATAGAGGAATCAGTCTGATCACCATCGCCTCCAAATTGCTTGTCTCTGTCATCATTCACAGACTGACTGGCACTTGTGACATTCATATTCGTAAAGAGCAAGCCGGGTTTCGTCGTGTTCGTGGTTGCGTTCACCACATCTACAATTGGCGTCGGTTGTTATAGCACCGTCACATATATTGGCTGCCCACCGTCGTCATGTTCCTCGACATCAAAGATGCATTCTTTTCGGTGGATAGACGTTCACTTTGGGTTTATCTATTCAGAGAAGGTGTACCTGAGAAATATGTGCATATTATCCGAACATCAAACGCACGTAGCTCAGGCAG
>OX104059.1:61390430-61416415 GCA_944474145.2 Dicrocoelium dendriticum | reverse complement strand
GATTAGCTGCTGACTCTTCATCGTTTAAGTTACACTGGCTCACTCGATGCAGCACATGCTTCTGGTCTCTGAGAAGCTCTCTTGAATTTGCACAAATGTCTACAGCCTGCTGGGCAAACTAACTTAATTGAGACTGACATGCGTCAGAAGCTTGGTACCACATCGCTGTCAAGGAAACATGGTTACGCTGTGAGATAATAAATGCAAAATCGCACTATGTATGTTGTCAAAAATTATCTAGCCAGCAAATGTGGTGGGCTTTCTCCGCACTTTCGTATAAACCTCCAGTGTGAACCCATGCATGAATCAGAAGCCAGAGCGCCGGATTCTATTCGGAGACGCTATCGATTAAAGGGAAATGACGTTGAGCTAGTGGCTGTTCTCTTCGCCCACCAACTTCCACACCTGTGATGGAATTCAAGTTGATGTTTATATTGAGGCAGGTGATGAACGGAACTACAGTCACCTTCTGATCGCTTATAACGTTATACTACATAATGCAGAATCGTAGGCAACGCAAAAGAAGCAATTCTAGGCAGTACTGAGGAGCCGGTTGCAATTTTTTGTTTTGTGTCCACATCACTTCAGGGAAAATACAGGAAATCCATATTGGACATGATATTCGCTAGTGAAGGACTCAGGATCGAGAGAGTGATAATACATTCTTCTGTATGCCACAGGAAGCATGCAACTTTGCATTTCCTCTACACCCGCTAACCTGAGTACACCGAGGACAGAACTCAAACGAAACAGACCATAAGCGTGTGCGACAACTTAACACAACTCGTTGAAGCAACCGACTAAAGTTTCCTAAACAAGGATGCACCGGTAATATTTCCTGGCAATTCTCCGTCAGTAAGTTTAACAACTTAGTTAGTGGGACGTCGGAAACCAAGTAGCTCAATTCGAAAAACACGGTATCGTACTACAGAGTAGGAAAATAAAATGCATGGTCATACGGAAAGCGGTGTAGTGTGTTAACAAACAAATCCGATTTCGAGTAGCTGGACGACCCATGTTATCCAACATAAGCAAATTACACAACCAGCAGGCGAGGAAAAATTTGCATATCCTAAGCTTTAGCAGGTCGATTTACTTCAAAATTATAGGCTTCCATACTATCATCTGAACAGCCTCTGCAAGGTGCAAAGTGGATTTCCCCCTTATCAAACGGCGGATCTTCTAATTCGGACTGCCAAGAAGGGTAGATTGTCCAGCCACAAAAATATGCACTTACTTTTAATTGTATTCGCGGTCTCCTGTACCTTTGAAAAATACGGTGCCTACACGTGGACCCAATCAGATAAGTCGTACGGCAGACACCGTGATAAAAAGCTGCTGTCCATGCGCATGTATGCTTATCCTGGAATCGACGACATCCGCCCACGGAAGCTTGTTGTGGTGGCAAATGTTTTGGCGGAACTCTTGGTAGTAGATGATATCATCCAGATAGACAACAATGTTTTTTATTTGATATCCACTCACCTCCACCACGTCGCGGTGTTGTTAAGCAGATATTTGTGTATTTTCATATTGAGTACGCTTGCCAGTGGAAACCGACTACTTGCTGGAGCATTGTCGCCAATCTAATTACTGGTGCTGGGTTAACCAAATCCAATGCGATAACACCGAGCGGAAGTTGTTTGGCAAGCCAGCTAGTAGTTAGCTATAAGCCATAATGATCTGCCACCGTCACCGATGGACGCATTATTAGAGCCATCTGGTCTCAAGAGGTTATGTGTTCAGTTATAATTGGGACTGTGGAATAAGCCCTACGAAAGGATCACGATCTGGTCAAAATTATGGTTCAGTGCATTTCTGAGGTTGATGAATCATACCGAGTGCAACTTTCCTTATTTATCAGTGCCAATGTATGTTCCGAAATTGTTGTTTAAATTGTGTTTATTGGTGTAAAGTTCTCTTTTAAAACTTAATTTGGAAAATGATTTATTAGATGTCTCCACGTGCCCTGCTCAGATTCACTTATGATCGTAAAGGATACTTATATGATCGGTTAATAAAACTTCTCGAACCTTTTGAGGGAGAAAAACTTAAAACTGTGCCCTTGAATTGGGATAAAGAGACCACAGCGCTGAACGTTATGGTGCTTAGCTGTAATGGTTGTGCTAACCGCAGCAATATTGGCTTGAATGCTGAAGTGAAGTGGTTTTAGGTCAATATTCTCACACATCGCGCCACTTTGAATTGGTGATACCGCCTAGGCAAAAACAAGCTGATTCTGCCTAACAAAATTCTAAAGATGCGGAAGTTACTCACAGGTATGAAACGGGTTGCTATGCATTTTCCGAATGCTTTTTAGCTTTTGGTACCTAGCCTACCTCCACTGGCCTTTCCGTTGTGTTTCATACTTTATATAAAATACTGCCCAACTGCGGTCTTGTGCCATGCATATGCGCTGCGCTAAAGCAGTGTTATCCTCCTTAAAGTGTGCAGTGATTTGCTGAACGCATTCTGTAAATACTTAAATTTAGCTGCGAACGATCGTCGGTCACTTCTCTTCAAGTATGGGTCTAGTGATACATGCTAGTTGGATTAATTTTTGAGTAAGTTTTTGTAAATAGCAACAAAATGTTATTTATTGACCTCATTAAGTCGATGTTACGAGTATAAATCTCTCCTTGTTTGTCCCAATCTCAAACATTAGCTGCTTGTTTTCAAACTGTTAAGCGCTCCTCGCAGGCCACGAATCAATTTATTGTATTTAGCTCCATACTGATAAGAAACGGAAGAAACGAACAATCCTCTTTTCCATAAGCAAAGTTAGCGGCGACGTAAGAAGAAGTTCTAGAACTTGCTCACGCTTTAGCTAAAAATTAAAATGTGTGTTGTTTTTGGCGAGACAGGCCTGTGACGGCATGTTCAGTTAAGTAAAGTATTTGCTGGTACAACGATGCGAATGATCGATAACTGTACAACAGTAATGAAAAAAGTTTTTCAATTTTGTTAAGGTATCAACTTTGCCTGTTATTTCAGTGTGTTACCTTATGTTGCACAGATAGTCTATGTCGGGTTTGATAGGCCTCTGGAGAATAATATTACTGAAATGTACCAAGTGGGTGTCGATTTTCGTTAACACATGTAATGGCCACTTTTTCTTGGCTATTTGGTTGTATTGAATTCCAGTAGCGGTACGTTCATGGAACCTAAAGAGAGCGAGGAGCAACTATAATAGATAAACGTAAGTGTAAACTGCAATAAACGTAATAGGAACATAAACAATGAAGACAACGTATGTGGAGGTGTGTTTAGTTGACTTCCTCATAACAAAATTGTTATGGACAACTTTCTCGTTGACATAGTTAAGAAGGAGGAAGAAAGATAAAATCAGCGAGTACAGGGGTTTAATTTGCAATATTCAATGTTTGTTGTAGATTGGTTTCTGGATCATATAAATCCTGGACGCTCTTCATATGATTAACTTTCGTTAGTTGACATCGCAATAGATGCATCGCATTTTGTACGGTCAATCAGTTGCTGGCCCTTTTTGAAATTCCTGCTCTGAATTTTGCTAGCATGGATATCGGTTAGCAGTTTGTTTCAGATTCATGCGTATCTGCTAAGGAAGGGGTTAGCAGGTTTGATGCCCTTCGACCTGCATTTCACTACTAAATGTACCTTATTTCGTGTGGTTTATGATATTGATTGTATTATTGCCATCAAGGATAAAAACTTACCTTTCTTAGTGAAGGATGTTTTAGGAAAAATCAGGTTACTTTTCAAGGCCCGGTTAACCTGAAGGCAATTTTCTTTTGTCTTACGGACCTTCTGTAGAAAAAGGGAGCGTGGCATTACCGCTTTAAACAATAAAGCGTAGTCTACTCGAACTTGTGAACTAAGTCAACTGTGCCTGCGGCTTATTTCTGTTCGCACTTGGTACCATATTGATAAATGGGATGATGAAGTGCGATGAACTGATAAGACCCGTAGATGTTCAAATAAAATTATATGGATTGTAGTGCTAAAGACACCTGGACCATGCTTTATTCCTTTAAATACTGACGGTTCGCACTTCTTTGTGTTGCATACAGTGATCAGCGTTGTTCATCTTTTTGATGGTTGTTCAACTTGTTTGCTGATTAGAGATGTTGCAGTACAAGGAATGTATTAGACGTAAATGACGCGATTGCCGTAGTAAATAAGCCTTCCTACTTGCTTAAATGTTTTTGGAATTGAGTCTGTAGCAGTCGAATTGTGATAATCATGTAGGCCATTAAAACTATTGAGCGGATTTATGTAGACACATATTTTACCGAGCAAGTACGTTATATTATTAGAAAGGACAAGTTATGGATGACTAAAAGCTAAGGATGTTTGTAATGTTATTTCCCCCAGAGAGCAACACATCGGCTTTAACCACATATTGCAGACGGTTGGAATACAATATGTAAGCAAGTCAGCAGTAAAATGACCGTCAACCATAAAGATAGAATAAAAAGTCATTTTTACAAACTGATAATTAGCATGTGACGTAGCGTTAACTAAACATAAATTTATATTTAAATGCTGGAAAACACGTGGACCGATATTATGTCGGCTTGGTTAACTCCCTCCACCGAATGGATCTATGTGAATAATCTTTATTTTTAGTAAAAAGCTTGGGTTTTGAAGATAATTCACCTACAATATTAATGAAATTTTCATCAAAAGTAGATAATCAGCAAGCATACATTTCTTACAAATGTGCTTTGATATCTATACATGCTCCCACGGAAATAATGAGATGCGCCAAATATCGCCCATAACTGGGTTCACTCAAAATCTGCGGCCGCATCTGCTTAGATGCTTCTGAAGAATAAACCGAAAACGACGGTTTATTTTGTTAATGTTAAATAAATAAAAGGCATCAGCATGTGCAATGCTATGGATAGAGGCATGCATCTGAGTACATAATTAATCCCGTAAAAAATCATTTATATTAAAACTGTGCATTTCGCTATGAGTTTGTTTGTTTAT
Source organism: Dicrocoelium dendriticum (assembly GCA_944474145.2). Lineage (NCBI taxonomy): Eukaryota > Metazoa > Platyhelminthes > Trematoda > Plagiorchiida > Dicrocoeliidae > Dicrocoelium > Dicrocoelium dendriticum. The sequence continues at coordinate 61,411,441 of OX104059.1, read as the reverse complement.
AGAAAAGGTCGCGCATTTTGCACAAATGATTTGATCTTACTTTGTGCCTTTAGCTTTGCAAGTCGGCGGTCGATCGTAGACTAATCAAAATACGAGCAATCAGTTTGCAAGGAAGAGGTCGATCCGGCAAAATCGTTTTCTTACCAACATTACGTTTACACCTTAAATTTACATACACCTGAAAGTTTTGGGCCTCATTTAACCGGCATCCACTTGCGCAGAATTATTATCTACAAAACGCAGAATCAGTTTTTGAATTCATTCGATAGGATCAAATTTATAAACATACTGTTATTTGAAACACTGAGTCCCCTTTAACCACTTCATTAACGTTGTCAGAAGGCATAGGTTGCGAAATGTTAACATTTCGATTGCTCTTGTCAGTCGCTACCCAACACAGGCAGAACATACTACGTATTAAATACGGTTTACACTAGGTAACATAGATTAACAGATAAAATTGATGTGAATGATGTAATCCGGTCCAAGGCAATCTACTTGATTGCCTCAGTGGTTTATAAGCACAGAGCGCAGGATCATTCAATCTTGTCAGTAGCGCTTTGCCAATTGTCAACAACGACGATTTCATGATGGGCATTAGCAACTAGAATAATTCGTTTGAGTTCACCTGGTGACGAGTCGTCATTAGGTGTTTGGTGATAGATGAGGCAGTGTTCCGTTTCATTCGTTGGTCCAATCCGCCTTGATGAGACAGCAACTGCCTTTGCCACAATGGGAAGTGTTTCACCACCCTTTGAGCTAGCCAACGACTAGTCTTTCCGATGTAGTACTCACGGTAACTGCAAGTGAACTGGTAGATGATGTTCGAGGCCGAACTGATTGGCGAGCTACTCGGACGGCTGTGGAGAGGATAACTTCTTGGATATGATTGAAATGTATGTTTCTGCCTGCATAGGTGAAGCAAAACTTTACAAGCGATATGAAGATGATATTCTCGTCTTCACAAATGGTGAACATTTTGACCTTCTCCTGCCCTCCTGGACTCAGTTCACCCTAAGCATCCGGTATCACACGAGAAAGAAATAGAGGACAGACGGCCGTTTCTGGATGTGCTCATCAAGCGAAGGACCGAGCGCACACTGCTCCGCACTGTGTACAGTAAAGCGACCTGGGGGACAAGAATTACTTTTATGCAGTTTCCCCCCAGTTACATAAAATTGCGGCCTCGTAAAATCTCTCTTCTATAAGGCCAGGCGAATTTGCAGTCTGTAATTTCTCAAGGCTGAAGAAGAGCTTTTATACAGGACACTGAAATCCAAGGATTATCCGGAGAAATTTATTCTGACCCCATTCAAAGCTCCAAAGACAAGTTGCTAGAACAAACAGCGGAGAAGAAGGTAGTTTATTTGTTCTTACCGTTCAAGGGGGATTATGTGGCAAATGATGTTGGTCATAACCTCCGATTCGCTCTAATGCGCACCTACTCCACCGCCCAAATAAGACTAATCCACAATACACGAGGGATTCTTCTCCACAGTCGTCCGAATAACTCGCCAATTAGTTCGGCCTCGATCATAATCTACCATTTCACTTGCAGTTGCGGTGTTTCCTACATCGGAAAGACTGGTCCTCGGCTGGCTCAAAGGGTGGCGGAACAGCTCCCATTGTGGCTAAGCCAGTTGCTGTCTCACCAAGGCGGCTTGGACCAACGAATGAACGGGCGCACTGCCTCGTCTATCACCAAACACCTAATGACGACTCGTCACCAGGTGAACTCAAACGATTCATTCAAGTTGCTAATGCGCATCATGAAATCGTCGTTGTTGACAATTGGCAAAGCGCTACTGATAAGGTTGAATTGTCCTGCGCTCTGTACTTAGAAACCACTGACGCAATCAAGTAGATTGCTTTGGATTGGATTACATCATTCACATCAATTTTATCTGTTAATCTATGTTACCTAGTGTAAACCGTATTTAATACCTAGTATGTTCTGTCTGTGTTGGGTAGCGACTGACAAGAGCAATCGAAATGTTAACATTTCGCAACCTATGTCTTCATACTGTTATTTGTTGGTAAGGTGTTTCTTTTACAAAAGGCTACACTACAAGGTAGGCTTTGTACTTGTTTCCAGTCTTTGATCAGATACAGCACGAAATATATGTAACCCATTAATTCTGATTTTTAAGCCGAAGACGAAGCCACCATGACAGTGCCACCGAATCACGAAGAGCACCGCGTGCGGATGTTTCTGTTCGAAATAGCGTGCATCTGCTACTGGGAGGTTTGCCTTTCCCCCAGCAGTCTCACTACCTTTGTCTTTGTAACCTACCCCTTGTTAAACCAGCTGCAATCATTTACACCGTTCATTTCAGTCCTCTTTATTACCCGCTAGTTTGTGCTTCTGTTACGGACGAAATGAGGTTAGCGCATCCGAACCGGGATAATTTTCAAAGTTTAACCACCCCCAACGAGAATGCAGTATTAATCGAAGATTGGAGTGCTAGCTTCTGAGATGGAATGCTTGAAAGCTGACATTAGCTAACAGTGAAAACATGCAATATGAGCCGGCCTAAGAACGTATGTGACACTGAACTACGTCCCAAGTAGATACAGTTGGACTAGAAGGCTCCAATTTTCAAAGACTTGTTCATAGTGTCAACTTAGTGCAAGCAACACTATTTTGCCTAACATTTTAACAGAATCACATTGGTTCAACGTCGCGCCGTGCCGGTTTTATCTTGCATTGTGCCCTATAATTACTGGAAAATTGGGGCTTTTGATTGGACTCTAGTTAGCTTTGAGTGTGTGCCAAACTTTTTTTTACAGAAGGCTTAGCATTGTCTTTTACAATTCATCAAGCAGGGTAATTATCCACTGAAAACGCAGAGGACAAGTTCTTGTCATCCAGTAAAATTTACTGGGAACCTTTCCGGGAAATTTAAAAGAATCCGTCACGGCTATCGATTGAATCCCACTCAATTCCGTCGCAGCTAGACACCTATCAGGGGCATCGACCGAAACTTACTTCGACCAGATTTACATTGCACATCAGCTGAAAGAAACAGAACCCGGAAACATGAACACACTACTGACGCGAATTTTGTAGTTCAAATTATCTGTTATATTATATATTATATATGATAAATATATGTATATATATATTAGCAGTCCAAAATACTAAGGAAAATCAGGGAAACGTTCAACTTTGTAGAAGATAACAATAGTTTCCGGGAATCCGCCAACATTACAGACGACTGCAAATGTTGCAAAAGATTAGGGCATGCGGAATTCCGAATGTCCAGCAAATATTTCGCTAAGCGCCATTGCAATCAAGAGTAGCTTTCTAGGATTTAAATGAGCTGGACGTTCGAAATCAGTGGAACTCTGTTTTTATCCAGTTGGTGTGCAGAGTCCATTTGAAGAAAACTTCGTTGGACTGCGTGGGCAGAATACTATCAGGTTGCCCATGCCTAGACAGGAGAACGATTAGGGTTTTCAAACAAAGCCTTACGTTTAAAAACCTGACCGCAAGGCAGCGAGTTTGGCGTTGGGCAACAAGGAGTCCGTTTTAAGGAAAAAGGAACCACTTCATACCGACCCCAACGTGGAGGACCAGGGGGCTGAATTTATCTGGCATCTAACCATTGACCAATCTGGTATGGGTAGCTCTGAAGGTGCAAAAGCGCACCACAAAGCACAGCTCAATGGATCTCTGAAGCACGCAAAACATCGCCCTACGGTAAGGTCCAGCCCCATTGTGAGACTACGTAAAGAACTGTCGCTCGATTTGGAGCATATGTGTGGACACCGATCATGCAGTTGTATGTGCTGACCGGCGGATGCGCTTTGGCGGACGCCCATGGCGACGTTGTGAGGGCATTGGCACCAACCAACTGGCGAACCCACCTGTTCTGAATGTCTATCAAAGTACGCTGTCATGCGAGTTGAATAAGCCCTCACTAGATGCAATTGAATCTCACTTGTCTCATATTCACCAGACCTTAATATAAGCAGAAAATTCCTCGGGTGGTAAGTTTAATAGCCAACATGGACATTGGGTCTTTTCGCAACCTTTGGAACTTTTCGATATTCGCCGGCATATTCCGGCTGGTAGTAAACACAATGAAACTCGCAAAGAATTCCGGGGAAAAACTCCGTGCTAGCTTGAAGGTAGACCGCGAACCTTGGTGGTCGAATCGTGTATCAGAGGTGGAAATGGCTGCGGCGCTTGGTAATCATCGGAAGTTGTTCTGCCTGATACGGGAAATGAGCAGCAGGAGACTTGTTATCAGTGAAAACTTACATGACGAGGGTTGACAGCCCATCCACAACTTGTAAAAACGCTTGGAGCTAAGGGCTGAACACTTTGAATGACAATTTAATCAATCGGAGTTGTTAGATTTCTCGCTGGCCACTGATCTCCCCGCTCGTTAAGCTGTCCATTTGGATCCATCTTCTCACTAAGTAATCGCATGTAAGATCAAACTGACGAAGTCACATAAAGCCGCGGAACCAGTTGAGCTTCATCCAGTCCTCTTCAAATTCTAGGGACCTCCTCTTGTGGATGATTTATACTAGTTACCAGTGAAACTGTGGGCGCAGGAATTTGTCCCAACCGACTGGAGCCGCTCCGTCATAGTCCAATTTTCCAAAGGAGGCTCACGATCGGAATGCAGCAACCATAGAGGAATCAGTCTGATCACCATCGCCTCCAAATCGCTTGTCTCTGTCATCATTCATAGACTGACTGGCACTTGTGACATTCATATTCCTAACTAGCAAGCCGGGTTTCGTCGTGTTCGTGGTTGCGTTCACCACATCTACAATTGGCGTCGGTTGTTATAGCACCGTCACATATATTGGCTGCCCACCGTCGTCATGTTCCTCGACATCAAAGATGCATTCTTTTCGGTAGATAGACGTTCACTTTGGGTTTATCTATTCAGAGAAGGTGTACCTGAGAAAATGTGCATATTATCCGAACATCAAACGCACGTAGCTCAGGCAGAGTGCGGGCTTACGGCAAGTGGTCGCCACCCTCAATATCTCCAGCGGTGTGTGACAAGGATGCGTGCTGTCACCTTTCCTCTTCAACTTCGCTATTCACAAAGTCTTAGAATTGGCATTCACAGGACACAAATTAGAAGGTGTGAATCAGCTCCCAGAAGAAAGACTTCTTGACTTGGAGTATGCTGATAATATTACCTTAAGCTGGGACAGCTCCCAGGCGTGCCAAGCGGAACTGGACAGATTAGCACTGGCTGTCCGCCACTTCGAGTTTGCTTCGCACCCTCGAAGTGCAAAATCTTTCTCCAAGATTGCCCTGCACCGCCTCCTTCGCTGACCCTTGGTAGGGATCAGTTAGAATTCGTTCAAAAATTCAACTACTTGGGAAGTTGTATGAGCTCCCGCGAGATTGAAGATGAGATCACGAAACCTAAAGTAAAAGCTCGAGGCGCTTTTGCTAAGCTTCACCTTTTATGGAACAGGCATGACATCTTTCTCGCTCTGAAGGGTAGTGTGTACAATGCAGCGGTACTTTCGACCCGACTGTACTGTTGCGAAACCTGGCCCCTTAGTTCAGCGGACATAAAGAGGCCAGTTACGTTCGACTACCATTGCCTTCGCAATATAACTAACGTCTGATGGGAACACCGAGTATACAACGAGCGTGTTCGACGCCTTGCTTACAGCATAGGAAATGGAAATTAACCGCTCAGCACCGTTATTTCACGCACTAGGATCCGATCGCCCCGCCACGTGTTACATATTCTATTCCACCTACTCCCGCGACGTGCGTTATTTGCGCGCCGGCGGTATGGATAGATGAAGAGGAGAGATGGCCAAGCGATGAATTGGTCGAGAGGATTGTAGGCCCTCACTTCCAAGGTGGTGTCAGTTGGAGTGTCCCGGCTCCCTGGTTGTGTTCCGCAAGACGATGAACACTTTTAGCAAGATATTCTTGTTGATATGGCTAGGAGCCGACCTCAGTGGCGTCCGTGCTGTGAGTTACTTTGTACCACTCTAACCTCTTAGCATCCCTCTCTAACCAACATCGCACTAGTTAGCCTTATATAATTATGCATGGTAGCTTTTATTTGCTGCATAGTAGCCGGCTGTTGGCGTACTGGAATCATGTCCATCCGTTAATGGTAGCTCAGCTGGCTTGCATCTGTTGCAGTTTATTCCGTTTTTTTCTTTTATTTCTTGCGGTGCAGTAGCTGAGGTGTTTCCCACCTCTAGCTAACGTGTATAATGAAGATGGTGGGTGTTCAGGCTTAATCCAAATAGGTTACATTGGGGCTGGGCGCCGAATCATCATTTCAATGACAGAGTATAAGCAACACACGGACCGTTCGTTTGTCGGCCTGCTATATATGATCCGGCGGGACACCCATCTATTAATATCCATAGCCAATAGGACAGAAATAAACTACCATAGGATTACGTTATCAATCGAGAACAACCATTTGTTTCGTGTGTGCTCTTGGTCTTAGAAGAAGGGGATAGCGTATCCGAACTGCATGACATGAAAATGTGATAAGTGAAATTATTCCCAATTTTTATATCGGATTTCGGTCGATATCAGGCCACATAACTTTTCTTTGTAAAGGTAGCGGCCAAGAAATCTTAGAATTCAAGGGTAAGCTCCCACGAATGTTTTCCAAATAGGTGTTATTAGCATTAACTGAACCGTGACCTAAGATTACAGCTGTCGAAAGAAGCTTGTCGCATGAATTTGTCGGCATATAAATAGACTCTTGAAGGCAAGTGATTCACAAAGATGTTTCACAAAACAGCTCATATTATATGTTATCTCAACTGCTTGGCAATGTACCGCAAGTATAAATTAAACTGCAAATTAATTACCATCTTACCTGTAAATTTCAAGCTGTTCACTATCAGCCTAGTGGAATACACCTGACAACATTCGTGTGTGTATCATTTTTGTATCAGCTAATAACTCCAACATTTATTAGTTACAACTGAGGCTGTTCCATAAGTTGGACCTACAGCCCCATGTTAGCTGTGTAAAAGACCAGGTTGGCAATTAATCTGCTCTCTTATTCCACCTCATATAGCTAGCTCAGCCAACCAGAACATCAGAAGGTCATAATGGAGAAGTCCACATCGGTTTTTCTAGGAAAGCAACAGATAATTTCACTAACGCCTGTGTGAACCACTCAGTCGGACAAATGTTTGGTCGAAAAGTTTCCATTTGCTTGTGTTCCTCTTTGTCAGTCCTTAATCATTCATCCGGCAGCACATCCCAAGCATTCCTTATTCTGTCCTTGACATATCATTGTCCATAAGCAATTGGTTGAATTGGAAAGTGAATTTGAAGTACACGTTGTGTGGATGGATTGCGACGCGCAATCTCAAAGTAGACCGCGATTCCCATTGAATGTTGTTACGTTTTTTGAAATTGATTACTCTCCAACAAAATCACTTTGTTCATCTTAGATTGAAAAATAGTGGTTCGATGACAAAGACAGCTGACCTGATACAGGCGCGACCGGTTAAAGTAAATCACACTTCATTGGTCAGTAAAGTGCACATCTTATCACATTTGGTATTGGTAAAATCAACCGAGTACCTTGATTGAAAAATTGCGTCTGTGTGAGGAATATACAGCTAACATCTTACATTGATGTATCTAGACTAGATTTGACACTTTCAGTGAAATTCATTTATATATTGAGTTGTGATAATACGCTGCGTAACATATCGATTGTAGTAGTTTCCATCAATTGAAAGTGGTTTTCTACCAAAATTCTACTGCAAGCTAGCAGTAGAATTATTTCCCTAGTAGGTAATGAAATACCTAAGCGATAAAAACAAAAAGTTGGCAAAAGTTCGCGGCATCCTTTTTGGCATGTAAAATCTTATTTAGTGACTTCTTTAGCAACTTGCATAAAACTAGATCTGTTCTTGCCGATCCGTTAATTTAATGATCACTTGACTGCCTTATAATCAGAAGGCGCGGGTTTGAGCCTGCGCAGAGATCAATTGACCTTCGCATTAGCTTTAGCCTACATGAGACTGGCCGGGATTTGCTGCAGAGAAGCGTCGGTACTGTAAAACAGCGTACAGCTGACGCCATGCTAACCCCAATACTACTGCCATTCTACTGCAGACCCTGCAGGTTATATATACATATATTTAAAAATATGTACATATATATATCTAGTAAAACCAATGAACACCTGTGTATCTGGTGTGAATATAATAACATAGGCCAACAATAAGCGGACGGTTAAAACTGGGCATGTGGCTAAAAGCAGTGTGATTTCAAATCAGTGACACCAAAGTGTTCTGGAAACACTCTTATGTACGTACTTTTCATTTGCTAAATAAAAGTTGAAATGTGAATTCCCCTTTATAAATGTAAAAGAAATATCCGAAGACCCGAACTGCGAAATGAATCCGTCATTTCGTGTAAGCTTCTCAAACTGAAATCAGGCAGTAATCATAGGTATACAAGACATGGTCATGTGAGATCAATTGTTTTAGCAAATCGCCATGTCTCACACTAACACGGTAGTTTAAGATTCACAGTCGATTATTTCTGCACACAAAGCAGCGGCCACCCTGGATCGATGACCATGGCTTCCAATTGCCTGAGAATGTGGTGCCGCTGATTGCGCAACAGGACGGTTAATGACTCACCTGGGTTGGCTCGGTGGCCGACGCTCAGCAAGTTTCTTGTGATTGCTCAGGCAGGTCGATTACTCAATTCCCCCGATTCCGCCGTCACCGAACCCATCAAGCTGCGTAAGCACCTAGGAATATGCTCATTGATCCTGACACGAAGACCTCGGTTATTGTGCCTGTAATCAATCACTCTCGATGGCTGAACAATATGCTTGAACTTGTTAGAAAATCCATAATAAATCGTACTTTGTCAATCACTTAAGAACTACTGCCTTACTTGGAATATGTTAACCCGACCAAAAACAAGTGTTCGCTAGAGGTAACATTTACTTCACTGACATATCGATGAACAAGACTGTTATCATTCTGAGTATATCACAAAACATAACACCTCACCGCAGCTTCCCGCAAAAATGTTGCAAAACATGCTTCTTTTGTGCACTAAAAATATCGTTTTATTTCCAATGAGTGACATACCGACAGATAAACGATGTTACCATGAGCAGTATACTCGGCCGTTTGTTTGCGGATGTGTTCCTGGGTATGATCGGAGCGAGTGCAGACGACATTATAAAATCAGCGACTCTATACAATGGTTATGTGGATGATGTCTTGCTTATCATGCATTCCGACGAGGACCTTGTGCGTGCGACGGCGACACTAAACAACGCGCACTTGACCATTACAGTAGCATGTGACAGAGCAAATAATGGTCTTCCATACATCTACATACTGATCACCCGGCGAATTGGTGGTTCGATCAGATTGTCAGTTTAGCGCGAAGCAACATGGATAGGTGAGTATTTGCATTTTAATATTCTCTCCCTGTACAACACAAAATATCTCTGGTCCGAACTCTAGATCCTCGAGCCCGCATGATTTGCGCCAGGGCACACCGTAGGCACGTAAAATGTGCCTGTTCTAGACGCTACAAACAAACGTTTCGTCGATGCAGTTTATAAGGCGCATTAGCGAATATCCAAGCGAGATGGTGTGCCAGCATTTCAAAAGAAGCCGCTCTTCATCAAACTGCTATTCAAAGTTGATCATAGTAAAATATCACCACGAAGCTTATTGGTGCACCGGTGAAAAGGGCGTAAGTGCAACTGAAATTGATTTACTCATGTCAACATGACCTCAGCTTATGTGTTGCAATAAGGTAACCGTAACCAGGCAGTGCATGCCCCATGCTTTATACACATCCACCTGTAGCTGCGGAGAGCGCTATATCGTGCGCAATAAGCGAACTTTAGGGTTCAGCATAAATGAGCACACTTGTAAATGCTTACGAAGCTGGATGCGTTCAGTGACGCCGGAATCGGGCGAATTAAGAAATCGAGCTGCCTAGGAAATCTCAAGGCACTTAGTGTACGCCGGTCACCGAGTCAACCCCGATGAGCCATTAACCGGCCTGGTGCGCAATCATCGGCATCGCTTTCTCAGGCAATTGGAAGTTATGACTATCGATCAAGAGCAGCCACTGAACTGTTTACAGAAGAAGTTGATTGTGAATATTAACATACCGTGGTAGTGTGAGAGGTGACGATTTGCTAACTATTGAGCTCACCTGACCGCGTTTTGTATATCTATAATTACTGCCTTATTTCTGTTTGAGGAGATTGCACGCAATGACAGAGTCATTCCACAGTTTGTCTTCTGATTTGTCTGTTTGGTTAATAAAACGGGTCTGCAGGAATGACCAAAAGTGCCGCTCTAACAATTGCCAAATTTTCCTAGTTTACGAGATTACCCGAGTGTACAGGTGAATTCTTATCTTTCTATTGTCATACACTGACTATGTGTTCTAGTCAAGGCTATCAGCATACCAAAGGTAAACGTGTGTTTTTACAATGTGGTTGAAAAAGGCACAGGTTCCATTCGAATGCCATCGGGCCCCATTTCTCCATTTTAGTAACTTAGGGCTACTGCTGCAAACGTATGCACTGATCCGCAAATCATCATTCTTTTACTAGCACGTGCATGTGAAGCAGGAAACCCAGCACAAATTGTTGAACGAAGTTCTCGTATACAGTCATGAGAATAAATTCCATCTGTGAATTTTTAGTCCTCGGTATAATACAATCAAGCCTCATGCATGAAAGTGCAACGAAATCTATGTTAACCGATGCTACCGAGCAGCAGACTCTATGCCACAGCACTAGGAAGCACCACAACTTATCGACAACCAACAAACGGCAGTAAGATCATGAAAAGGATGGTATCGGTTCGAACAACTAACATAAATATCTCGGTAAATCTCAGATATTGAATTAGGAAAGTAAAAGTGGAAAGAGAGAACTTTACACATGCTGCGAACCTGTTATGTGAACAGAATAACAAGGTTCATCAAAATAAGGCGTTGATTTCGTGTTACGACTTGTATTACAGTACAGACATTTGATAACGATTACCGATGCATTTGCTTGGCTATTATCGGTAACCAATCTCTAACCGAAATAACGGTTGTTTCTACCATTCACCAAGTTAAGTAAAAAACAATGGTTTCGGTCCACCAGTGGTTAGGTACAAAATGTTTTCTTTTCCATATGTTTCGTAGTAAGCAGTTGACATTGTTGTCGGACCTGGTTGGACCTCACCACATGCGGGATGTTTAAATCGGCTGTCGCCATTTTCGCCCAACATCACCTTTATATTAGCTACAATGAATACAGTTTTTACAAGATTACGCAGCGATTTATTTTCTTTAATCTAATTCCAAGGTCATTGAAACCCACTACTAAATGCAACGTTCAATATAAACGCGTGATGTAGCGTAAGATCCCCACTATTTTTTCGCTGGACACAAAATGCTACGTAAATTGAAACGAATTCTGGAGAAACACTTTGGATACAAAATCCCTGGAATTTAATTTTGCTTTTGGGGGCCTTTGTTCATTCGAATCGTGACAGCGCGTACACATATTTTTCAATAATTTGTAAATTTTAGCAAATTCATGTTAATCCTTTTGTAAATTTATCGTTTGCAATGTAACTGCTGAAAATATACCCGTGTTGGTACATGAAACTTTCACTAACTTGACTTGTCATTCCATATTGCAGACTGTAGCAGTTAGTCGGAGGACTCTTGGGATTTAGCATTGTGGATGCGCTACAATCAATGGCAGGTGTACCCCGAATTCATTTTAAAACGATACTATATTATTTGAGGGACAGGTATGATTTGGAGAGCTTGATGAGTGCATTCACACGTTATATTTCCCAAAAACTCGACCACAGGACGACTGCACAGCAAGTCACATCGCCTCAGGTGCCTAATTTATCTTGTAGTTGCCCTTTTAGTTGCAACTATCATTTAACATTAAGCTCAGGCTGATAACTTGTGACAATTGTCGGCTGATAATTGGATGGCCACTGCATCCCGAAAAAATGACTGGAGCACTAAGGAGAAAAACCATGCAAATTCATCCTGATTTACTCAGCTATGTCAATCAAATTTGCGGGGCTTTTTGGACTTACTCTTTGGATTCCTGTAGGAAGCATCTGAGAAATCGATGTGATAATTCTATGCAATAGAAGGCCATGAACTACATGTTAACATAATACTGGGAAGTAGCTAATTGCACGAGGAACAAGGCGCTAAATTTCCGCAAACAGAGATTTGACATCTCGGAATAAGCGCATGAAACTGCGGTGTTTAGCGCCCCAAAAACACTGTGCACCACAAGGTATTTCTATCACATTCAAAGTCAGCAACTATAGATAACAGGCCTCGAACCCGCTACTATGTTAGCCAAAAGTTCTGCCCTGTTGGCTACCGGAGTCTCGAAACTTGGCGCCCCGGTTAATGTCGGATTGGTGGGCCATTTTGGTATGAACTTTGTGTGCTTGGATTGCGACATGCAATCTCAATGTAGACCGCGACTCACATCGATGTGAACCTTGGTCAATGTGATCACTGAAACAGTAGCCGAAGCAGCTAGAAAAGGAGAAATATTCACGTTAATGTGAATCGCGGTGTAGATACAGACTGTGCATCGCCATCCAATCAAACAAAGTCTTCTCCGAAATCACCTTCCAACTCGGAACAAGCTTGTGATTCTCTTATTTTGATAATTGAGAAAGTTTAGTGTGAGACTGTTGGACGGACTGCTTTGAGTATATTTGCCGTAAAAGACGTGACTCGCAATCCGAATTCATATTTCACTTCAGTCCCGACGTTTGTACCATCTGTTTCATCCAGTGTTCTGGAGTTCCAGTATACCATCATCCAAGTTTATGCGGATTTTCTATTTAATGATCAGCGGTCAGCATGTATTCTCCAAGCCAAATTATTTGGCTTAATGTATTTTATATTTGGTTTCATTCGCTTGTCTGCTGTAAAGAGGCGGCCCATAAGGAAAAATGTACTACAACCTGGGTAGATCCAATTTACTTCAAATGTTTAGACAGCAAACCTAGGTACCACTTAGGATGACTCGAGGAAGTGGTAACAAAATACCTGGAAGATTCTAATTGTTATGGACGAATACCATAACCTAGTTGCTGAGCTGTAAATGATGCCCGAATGATTGAGAATACCTGTAGCTCGGGGTGGATGAGAGGATTTTCCTGTTCTCCGAGCCGGATCTGACATTGGTTTGCGAGACCGCGAATTAGGATTGAATAGCCGCACTGAAGATATTGCCCATTTTGGTAACGAAACGTCTGCAACCAAAATGCCCTGTTCGGAGAACAGGACAATCCTCTCAGATGCCCGAATAATATCCTGCCAATTATGAAAAGACATGTGTTGAATTTTCATCTAGGTTGCAAACTCCGCATAGTCTAGCTGCCATAGCTAAACGGAGATTAGCTAGATGTACTATACAATTCATTCATTACAGTGAAAGTTAATGCGTTTGCTGATGGTGTTTGATGCTGCATATTCCGTAGGTTTCTTTTACTGTCATCTGTCGCAAACGTATACTAAACATTTTCGCCACAAAATTAGGGTCTGTTTATGGATACGCCGCACGCCGTATTGCGTAAACACCCTACGAAAAGAGCAGGCACTTCAACTCCCCGTCTGGAATGCCGTCCATTACTATTGGATGTTGCTAATGGGAGATAGGGGAAGATGCACGCATAGAATTCCTGGTTGAATATTGCATGCGACTTTTTTCAACTTGCGTACAAGCTTTTTATAAGCCAACCCCCTACTACAGATACGAAAGTTGGTCCAAAGATTATCGGATTATATTCCGCAATATACTGTAGCTAGACAGTAACTTGAAAAGGGTAAACCAATTTTGCTTAATACGATTGACAAGCGCTTGAGAATTGTGGAAGACAAACCCATTACAACGGAGATTAGGAGGCGATGTGCAGTGACAAACCCAACAAACAAACAATGATCCGATTCACTAAATACATTTGGTAGGGCTCTAGTTAGTGCCGACAATATTTATGTTGTTAATGCCACACTTGCTTTAGAAAAATATGATGTGACGAATAGTAACGAGACCGTTGTGAATCGCAACGGTTTCCATGCTGATCATGTCCAGTTCGTTAACACTTTGGAAGAAATATCAAAGCCAAACGCGAAATTGGTCATTGGTAGTCCCCCATAAAACATCTGAGACACCGCTAAGCCTGGCACGCCGACAAGGCCCAAATTTGTGAAACAAATAGGGATAGAATTTCTGATTTTGTTTTCTTTCGGAAAACCATATCTTGCAGTCATATAGGCATTGCGAATGCAGTTTTCTGCACGTGAGATGGAAAAATTTAGTTTGTTGAATACCACCTGCATTAGCAGTTAAATTGCAGATATAGATAAAGTCACGATCTCAAATAGTTGAACTTTCATTTCCCACCTAAAGTCAGCTCTGGTCAGTATCTAAACCGGTCAAATATGTTGATTGCTCCGGTCAGACCGATGAACACTAAACTGACGGTCGATCCAAATTTATCGTATGTCACTTGGAGACACTTTACAATGGTTTGACATGGATAAACAACCATCTCTTAATCATAGTCAACTGTGTTCAAGGTGAACCACAACGTTTTCAACATACACAAGATGCTTAGGCTTATCAGCAGTATCCGGTACTATTTATGAATAACAAAAAGTATGTTGCTCGTGGTGCGTGGATTGACACTAATGAAGCATTGCGACTTAAGTTCACCTAAACAAATCATACCTAACGATTACAATGCTAACTGCCCACTGACTCCCTTCAATGACTGAAGTAATCAACAACCGCTCAATGTCAGGCTGTAGAAGACACAGCTCTTCAAACCAAAATGAACTTGCGAGAAGCCCTCGTTTTTAAATCTAGCGCACCCGTGAGCTATTCCACCAAGCTTGGGCTTATTTCCGTGAACTGATTCCTAGATGGTCATAGTCCGTGAAATACCATTCTGCCGTGGCTAGCTCGCAATATTTTTCTAACGAATTAGACGATACACGCCTTTTTCAACAATTTTGAACTTGTGGCCAGCTTTCAACTCCAAACCTTAAACAATAACCTGCACAATGTCCCTCATATCAAAAAATATTTAAATAATTTGTGTGACATTCATTCTCTTCATTCGATGTTCCACGTACTACAATTACGCATTTTGTGGAGTAATGTTCTCATAACACTCATAACGGAATCTTAGAGCCATAACGACATGTCTGACAGTTAACCGTTTTTGACCCAATAGGTTCATGAGAAATTGACACAGCCCTCGAGGTGATTGATGTGTAATTTATCTGAAAAATCGATGACAGCAGTAAGCTTTATGATTCCAGTGCTGTCTGAGACCCAGGAATCTCACAGGCTTCCGCTCCCTGTTAGTCAAAAGTAATTACCTAAGGGACTTAGAAATTTAACACCCGAATAGTTATGAACTGCAATCCTAAACATAAGATTAGTGAAGGTGATTTTAATCTGCCATCGAACACTCCTCATATGGGAAACGCGGCTTTGACGTTGACAAATCTTATCTGTTCTATCCAAATGATTGGCTTGTAACAATACCTCTCACACTCTAATAGTGGTGACGGTAGTGACATCCCGCCATAAAGCCGGGCCTAGACATAAGGTGAACAAATATCGGCCCATAAATATCACTGCTAAAATTGCCAGATTCATGGAGCACATTCCCAAGAACAGAAATCGTTAGATTCCTAACATTAAACAACTAGTTGTTGCATTTGTAGTACGGATTTCTTCAAAAGCGTTCAAGTGTCAGTTGCCAGTTAGTTATCTTTGATCACTTAATGAAGTCGACACACTGCGGTAAGGCCTGTATCCTACTTCACTTGAACCTTCAAAAAGCCTTTGACAGAGTTTTACACAAATGCTTTTAAATGTAAACTGCGCCTTTGTGGAATCGTATGCTCACTAATATCCTGATTAGAAGCTTACCTAACTGGTCCAAAGCAGATAGTGTGGTCATGTCAGAAACAAGAGATAATAATAGTGGTGCACTACAGGGTGATGAACTTGCCATCTTCTTTTTTGATATTTGTACATGATCTTCCCATGCAATAAGACATGGTAGGCCTTATATTTTGGCAGATGCTATAAAATTTTTTATGACATTAATTCGCGATTTCCCTCTTTTATGCCTACGATTCAAAGTGACCTAGCTTCAATGCAATAATCGTGTGTCGGATCTTCCACGAAATTTTCAACATCTATATGCAGCATTTTGTGCCATGGATGCTTGGTTCTACCAGAATGTTTGTCTTTTCATGGAATCCCGCTCAATTTGTGCGAATCGTTATGTGACTTAGATCTCCGCTACTTAGGTTCGTTGAGTTTCAAATAACCAATTGAGTGGACGGTGGCTCAAACACGAGGGACTATTGGAATGATAGGCCGCTTTTTTATAACACGCGATGTTAATCTCCCATCATTCAAACTGTACGCCAGACCATTATTCGATTACTGTGCCACCACTTATAGTGGCATTAGAAGATGCGACACAAGTACGATCGAAGCTACACGCACGTCAGTTGCGAAAATAATTGAGAGGTGAACCTCTAACCTCCCTTTTAAAGATAGATGTCCTGTGTTAATAATCGAACCGCCTTGGCTTCGAAGATTATGGCTGAGTTTATGTTACGTTTCATTACTGTCCATCAAATGACACACTAGTTACCATCATCCAGCGTTGTATGAATTTTCACCGTATGACTTAAGAAACCAAGACAATGTGATAAAACTACTTCGTTGTCATCCACGTCTGCGGTAGGATACCACTGCACAAAAATATTTCAGGTTATGCAACAGATTGCCTCAGGCCATCAGAAGTTCATCTTCACTCGGAACATTTCGGATGTAAGTAAAATAGTAATTAACTGTTAATAAATTAAAGTACTGTTTCTAACCTGTTGCACAGACGTATGGGTGTAAGATAACGGGGCTGTGAACATCGAAGCACTTGCAGAATTGCCAATATCAAGTACATATAAACAAGGAAAGGAGGCTTATTTACAACGTAAGTGACAGTGTTAAATTATCATGCGTATTTCTTTCCAGATAACTTACCTTTGTCTCTCATTCCTTTCTCCTACTCTGTCACATCCTTCGGCATGATTCAAATTGATGAGTCCTAGCTCGTCCTAGCTCGTGAGGCTAGCCAGTGTCCTCTGCGCATTTCCTTACTGGCATGGCAGTGAAAGATGAGCCGGGCTATATCATTGTCAAGTGTCAATCACGCAGGTTAGCGGCTGTCACTCATGGCGAAGTAGCACTAGCTGCTGACAGGGGTCCGCTGGGAGGCGCTCCACTGACGAGACCCAGAAGCTCGAAACGCCGGCGTCTGGTGCCTTTCCAGACTAGCCTAAGCCTAGTGATTTGGAGTGAGGATTTTGAATTAGGTGAATTAATCAAATTTGTGATCCGCCGGTGGTCTATGCAATGTGCTCTCACTTAGCTTCACGTCTCACTGATGCACTTGAAAAACATGTACACATTGGTTGATTGGATATGCAACATTTCTGTCTAGCATTTATACAGCGCTTCATTTCTATCACACAGCTAGGTGAAAGGCATAATGGCCGGCAAGACATGGACCTACTGAAATGGTGAATTATTAATGACCAGCAACACACCCACCCAAGTTATCTACGCAATTCCATTTGCCTTGCATTATAACATAATACCACTTGTGTGAGATAAGTTGCTATTTACAATTCATTTAGATTTCATGATGGATCCAGTTCTCAGTTTGACCGTTTGTAGCATGATCCGGTCTGCCCATACATTTGAAATATTATAAATTATTGTTAAATACCAGTGTTTGTTAATGTTAGATTGCACTTTCCATGTGCATTCATCATGCATGTCCTAAAATGTTGTCATTTTGTTTTGTTTGCTAAACCATCCACATAAACTTATCTGAACGTTTTGCAATTGTCAAGGAATCCGTGGAATTTTGAAACGAAACGAGTGAGGTAAGGCTTAATGGAATGGGAATTGCAAGTGTTTTTCTACAGCAGATCGTAAAATCATTCTGCACTTCCTTTGTGCATTATGATCGGACCAGCTTAGATGGACCGCACCTCACCTTGTTGAGAATATTTCATTTTAATTAAGTCTGGATATTATTTATACGCTGGGCATATTGGCTATTAATATTACCATACATAATAAATTTCCTGGGAGTAATCTTGGGGGGGGTTAAATATTGCTTAGGATCACGCATCTCCGAGGTACGGTGTATTATCGTTTTTTCAATTCTATCCATGGAATCCCGTTCATGAACTTTGTTCGTTCAATGAAGTATACAACATCATTCTCCTTTCATCTCCTCAACAAACAGCGAGATTGTGTTCTAGTATAAATGCATTCTGAATCGATTCACTAGTGCTACTTGTATGGGTCTACCAAACAAAAAGTGAACTCGATCGTAAACAGTCAACAACTACATGAATGCTTCATAAGGTTCGTCGGAAATCCAGGCTAAATGTAGCAATAACATCATTATCAAAACAGCGAATCGGCGAATAACTGAAACATCCGAATTGACTGACACAGGGGGATCACAAACAACAGAAATAAATGTTCTCTAATCTAATTGAACGGATCAGAGATAATACGACACGGAGGTATTTTCATCAGACTTATTTTTCCCATGTTGACGATTACAGGGACGTTGATTAAAAATTTGGTTGCAATGAAAAATATCGATGAATCAAGTGGTCAACCAAAGTGGAAAACTAAGTACAAGGGAGAATCAACAATGAAATTTGCCTTTTGTTCAGCATTAGCCCCCGCGATCTTGCGTTCGCTGTTTGTCTATTTGCGTACGCGAACCACGGTGTCTCAGCTTCTACCATCTGACGTAATCAACATAACAGTCGG
The DNA here is from genome assembly GCA_944474145.2 of Dicrocoelium dendriticum. Classification (NCBI taxonomy): domain Eukaryota; kingdom Metazoa; phylum Platyhelminthes; class Trematoda; order Plagiorchiida; family Dicrocoeliidae; genus Dicrocoelium; species Dicrocoelium dendriticum. The sequence goes on along the minus strand of OX104059.1, from coordinate 61,392,518 downwards.
TTGGCTTCCCTTACCCTAGTTAAATTGCCATCTAACCACAATCATTCGAGCATTGGTTAGCTTCCCCTTTTGCTTAATCTTCTTCATAAATGTATAGGCCTGACGAGAATCATCGATAAGAGATATCTATTCGCATGTCCCCTTCTTATGTAGAAATAGGCAGAATACACAAAGCAACGCAAGCAGTGTGCCGTTCTTCCTAACTTCAGCAATTGTTTGAAGTTTAACGTTGGGCTTACCAAAGCGATGACTGAGATAGTATTCGTAGAGGTTGGTATTCAATGCAGTCAATATCCCTGGGCGTATTGGAAACCTCTGAAGCGCTGTCACATGCGTCCAAACACAAAATCTCTGGGACGGCATGATACAAGTATAATGCAAGCTGCTCATTTTGGAGGTCCTGAGTTAGAACTACTTTGTTCCTACTGTTATTGCTGGAAGAGCTCCACGCAACTGATCATAATTTGAAAGTGACACTCATGAGGTATATAGGGCCGCCGCGGATAGGAATTACACGATGCTGGAATCAAAAGTATCTGAATCGAAATTTCCACTACATGCGGAGCGATATGGACAAAACCTTACTAAAGTATAGTTGAACAAGTAATCACTGGAAGCTCTCTCTCGCTGTGGCCAAAATATTAGTTACGTTCAAGGAACGGGCAGATTCCTGTACAAACACAATTCAAGAGTTTAATGTAACAAGTGACTGATTTAACCACTACATCTCCCCTCGCCAAATGCACATTCTGGAATACTTTGGTGCATATTTCTCAGTCTTATTTGATTCATAAGCCTTAAAGCTAGATAATGATTACCATTGAAAAACAGAAAGCTATAAAACAAATGACATGTAACCCTGAACTTATCCTCTACCGGCCAGATGAAGGATCTGGCTGGGTATTGATGAACAAAGCAGAAGAAATGCTAAATATGCATGCTATTCTTCAGAACATGACTAAATTCAGCTTTATCCGACACTGGAGGGTAGCGGCGCGAATGAAGAAATTAAACTCGAAAAATTAACGAAGGAACTGAAGTGCCAAAATTATATTGAACACTGTTTACTCGAACATCTAACTCTGTGTGGTTCCCATCCACCTCGCCTCTACAGACTACCAAAAGTGCATGAACCCAAAGTACCAATGTGCCCGATCCTCGACATATCTGGCTCAGCCGTGCCTGTAATTGCTAAGTGGCCTGTTGAATTATTCGAACCCCTATGCACAGGGACATCGACCCATACTGTAAGTGATATAATTGTGTTGTACAACAAATAGAAAGCCTAAATGTGAAGAACAAAGTGATGCTATCATTTGACTTGGAGGCACTTTTTATGAATGTTTCTTTGCTGGAAACTTTTAACTTCATTTTAGAGTGCCTAACTGATAATAAGGCTGCTATTGCTATTCTTATCCAAGAAGTGAACGTGCTACTCCTGCGCTGCACATTCAACAGACAATTTTTGTTTGATGAAAAGTATTGCTGATAGATAGATGGAGTTTCAATTGAGTCTCCTTTTAGTACCAGTCCTTGCCGATTTCGTTCTTACGAAAATTGAGTGAGGGCCCACTCCAGAGCACTATCGCGTCTCTTCATTCCTATTGGCTGTATTTGGACGATGCATTCATCATATGTGACTACCAAAATGACCACCTGCAAATACTTGACCAGTTTGACAGTGCACATTCATTGTTGAAATTCACTTGTGAGGTAGGAAAATATGCGAAAATCCCGTTTTTGGATGTTTCACTAAGGCGGCGAGCTGATGGGTCGCTTGAGAGGAGGGTCTTTCGGTAGACGACATGGTTTGGCCAGTATACGCACTTTCTTATTTAGTTGCCAATGAAATAAATGTCAATTCATGTGTGCTGCTTGTACTATCGCGCCGCAATAATCTGCATCCCAGAAATGTTATAGGCTGAGAAGGAGTTCATTCACGCGACACTACAAGCCAATAGGTATCCCATTTTGTTTACCAAAACACATTCTGTTTTTGTAGTCACCCTAAAACAAAACGTGTATCTAGCATCTGATACAAGCATATACCCAACATTCTCTCTAGTGCCCGTAACCAATTCAAGCACA
>OX104059.1:61348707-61390146 GCA_944474145.2 Dicrocoelium dendriticum | reverse complement strand
AAAGATTGGCTTGCGACAACACCTCTCACAATTTATTAGACGTGACGGTAGCGACACCCCGCCATAAAACCGGGCCTAGACATAACGTGAACAACTATCTGCCCATAAATAGCACTGCTACAATTGCCAGACTCATGGGACACATATTTAAATAAGAAACCGTTAAATTCCTAATATTAAACAACCTTTGGTCACATTTATAGTACGGATTTCTTCAAAAGCGTTCAAGTGTCACTTGCCAGCTAGTTAACTTTGATCACCTAATGAAGTCGACATACTCTGGTATGGCTTGTATCCTACTTCAGTTGTACCTTCAAAAAGCCTTTGACAGAGTTTCACACAATGCGCTTAAATATAAACTGCACCATTTTGTAACCGAAGGCTCAATAATATCCTGATTAGAAGCTTACCTCCCTGGTCCAAACAGACAGTGTGTTTATGTTAGAAACAAGAGTTATTAATAGTGGTGCACCACAGGTTGGTGAACTTGGCCCTCAATTTTTGATATATGTACATGATCTTTCCCATGCAATAAGAAATGGTAGACCTTATTTGTTGGCAGATACTATAAAAAATTTTACGTCATTAATTCCCAACCTCCCTCTTTTATGCCTACTATCCAAGGTTACCTAGCTTTAATGCAATAATTGTGTATCGGATCTTCCATGAAAGTTTCAACATCTAAATGCAGCATTTTGTGCTATGAATGCTTGGTTCTACATGAATATTTGTCCTTGCATGGAATCCCGCTAACTATGCGAATCGTTATGCGACTTAGATCTCCGTTACTCAGGTTCGTTGAATTTCAAAGAACCAGTTGAGTATACGGTGGCAAAAAACGACCGACTATTTGAATGATAGGCCGCTATTTTATAACAAGCGATGTTAAGCTCCCATCGTTCAAACTGTACGCCAGACCATTAATCGACTATTGCGCCACCACTTTTAGTAGCATTAGAAGATGCGACACAAGTACAATCGAAGCTACACACAGGTCAGTTGCCAAAAGAAGCGAAAGCTGAACCTCTAAGCTCACTTATAAAGATAGATGTCCTTTGATAAAAATCGAACAGATATGACTTCGAAGATTACGACTGAATTTATGTTTTTTTTCCAATATTTTCCATCAACTGACATACGCTAGATACTATCAGCCGGTGTGGAAGGAATTTTCACCGTATGACTTAAGGAACCGAGACTAGGGGAAAAACTACTTCGTTGCCGTCCACGTCTGCGGTACGATACCACTGCACAAACATATTTCAGGCTATGCAATAGATTGCCTCAGGCCATCAGAAGTTCATCTTCACTTCGAACATTTAGGATGTAACTAAAAAAGTAATTAACTGTTAGTAAATTAAAGCAATGTTTCTAATCAGTTGCATAGACGAATGGGTGTATGTTAACGGGTCTGATAACATCGAAGCACTTGCAGAATTGCCAATACAAAGTATTTATAAATAAGGAAAGGAAGGCTTATTGACAAGGTGAAATACAGCGTTCTATTATCATGAGTTTTTCTTTCCAGATATCTTATATTTGTCTCTCATTCCTTTCTCCTACTTTGTCACATCCTTCGGCATTAATCAAATGGATGCATCCTAGCTCGTCCTAGCTCGTGAGGCTAGAAAGTGTCCTCTGCACAGTTCGTAACTGTCATCGCAATGGAAGATGAGCCGGGCTATATCATAGTCAACTGTCAATCACGCAGGTCCGCGGCTGTCACCAATGGCGAAGTAGCATTAGCTGCTGGCATTCTGAGGTCATGGGGGCGGAACCCGACAGGGGTCCGCTTGGAGGCGCATCACCGACAAGACATAGAAGCTGGAAACGCCTAAGCCCACTGATGAAGAGGGACGATGTTGAATTAGATGAAGTAATCAAATTGATGATCCACCGGTTGGCCTATGAAATCATTGGTACCTCGTTATCTGGGATAGATGTTATCTATGTGATTTGCTCTTAGTCTGTACTGTTCTATTCTTCATGTTAGATTGATGGTCTGTTTGTGACTTATGAAAACATGAGCATATCGATGAGTTGGATATATTAGGATTTATCTTCGATGTTTGCTTCTTCTACACTACTTCTCACTGTGTGACGTCTCACTAATGATACTTGAAAAATCTGCACACATGCTTTCTCTGCAGCATTCATATAGTTCTTCCTTTCTATTACACAGCTAGGTGAAAGGCGTGATGGCCTGCAAGGTATGGACCTACTGAAAGGGTGAGTTGTTGATGCCCTGCAACAAACCCACCCAATTTATCTACGCAATTCCATTTGCCTTGCATTATAACGCAATACCACTTGTGTGAGACAAGTTGTTATTTAAATTAATTTAGACTCCATGATGGATGCAGTTCTCAGTTTGACCGTTTGTAGTGTGATGTGGTCTGCTCACACATTTTCACTTTTATAAATTATTGTTATATACTAATGTTAGGAAGTGTTAGATTGCACTTTCCATGTACATTCGTCATGCAAGTCCTAAATTGTTGTCATTTTGGCTTGTTTTCTACACCATCAGCATAAACATATCTGAACGTTTTGCAATTGTCAAGGAATCCGTGGAATTTTGAAACAAAACTACTGAGGCAAGGCTCAAATATATGGGAACTTCCAGTGTATTTATACAGCAGATTGTAAATTCATTCCGCACTTCCTTTGTACTTTACGATCGGACCAGCTTAAATGGACCGCGTATCACTTTATTGAGAATGTCATTTTATTTAAGTCTGGATATCATTTATAAGCTAGGCACATCCGCTATCAATAATACCATTCATAATAAATTTCCTGAGAGCAATCATGGGGTGGTTAAATATTGCTTAGTATCATGCATCTCCGACGTACTGTGTGGTATCGTTTTTTTCACTTCTATCCATGGAATCCCGTTCATGGACTTTGTTCGTTCAATAAACTGGACAAGATCATTCTCCTTTCATCTCCTCAACAAACAGCGAGATTGTGTTCTAGTATAAATGCATTCTGAATCAATTCACGATTGCTACTTGTATGGATTTACCAAACAAAAAGTAAACTCTATCGTTAACAGTCAACAACTGCATGAATGCTTTATAATGTTCGTCGGAAATCCAGGCTAAATGCAGAAATAGCGTCATTACTAAAACAGCCAAATATCGGCGAATAAATTAAGCATCCGAATAAAAGTAAGCTAGTTGACTGACAAAGGGGGATTCCAAAAAACAGAAATCAAAGTTTTCCAATCTAACTGAACGGATCAAAGATAAGACGAAACTGAGTTATTTTCTTCTGACTTACGTTTCCCATGTTGACGATTATAGGGACATTGAGTAAAAATTGGATTGCAAAGGAAAAATATCGATGAACCATGTGGTCACTTAAAGTGGAAGATTAAGTTCAAGTGGGAATCAACAATGCAATTGGCATTTTGTTCATCATCAGCCCCTGCGTTCTTGCTTTCGCTGTTTGTCTACTTGCGTACGCGAACCACGGTGTCATAGCTTCGACCACCTGACGTAATCAACATAACATTCGGTTGGCTTCCCTTACCCTAGTTAAATTGCCATCTAACCACAATCATTCGAGCATTGGTTGGCTTCCCCGTTTGCTTAATCTTCTTCATACATGTATAGGCCTGACGAGAATCATCGATACGAGTTATCTCTTCGCATGTCCCCTTCTAATGTAGAAATAGGCGCAATACACGAAGTAACGCAAGCAGTGGGCCGTTTTTTAACTTCAACAATTGTTTGAAATTTAACGTTTGGCTTACAAATGCAATGACTGAGATAGGATACATATAGGTGTGTATTCAATGCAGTCAATATCCCGGGACGTATTGGAAACCTCTGGGGCGCTGTCACATGCCTCCGAACACGAAATTTCGTGGGCGGCAGCATGCAAAAATAATGCAAGCTGATCATTTTCGACGTTCTGAGTTAGAACTGATTTGTTCCTACAATTATCGCTGGAAGAGCTCCACGCAGCTGGTCGCACTTTGAGGGTTACACTCATGAGGTATATAGGGCCGCCGCGGATAGGAATTACACGATGCTGGAATAAAAATACCTGTATCGGAATTTCCACTACATGTGGAGTGATATGAACAAAACCTCACTAAATTATAGTTGAACAAGTAATCATTGGAAGCTCTCTCTCGCTGTGGCCAAAATATTTTTTATGTTCAAGGAACGGGCAGATTCCTGTACAAACACAATTCAAGAGTTTAATGTAACAAATGAATGATTTAAACACTACATTTCCCCTTCCAGATACACATTCAGGAGCACTTTGGTGCACATTTCTCAGCATTATTTGAGTCAAAAGTAGCCAACCTCGATAATAATTATCACTGAGAAACAGAAACCTATAAAAGAAATGACATATAACCCTGAAGTTATCCTCTCCCTGCCAGATAAAATATCCGACGGGGTACTGATAAACAAAGCAGAATAAGTGCTAAAGATGCACGTTATTCTTCAGAACACGACTAAATTTAGCTTGATCTGACACAAGAGGATAGCGGCGTGAATTAATAAATTAAGTTCATAAAATTACGGAAGCAATTGAAGCGCCAAAACTATATTGATCACTGTTTACTCGAACATCTAACTCCGTGTGGCTCGCAATCACCTCGCCTCTACAGACTATAAAAATTGCATAAGCCTAAGGTACCAATGTGCTCGATCCTCGACATATCTCACTCAGCTGTTCCCTGAATTGCTGATTGGCCTGTTGAATTACAAGGACCACTACGCAAAGAGATATCGACCCATACTGAAAGTGATATAATTGATTTGTAAAACAAATAGAAAGCCCACATCTGGAGAACAAATTGATGCTTTCATTTGACGTGTAGGCACTTTTTACGAATGTTTCCTTGCTGGAAACTTTTAACTTCATTTGCGAATGCCTAGCCGATAACAAGACTGCTATTGGTATTCTTATCCAAGAAGTGAAAGTGCTACTCCTGCGCTGCACGTTCAACAGACAATTCTTGTTTGATGGAAAGTATTGCTGATAAATAAATGGAGTTGCAATGGAGTCCACTTTTAGTACCAATCCTTGCCGATTTCCTTCTTGAGAAAATTGAGGGCGTCCCACTCCGGAGCATTATCGCATCTCTTCATTCCTATTGACTGTATATGGACATTCATCATATATAACTACCAAACTGACCACCTGCAAATACGCGACCAGTTTAACAATGCATATTCGCCGTTAAATGCACTTATGTGGTAGGAAAATATGCGAATATCCCGTTTTTGGATGCTTCACTTAGGCAGTGAGCTGATGGGTCGCTTGAGAGTAGGGTCTTTCGGTAGACGACTTGGGTTGGCCAGTATACGCACTTTCTTATTTAGTTGCCAATGAAATACATGTCAACTTACGTGCGCCGTTTGTACCATCGCGCTGCAAGAATCTTCAGCCCAGAAACGTTGGAGGCTGAGAAGGAGTTCATTCACTCAACAATACACGACAATGAGTATCATGTTTTATTTGCCAAAAGACATTCTGTTTTTGTGGTCACCCTAAAACAACACCAACTGTAAAAAAGGACGTTTTCCTTTCGGTTCCTTTCAATGGTGTTATCCCCCACGAGTCACTGAACAAAAGACTGTTGACCACAATTAGCCGAATATGTCCGGTTGCTAGAGTACGCTTTCTTACCGCGACAATTTCACTCATCACCAAAAGCCTATGAGCCATAATCTCGGCTCGTTTTGTATCATTTGTGCTATATGAATTCACCTGCACCTGTAGTGCAAGGTACCTCAGGCACTCGACCAGGCGTCTCTCTAAGATTGTGGCGAAAATCTTTCCTGCCTCTACAACATGGCAAGCTTAAGAATGTTCGCAGCGCGAATATGGGGCATCTGATTACCACTGAGAATCAGTTTCGGACGGCGGACGGATTCAGGATAGTCTGCTCTGTGTCGAGACGCGTTCCCAAAGGACTCGGGAAATGCATGGTGGCCACTGTTGAAGCAATGGCGATTAGACTATTAAAACCTAAGTTAGGAAAACAAGAAACGCTAAAACAAGCTCACAGTTTGTCTTGCCGTGACCAAGATTCTGTCCTTATCTGACAGAAACTCCGGCCCAACTGCGACTTTCGTTACTCAACAGCTTCTGCCTTCTTGTTTTCGCTGTTTTTCTATTTGTATATACGAGATACGGCGACATAGCTACTACCTCCTGACTTTATTTACATAGTTATCGATTGGCTTTACTGACCCTATTTAAATTGCCTTCTAACCACAATCACTCCAGATTTAGTTAGCTTCCCCGTCCGCCTTATCTTCTTTATAATCCTAACGGCCTGATGAGAATCATCGATAAAAGTTATCTCTTCGCATGCATTCTTTTTATGTTTAACTGGTTTTGGTACACAATTCTACCTTGCCACGTACAGGGATACGCTTACGCGGGTTCGCAAAATAAATTCGTTGACACTTATGGGTAGGAGAACTTTAGTTCTGCTTTTAATATATCCTTCCCAGCAGCTATCAAGCTACCTAGCACAAACCCCAGTCCTTAAAATTGTCACACGGTTTTCGCTCTATTGTGGCTCATGAATGGTGTGCATCCCTTGGTCCTCCGCTGGGGATCTAGGCCACGACGCGTAGAGGCTAATGCTAACGAAACAACAGTTTAATCTTCTGAGCCTTGGTGGGGGTAGTTGGCCAATATAACTTGCAAGCTAACTGGGATATGTCATGCCCCATCTTCCACTGCCCCGCATGTAACTACCTTTGCAAATGACAGTGGTTATCCTCCAAGTTCATGACTTCCTCTCACCAGACGCTATGTCCATAGTAAATGAAAAAAGGAGAGGCCGCCAGTTTCATCTACGCTATTCTTTGGCATTTTTGCGCTGATTTCGGTAATATATCCTATATATTGCTTAAGCTATCTTTAGCCACCGTATCGTCTGATTTAGATATACGAAAGCAATTTGTACGCCACTCATCTCTACTGTGGCTTTCGAGTTCCGTGGTATGATCCGTTGGTTTATACCCCAGTTACTCGTTTGTTATGAAACTGATTTACCAATTAGTATGATTTTAGTGCTTATTTGGCCAAATCAATTTTTAAGGGGTTATGTGACCTACCAGTGTGTTTCACGCCGTACATCAGCCAAAGTTTATGTGTAGTAGAATCCACTTTCGCGAAACTCACTGGTAAAAACCCCGTAATGCTTATCTACATATCCAGGTCCAGAGGAAGTCCCTTCCTGATTATTAAAAAACGGTGTTATTGATTGTCTCTACTTATAGGAAACTTCGCTGCCCTTTCGACAAAAATTGAGCACATCCTACTTAATGAATAACCCACGGCACAAAAGTGTGGCTCTTCCTGAAATTATTAGTGTTCAACCGTAAATTACACACATATCCCAAATAATGGAGTGGATAATAAAATGGGAATTTATTACCTTCTTGAATAAGGAAAGTGCAATCAACCTGATGGGACATGGCTTTGTGCATAGTAAATTTTGCACTACATGCCAAACGGACTTCTTACACCACACAAAGTTTGCGATAAATAACGAACGGACTGTTATACTCTTGTTTCTGAACATGGAAAAAGCTTCTGGTCTAGCGCTTCATAGAAAAGTGCATTGGAGAGCTAATGTTTCTTGTTTGTTCTCCTATCTATTTGGTAGGTATCGTGTGGTGTGCATCAGGTGACCACATCTCTAGACAGGAGGCTGTTTCCAGTGAAGTAGTTAAAGGGAGTGCTGTTGAACTACATCACTGCAACTGCGGACTAATAAAACACTATATTACGTTAGATTTGGGTAACAAACGGTTGATTAACGAAAGACGTCTAAAAACCTTGACCGAATTTCCATAACTGAATTCGGAAGTAAGAGACTCATTACTTTGTAGAGTGGTACCGTAACTATTTTCCTGTCTACGCTAATTACTTTTGAAACGGTACGTTATAACATTACACGTCTTAGCATTTGATAATTGAAGTTGCATCTGCTTAACAACAAGCAAAGGGCGCACGAAAAATGTTTGTTAACAATGTGAGAAGTAGAAACTTTGCACTTAAATGAGGTAGAAACAAGAAGCGGTTGTGAAATACACGGATGACGCTGCTGGTAGTCAATTTGTTATCGTTGTTTAAAGGTTAGGTCAAAGCAAAGTCTTATCAACTGGCAAGGCACCTAAATTTAAAATAAAGAACTTGTTTCGAGAAGGAGGGTAGGGCGACCTATCTTTATTGCCCACACACAACGGGTTCACAGGCTAGCACGCATGCGCACATGTACAGAAAATAATCCACGACCAGCATACACTACACATTGGAGTTTCGCTCGGCGTCACATTCATGCCCCGGTTTCAGACGATAAGTGAAGTCTCCGCTCGTCTATATGCCCTCGTACCTTCGCTTCCGCACATCCTATTCTGATCGTGCTGGATTCGTTCTGATTCTCTCGACTAGCTTATTCGGGATTATTTTGCTCTCCTCGCGTTTATCCCTGTAGGCGCAGCCAAACGCTTTTCTCTCCGGATATTCGGGCTGTTTACTAATACGACCTTCGCTCTACTCGGCCTGTGCCAGACATCGTTTGTCGTTCATTGTCCATTTCCTGATTCTTTCGTAGGTATCGAGCTGCTTCGTTGAGTTTCGTACCCGGTGTCCTCGTCGATCTTTATCTTCATTAGTTTTCGTGACTTGTCCTTTCTGCCATTGATCTTTGCCTTTCCTTAGCACAAAAAGTAACCTGAAATGGAAAAAAGTTAGATTTACTGACAGTCTTCGTATTTGCTTCATGTTAGCCAAGCAATTTTGGAGAACTAAATAAGATAATTCCACACTGCTAACCGTTGATGAGTAGCGCTTGGTCCCTAATAAATTTAACCTTTTATCTTTTACAAATATCATCCAGTCTAGCGTTAGATTACCTATTCCTTTAGGAACATTTGGTTGTACGACAGCCACAGGAAGTTTTAACTTTAGGTTATTCAAAATAGGGATAAAACTCAATGCTGTCGCAGATTATCATTACCTTAGTACAGAATATTTTGTGCAGGGCCAGCAATTTGTGTAACCGGTTATGTATTTGCAAAAGGCTATAAAAGAAGATTCAACAACGATCCCACTCCCTTAACTTTGCATTTTTGGTGACCCGACTACCACTGTCTTTATTGAAAAAATTGGTTAGTTTTCTGATAAGGTTTCGTTTAAGTCCCGGAAAATTAATGCGGATAAAGTGCGTTTGCGAAGAGGTCGTTGGTGAAGGTAGATGTTTTCTCGTCACACCAAGAAAAGATACTCGGCTGCAGTCCTGCCCATGTATCTGCTACAACCACCACGTTGCCAAAAACCACTAATTTGTTCTACAACCACTTCAAACTTGAAGTTGCTACTAACGGTATAATTCCCGTTGAAAGCAATTACCTATCTGTACCTAGTGTGATAATTATTTCTCAGAATATGTACAAAAGGTGATGGCTGCATCAACCAGAGTGATGTTTTCGCCGGGAAGTTAACACTCACTCGTCAAACGAAAACTACGATGGTCGATGAAGGAGAACACGGAAAATCACGTTCGTCCAGTGGTGATATGCATTTTGACACCAAAAATACTTCGGATGAACAAGAGTCTGACTATTGTACTGTTCGGTTTTATCTCGCACAAAGAAAGATGGCAAAAAGACCATCGGTCCAGCGGCATTATAACATATTACCGACTGAACTCAGATCGAGTGGAGATTCGGTGATTTATGCTCATGATAACCCGGAAAAGGCATCCACCTACAAACTTTACTGCGTGCGAATCAAGTACAAAAGCCAGAGCCCACGCAAAAACTACCACACAAATGCTTTTCAGGAGAAATCTTGACTTTACTGGTATTCACACTGTCCAAGCCTTTAACACACCAGAACCTGTAGACGTTACTGGGGCAGCAAATACACATTGCGCCACTGTCAGTATACAAGCGTGTATGGTCACAGCAAATAGAGTGCCAAATGAATCCACGATTATCAGGCACCAGTTTGGTTGGGTTCAACTGATCAATCTACCTTAAATAGTATGGTCAGCAAGCTAGATTACATCAGCACATTGCCAGACCTATCAAATGTTTTCCTTAGTAGACAACTATCCTGACCACAAGTATCTTCCTGTATAAACTGGGTTTCACATAATAAACAAGTTAGGCCATAGCAGTATTGACAAGTCCTTAGTATCCACTTTTTCAGTTCCCCTTACGTCGGAAACGGTCGAACCCACTTGATGGACTATGTGTTAGCACTAACGCAACAGTGGTAAGGAAACAAGTAAAATCAATTTAAACACACTACTGTTGGCAGGTGGCGGAGTAGTCTGTTTGCCTGGTCACTGGTTCGAATCCGGGCAGGGGTTGGCGTCCTCGCGATATACTCAGCTTGCACGTGACTGGTGGTGGTCGCGCGGCAACAATGCGCTGTTACGGTGTACAGCTGATACATTATAATTTAGATTTATATGCAGCACTGAAGCTCAATATTCCCCGTTCCATGAGCATAGATCAATTGACTAGTGAACAGGACAAAGTAAATTTTCTTTATGCAGTAGATGGTGTCTGTCCACCCACACCTGAAGTTGGGCATACTATGTTTAGTAGACTGTTCTGCTGTAGCCTAACTATTGTTGGATCTTACTATCAGGTTATACATATGTACGCTCCGAGCGATGGCCTTAGATTTTCGATGAACCGTACACATTCGGTTGACCTTGACCTCTCAGGGAATTTGACAAGCACTGATATTTACATGATCTGCGTTGGTGTGCATCAAAGGAAGATACCACTCTCAGGCACAACCCGAACTGCATCAGCTGCTCCACCAAGATAGAATAACAACAAATCATAGCTGTTTACCGAGGTCACGTAATTCATAAAGACAGGGGACATATGATGCACTTTTCGACCCTAAACACCACCACATTGCATCAGAAAAGTTGGTGTTGATCCCAGCCAAATAGTTTCCATTTCCCTATGGCAGCTATAGCATCATTGAAAATTGGTGGCGTGCAAAGCTGATGTGAGGGGAAATGGAATAGTTATCCAACACAAGGGCAGAACAAACCTCAGCACGGGGCTGAAGTCCGGACACCCCATACCAAAATACTGTGATACAGATAATGTGAACCATATTCCTCTTCAACAGACCCAATTTTGTTCCCCTCTGCAATGCTACTGTTGTTTAAAATTTGACATGGAGTCAACAGCGCCTACCCTACTAGCGAATGGTTTAGTGCAATCACAAACCAGCATAAGCTTATTATATGGCATTAAACATTCATCCGGAATGACTATTTTTCACCAAAAAATGTTGCCTCCGAATCCTGATATTTTATTAAACACTGATTTATGGTGCACGGATGATACTCCAGATAAGGGTATGTTACTTTGCTGATAACGTCTGGTGAAAAGACCTGACAACACCATACTGCTGCTGGCTGTATAACAGGTATGGAACAACGATTAGTAGGCATTGCTTTTTATTCTGAAAAGGAATATGACATGAAGGAATCCAATTGGATCACAATCAGGATTCATCGCCAGAAGTTTCCCAAAGGTTGCAGCTACAATGCACCAAACTTTACACGGGTGCAGATCTCATTCATATTATTCATATTCGATGCGATCACTAAGTTACTATTTTAGTACAACCTAATGGCAAGTGAGTTTGAAGGATCGCACCTAATCACTGTAGATGGCGCAGCGCAGGCTAGATGTCGGATATTTCTCCCTTGCAAACATTGTGGTGGATAGCAAGAACAACTGCAGTCCCAAATCAGAGAAAAATGCACCCCACATTTGATTTTCACTCTGGGGATACTCTGGGGATACAAGCGCACAAAATCTTCCTGGAAGCCATCAATATGTGATTAAATGTTGTCTTAAATTTGGCTGGAAAAGTCCAAAGGAAGTCAAGAGTTTTTGCTCGTACAGCTTTCAGTACTGGGATGCCTTTTCTGCGAACTGAGAGAGATTCTTTAGTTTTCATTTTAACTGGAAGATGTAAACTGCTTTTATGATTCCATGTACCTATGCTTCGGGATTATTGCACAAATACTGGCAGTAATATAACAATCGGGATGCAGTAGGATCGCGAATAAGAAAACGCTTAACTTACCCCGTTCGACGAAAGTGTAGGAGTACCTAAAATTTCCAATTTTCAACAGAAGCAACAGTTTAATAAATATAATTGTAAGCTGGAAAGTGAGTATCAAGCTTCATTTAAAGGCACTACCTTTTCTCTGTCTGTCTTGACTTGTGACTTTACATACATTTTCGCGCAAGAAAAGCCAGCAAAAATTATGTCAGCCGATATGTGATAATGTCTGTTAAAGCATATTTCTACGGTTCTGTTGATTTTTGCGAAATATTCAGTTCGTACTTCGAAAAATTATATGCTAAAAAAACACCGACCAAGCAGATGTGCTTTGCGTCAAGCACGAGTACTCGTCTCTACGATGCAGGCTTCGATATAAAAGATTTCCTGTCTGAAGGTGCGTCTAAAATCCTCCTAATTTAAACATCTTGAAATATTGTTAGTAATCCTGCTTAAATAAAGGAGGCCCAGATATCATAATATGGCTGCTCAAAATTTTCACCTTTACTTACATCTGGATATTTACATATGCAGTGGAAAAGCGCGATACTAATGCAATGGCAAAAAGTTGCGGCTTAAGGAAAAATTGACAAATGTTATCCCACAAAACACATGTATTTTGTATCTAGAATGAAGAAAAGGATTGTGAAAAAATAAATCGTGATGCACTTCTTGTCGGAGAAACTAATTGGTTAACCCCAAGGGTTTATAAACTCACAATCACATCAAACATATTTCTTAATCAATGTGACAAAGGCAACTGACTCCAGGAAAGCAATTGTCTTAGTCTTCTTGGAATTGAGTGAAGTTTTTACCGGAGTGCCGCATACAAACTAACTGGCCAAAATTTAATCTATTGGTACTAATATCTAATTATTAGGGCTAAAATAATACTTACTGATTGAAAACGAATAATGGACTTCGATAGTCACTTCTAAAATTCCACACCAGTCTACAGTGGGGTAAACAAATTTAAGTCCCATAATTACATTCGCCGCATCAAAGACATATATAAATGTATTAAATATGGTACTGCTATTTTTGGCTGATAAATTAAGTGTTGTCTAATCTTTTGGCAGTAGTGATTCTCAACTGGCATTTCAATGTAACCAAAATAATATTTCGTTCCTAGTAACCTGGTGTCCTGTGTGGGAATTTGTACTGACCTGAGGCAGAGGCAGAATGCTTTCTTGTGGATGTCACATTCATTTGAAGGATTCAGAATAAATGACGAAACAGCTCACATAATGCCTTGCCTTTCAGGATCCGGGTGTGCAATATTTGGAAAGTTAATCTTTTATAAACAAAGCTAATATCAGGTATTAAATGCTAAGCGCACCACCGGGTTTTTCTCCATATTTCCTGATTCCCTTACGTTCAACTTGTACTTGATGGTTATATATGTAAGGATGCTGATAGAATGAGCCCCATTTTTAAATATACCTATTCCCAATGCATATTGATCAGAACATATTTTGCGAATTAATATATAAATATGCCGTCGTTTACAGGTTCATCTATTCTCCTGTGCTTGGTTACGTTGATACTCGTTGTGTGTTGATATACATTATTTTTTATGCGAAGTAACAATATGTTATATGTTTAATTATAACCTCATAGTGTTATCGCTAGATGTGAGCCAATCAATGTTTATATTAGTCAGGGTAAGTTTAAAGGGGTTCAGATGGGTAGAGTTCTTACTAAGCATTTACTAAAGGTGAGGTAATGATATCCTGGTTATACATAACTTTGTGTTTCCCCTTTAACTTCGGCCTTTTATTTTACAAAAATTAACTGTGGATACCACGATGCACGAAACTTGAGCATTTAATACGTCCAACACCAGCGATAGTGCATAAAAAGGTAATTTAGAATATTATGAATAAATCAAAGAATACATCAATAATTTTATTATTTTGATACTTTATCACATGTCTCCTAACTTTTGCACATTAGCGTAACTGTTCAGAATGTTGCAAGGACATGAAACATTTGTAATAAATTGGGTCCTACTCCACTTAGTAACAGCTTCGCTCAAACTCTAGTAAATTACCGATTTATATTTTATCGTAAGGAGTGTCATAAAAGATAATTCTTAATGCTATTTTGCTGTGTTCTGATAACATTCCAGTCGTCTACTCCCTTAAAATCGAGAATACCTAGGAAATTGTACGCCTTACTCAAGAAGAAGTCTTTGCACTTGGGTACTGATTCCATCTTTGGTAGATAACATTTGTATATGACAAGTAACATCCAACTGTACAAATGTGATGTACCGTCAGATGGTCTACTAAAGCGACGCCCGTACATATCACCACCTACGGCAGTTCGTGAATTGGACATGTGGAATTACTTATCTTCTACTTGTTTGAACCTTGCGCTTCAAGTTTCGAAGCCCTTAAATACCGCATCGTTTAGATTACAACGTAGAATAACTGTTCATTAGTCTAAACGAATCTGCAAAACGCTGAACATTATGATTTTGAGAGGGTCCAGCGAATCTTCGCGAAAATGCCTTGCGGTTTCTCCTTAAACTTTACTTCCCGCGAGCATTGGGACCAAATTGAATTTGTCGCAGTCTGGCTTTGAGGGACGAATTAGTCTTTAATAAACTAGATACCAGATTCACAACAAAAAACAGCAAATATTTGCTAGGGGAAACAGATAAATTATCATTGTAATCCACTACTCAAGTATTTAAAAAATACTTCCTAGAGATATCTGTATGCGAATAATGGGTAGTTAGAACTTCAAAACGCAGTTAGCATCTTTGGGTCATCATAAACCTTAGATGAAGCTCCCGAGATCGGTATCCTCGGCGTGTAACCAAATTATAAACAATACCTATATCCCAGATAAATGAACGCTTGTGTAAGAATTCTGGTTCCTAGAAACTTTGGGTACATTTTTTGTGTGACGCGAATACCTGTTCAGATTACTCGGTGTTATAGAACTTAAAATCCATGCCCATAACATTCAGTACGTAACCAGTGATGGTAAATACACAGAACCATTTTATCTGGCTTTCTATAAAACAAGTTCTGCTATACTCAAGGACTATAACTCTTAATATTTAATTTAATTTTTTATCCTAGTTTGATTGCGTTGGCTTTAAAAACGAGTCATAGCGGATGCTTAGCGCAAGTGTTATTTCTTTCAATTTCTTATATAAAACCGCAGTTAACACAAACGTAAACGGCAAAATGAGTCCAGTTGTTTGCGACAGAGATCGATTAGCAAGGTAAACTAGAATCCTTAATTACATACTGCATATTCGAAATCTGAAGAAGCTGGTGTCAAGTGTGCTAAAATTTATAGCATTTATATCGTAATGCTGTGTTAATCCCAAAACACTTTCCAAATTGCTGCTTATAACATAGTGTGCATTTGAAGCTGACGGTTTATTTGTGGTAGTTACTCTAGCAGAAGCCACTTTGAGTAGAATACTCTGGGTACTTTTTGCCCATGCATTTTGTACGATAAAACACGATTCTAAGTGTAGACGTGTGGAACAAGTTACGGTGACAATAGACATCGACATAATATAAAGTTATGGATTCCTCTTCATTTTGAAGCGAAGCAGCTTTAATTGCAATACGTAGACCTTGTGTAGGAAGATAAGTCTCGGTTATCACTGGTCTTTGAAACGATCTATGGTTTAATCTCGCATAGAAAATCTACCTTGAATTCAAACAAGAACAATCATTATTGCAGCTTTTAAATAGCATTGCATTTTGGCATCTTCTAACAGAGCAAGAACGACAAATATTTTCGCGGAACAAACTGCGTTTAGTATAAGTTGTGTATTCTCTTCAGTGTCTTACATACAATGGGTAAAACGTTCAAACGGTTAGGAGCAATAGGCCAATAATAGCGTTCGCTGGTTAGTTGCGTTAGCTAGCCTGTTTTGCCTAATATGGACAACGCAAGTTTGGCCACAAGCTAAAGTTGTTTGAATAATTTAGGTTTCAAACACCTGATGGCGGAAGCCTCCGCAAAACGCAACAAATTAGGGTTTCTTTGCCATTTGATAATCTGGAATGCTTCGTTGGGATTTTGGCGCATGGAGCAGTCGGATAAGTGCTCGGGTAATCGAGCCACAGCTCGCCACAGCGAGCAAGATTCCGCGGATTGTACTCTGAAATCCGAGTGGACATTCGCCTATCCGTCCTGCCAGTGCACATGCTAACGCAAGTACATCCGTTTTATGTATGCGGCTGAAGAGAATGTACAAAGTATACTGTATTCAACTTATTCCGTAGAAATGTTTTTTGATCTATCTTTGTTGCCATGTTAGGGATATGGTTGTATGACATTTTTGTCAAATTCATCATTCAAATTTGGTGCAGCATACCATCCTAATGCTCCCATATGCTCTGACTTTATCCCGGGTCCGCTCTTTTTCGAAGGATATCTCTTTGAATAGACCGAAGACAATTAATCAACTCGTACATCAACAAGTTTATCAACAATCAAATCGAACTAAGTTAAGTAGCCTATATGTTTCCAAGTTCCAATAACGTAAGACGTTATTAAAAATAAATCTCAGAAACATGCATTTACTATGTATACTCCGATAGTTATAGGCTGCGTACTTTGTGGGAACCTGCTTTGTGTTTTGCCCACTATGACACAGCGCATTTTCCATGGTGTTAAAAGCTGATGTCATCATCTATCCTTAGTGACAGATTTGTCAAGTTGCATACGGTAAAAGTGACTAACCTCAAAAATAAAGCGATAATCTTTATGATTACTTATTAAAAAGCAAGCATTAAAACTGCTTAACTCAAAATCTCTGGTCGTATAAACACTAATCATATTGATTTTGTGAGGTTCATCCCATACTATTTGCGTTTTGGAGGAATAACAATGTAACAATAAGACGTTCTGACATTCTCCCAACACATGTATATTCCGCAGGTACCTTTGAATAAGTGGTGTTCAATTTCACCTTCATCGTGTTGTTTTCAGCCTCCCCCGATGGTGATAAAGTATATCATTTCCAGCCAGATGGCATGGTCTGCTGTGTTTATTGATCGCGTCCAGGTGTTGTTCCGCATTTGCCGTTATTTTAGCTACCGAAAGCTGTACCGTTTTGTAGAGCCGTTATTCCGGATGCACCCACGCTTTTACACAATCCAACAATAAACAGGGAAGGGAACTAGTAGCTTTTAGACACCTAAGGTTGGGTCGTCGTGGGTGTTCCACCTGTCTCAAGGTGAAGAGCAAGAGAATAAGCAGCTTTCGGGACTAGTGCAGTCTCGTAATCTACAGGGCTAGAATTCACCAGCAACATGTCAACGAGAGGATTGTTGTGGGATAAAATTTATTTAAAGAAAAGAAGGGCTTCCAAAATATGAGGCGACCAAAATAACTATTGTTTCCAACAGGTTCGGAACAAATACAATTTTGTTTTCACGATGCGCATTTCTCTGGGGACACGGAATGAACATAGGTCCCTTGTACTAGTTCCTCCACTT
This sequence comes from Dicrocoelium dendriticum, assembly GCA_944474145.2. Lineage (NCBI taxonomy): Eukaryota > Metazoa > Platyhelminthes > Trematoda > Plagiorchiida > Dicrocoeliidae > Dicrocoelium > Dicrocoelium dendriticum. The sequence goes on along the minus strand of OX104059.1, from coordinate 61,372,558 downwards.
TAAAATATTCCAGTTTTTACCTACTAGTTACTACTAATTAGCACGTGGTAGGTGGAAGTGTTTTAAGTGAATTTTGCGTAAAGGATACCTCTCGAACATATACCCATTCACATTTAATGATGAATGTCTATAATGCTGTCTTTTGACGTTAAGCGTAAAACCCGCAGTATGTCCTGTTGTAAGCGGTGACTTTTATTTAAATTCTACATCTGCATTAATCAGTGTGTGTGCTTTCTGCTGCTTACCGAATAGTCGCCTGGTGATATTTGGACTTACACAATAAGAGACTAACATTGCACCTTAAAAATCATGATGTTTGTTAGAAATTGATGAAAGTTATGCAGCGTTTGTAGAATTCCAAATAGATGAGAAACGGAACCATATTCTTTCATCTATAATTCTTTATCCAAAGTAATACAACAGGTTAGGAGCTAAAGTAACAGCAAGCAAAGTGTTCCATTTATGTACAAGCACACGCGTAATTATTTAAAAATATATGTTTATAATCGTTAAATGCTTATCCATACAACTCATAGATCCTTCTAACTACCTTACCGTGCAACGATAAAATAGAAGACAAGTGCAGCTTCTCCTTGGCGAATTTCGTCACACACCGTCTTCGTCCAGACCTTGAGATTAATGACATGAGGAAAGTAAACTATTTATTTTTAAGGGCTCTTTCACAATTCCTAAGTAATATATCTCAATTGGGCCCTCGCAATCTTTTAATAGTTACAATAAAAACGGTCATATATAAATTAAAAGCTAATACAAGGGAACATATGTTTCAATAATCCTTCTTCATGCTTGTATGTTATTGGTGGAAAAACTTGTTTGACACCGAGTAAAGATTGGTAAGACAAATTCGTTTCACAGTCCCTGATCAAGCACAATCGCTATCCGTTAGGTCACTTGCAGGGTACACTCCAATTCGCGAGCCTGATGTCGCAATTCGGGTAGGCCGAAGTAGTTTTATGGTCGGAATGAGCTGTTTCTAAACACACAACTCCGGCTCGTACAGTCGAATCACGATAGCTTCCGCGGATTCAAGCAAACATCTACGAACACACTTTGATCGGCTGTCTGGTACCTGATAGACTACTTTGAAGGACTAACCCACGTTGGTATTGCGATCAGTGTAGGCGGTATGCGTGGCTACTGATGAGTCGGTTTGATTTTAGAAGCCGTCATGTGCCAAGCCGGATGGCGTTCTTTTGCCCTTTCTGAAAGACGCTTCCTCATTTCGCCTATATACCCTGCCACACAGGAACAGGTGAACGAATAAATACATATTGAGTTACCGTGGATGGGCCTCTTGCCATTGGGGTTAGTTCTAACCATTTGGCTACCGACAAACTGGATTTCCATTTTGGCTGCTGGGAAAATTGTTGTGAGGGCATGAGAAAAGCGACGTTATTATTTCAGCAGCGATTTCTCACTTGTATAGAAGTTAGAGAAATATGGGTTTTCTCTGGACTGTAACGGTTACGGGAGCCTTCTTGCTTACGTTTACATCTACATTTTTGATTCAATTTCTATTTACATTTTGAGTACACCATGGACGAAAGTGGTTGACTTATTTGTGGCAAGTCGGCTGTATAGTGATTTTCCAAGGCATCGATATGTTACCAGACTTAGAAGCCACTGCCAATGACCGTCAAATAATTTTGTTATTATTGCTGTTCTGAAAATCACTAAAAACACTTCTAGGTTGTACTAATACGTTATTAGCATTGACGGCCTGCTCTATGTAGGAGGCGACCAAGCGCATGATGCCAGCAGAAATGTGTCGTAGTCGAACAAAATATTCGTTCACGAGTAGTTATCTAGCAAAACGCCAATAGCCTACAGATATCCACATGAGGAAATGGATGTGTTCGACTACGTAACTAGTAAACCGCAACAATAATGGTTGCATGGCTTCACGGTGCATTCCGACAATGCGACAACCGGATGAATGAAAGCGTGTATCATCAAGAAACTGAGACGAGCAACGAAAATTATTGTATTTTTGATAAACACTTAACGCATATTAGTAAGAATTTAGAAAGAAATCATAATTATTTCAACCAAGATTGATTGCCGATCCTTATGCCACTAGTCTTACCATGGACATCAAATGGTAACCCACTGGATCTTTCGTTAAAGCAGATGTCGTGGATTCACAATTCATCTCGAAGTGCATGAGAAAGGCCGTTTAGGTTTTGACATTGTAAACAACATGGAACCAATGTGCATGCCCGCCTAACTTACACCTGCTTTTACAGTATTATAATGCGCTAACGAAAATCATGAAGCAGCATAAATATGTCACTTTGGTACCTCATATTTTTGACGGACAACCAGGCATTTGTCTCTTCACACTTAAAAATGCATATTAGCGTGGACGTTTTGTAGCCCATCTGACAGGCGCCGTCTACTCGCGTCATATGTTCTTCATAGATCACCTATGGTGTTTGGAATTTTCATTGGATAGAGAAGGTATACCAGTGAGACTTCAAACGCAACCCATCAGAAACGTTCCGCGCTGCCTTCACTGTTAGACATGTCAAGATCCGTGTTTGTATAACTGTTCCTTACTGTTGTTTAGTGTCAATCTTCTGAGAACATTATTTGGGGTTTGCGTCGTAACTACTAGTAATAAACGTTGGTGAAAATTACATGAAAATGTTGTGAAAGCGCGGCGTTTTGCTTTACGGCGCTTGAATTTTCTCCGATAGACTGTATCTGAAGCATGGAGTTTTCCGACAACGAATTTGCAGCGTTTATTCCGCCTTAAGTTCACCAGTTAGCATTTGATTTAGTAACAACACTTTGAATGCTGGTATTGGGTATGGTAATGTCGGTTAATTTATAGGGTGATTCAGAGCAAGAACACTGTGTTTTTGTCAAATAAGTTAAAATGAATTAATGGAGGCAGAATCTGAGTACAGTATTCTTTTCGGTAATTCTCATCAGACTCAAACATTACATGATGAGGAAAATGTGCTAAATGTGCCCGATTGGGCTACGTTTTGAACAAATGTTTAATTTCACGGGTACAAATCAATAAATCACGGGGTCATTGGAAGTGGGAAGTGTGTACAGGGGAGATCATAGCCGAAGTTGTAGGCCACGGTAGAAGCAAAGGACGTACAAACTGTTTTTGTACGTACAGTTCTGGCTTGAGGTGGCGGATGTAGATAGCTTCCGCAATAGACAGAAGATGCGTCCGGAATCCGCGCGTGAAACGTTCAGGAACAGTATAGATGACTCTAAAAAAAGATGGAGCAGGAAGGCATAAGCATTTTCAGAGCTAGGACCTGAAATATACATAGACAACGATTAATCATAAAACCTTCAAAGCAAGTTTTTGTGACCACATTTAGTGAGCAACGTATCATTCTGTCTTCTTCGGAGAAATGACGAAACTGTTTAATCAGTTCTCACTTAAAAACTGAGAGGTCTGCATCATCCATTGCAAAAACATTTGATTTTGGACAATCTGCAAGCCACTGCAGATATATGAATAAATTATATTACTCAGCAGTAAAAAGGATGATTGGTTGCTGACTAAGTTAAAAGCTAACACATTGATATAAGTTAAAAAGGAATCGTACGGAAGGAACACCACCTTTTCCTCTCAATTTTATCCCATCACCAAATTCACCACAAAATCAAGTTCTGGATTTAATTCCGTCAAAACGGAATTTATTTGATCAAAATATTTCTAGAGGGCTCTTGCCAAGTGCGGTTGTCATATTAACATTTCTTCATTTTGTGACTAATAGTAATAACGCGTATATTACATAGCAGGCTGTCTAAACAACAGTTGGGTCAACCTGAATATATGATTATGATACATTCAACATAACCTGAACTTGTTGTTCACGTGTTACGATTGCATTAATTGTTGGTACTTAAAGTAAAGGCAGATAATAATATATATGACGTGACTCAAGTATGTAAAGTTCACGCAAACCGGGATCGCAAGTCCCATGGGTTCAATAAAATAAACGTTAAGAAACTTGTTGTCGAGGTGTTGATATTATTTTACAAGTAATATGAAATGTTCGGTAAACTGTCCCAGCAAATGAAGCAAATATCGGTTACAAACAAAGTATCTTTACTAACCTTCATATTAGTCAATGTTAGCTTCGACACACTTCTGGCATTAGTTGTTAAGCTTTTGTAAAACTTTAGCAAATGGTGCTTGTAGCGTTCATCAAAGCAAAATGCATATCCGCAACGGCACTAAGTATTTGGGATGTCAAAATGACAATGACAACTTTGCCATTGTCTGTCGCTTTGGGTCGTAGCGGTAGCAGCAGATCTTATCTCCTGTAATAGTGGTTTCAAATAACTCTGGATTAAGTTAGGAATAACGATGAAGTCGTCAAACCTTTTAATCCTAGTTTGTTTTTCTCCTTCCGTCAGCTTTTGCGGTACAAGCCCGCAACCTGTATTCCGTTTTCTACCTTGCCGGCAAACAATACTGCTTTAGCCGTCCGGGATTATTTTCAACGCTTTGGCTCTCAATTGCAACTATAGCTGCTAATCACTGTAAGCCCTTGTCGTGCTCGTTCGACGCGATCTGGTATTACGCTTGCTAACAATTGAACCGAATACAGCTCATCCTCGGTAACTTGCTGTCCCCCTTAGAGCGTTAACACTACTTGCCAATCAACGCTTTAACACACTACATCTGCAGTATGTATCTTCGTTACTTTCTGCCTATTTTGAAGCAAAATGTAATGTTTACCAGTTACTCCATTGTTCGATCAAATCGACAATGACGCCATTTCCCACAAAGACTAAGTTACCTTATTCGCAGGCAATCGCACCGCCTCACTTAGTGATTCGCACTGCAGTAGTGCCTGTTGACATATCTATCAACACGTGTGCGCCAGCCCATCATCTTAACCAGCTCAGTTCTGAACGTGTGGGACAATTCACCGTATATGTTCAGACGTACCTTGTATTAATATTAGCTATTTTTATTACGTTAGATTCTGCTCAGTCTAAGTTTAATTGGTGTTATCGGGAGTAAAGCACTTGGTGTTAGAATGACAGGTTTTTTAATCCAGTATATTTGCAGCGGTTCCTTGTGTTGCGGGCACGTCAAATATTCCTGCAATAACTCGTCAGCAACCCCGGCAAAATGGCTGTGGAAAGCGAATTTCAATTCCTCCCCACAACGCAGCAGCGCTTAGCCACTCCGAGACGCGGCCCAACTGCGCACCTTTTGACAATGGTCATTTGCAAACTGCCACGTCTTCGTGGTGACCATTTTCCCTAATTTAATAGCCCAGAGCATTAGCTGTGATTCGCCCTTTGTTGGTCGTAAAAGAGCCTACAAAGGACCGCCTGTCCTTCTTTCCTCTTCACCTTCCTTGGGAGTCGGTCCGGTCACGTGATTTTGTGTGAGTCGTTAGCTGACCGGCCTTCGCGTCTGAGTCACTAGTGCGCGTCTACCGAAACCCCTGTCGTGTGCGTCCGTTCCTAGGGCTCAGCGTCTTCCCGGATATTTGCGGCTAGGATCGTTCTCATGCTCGCTCAATTTACGTCTCACCAGCGCGTACTCCGGCTAAGCTAACGCCATTAAGTCAGCGCAACTCCGTTCGATTGGTCAGCGTTCCAGGATGTTATCTTAGGCGTGCTCCAACCGTGCCAGCGACAATCTTATCAGGCGTTACGCAATCAGAACAGAGGCGGCGTTCCCCCAATTATAACAACTTGTTTCCAAAATCTAGCTTCTGACCAATACGTTAAATCAAATTATTGCTGGTGGACCAAACAATGAGTCACATGACGTATTACCTTAAAAACTCCATCACTTATAAGATGAACAGTACGGAAGAAGGAAATGGTCACGTACTCAAAAAGGGATTTCCTTGCTTAATTTTCGCATCGAAATTGTATCCTATCTCAGAGTAATCCATTGAAGCCAGTATATTTGAACATTGCACTGCTCTCTGTGCTGAACGATTATTTTGCAGATGTTTTGCTGCCAGTCTTGGCCACCCTGTTAGTGCGGCTTTAATATCCTGCATTGCGGACCCTCGCAAGCGTCTTCAAGATCGATATACTTATCGATCGAGTTTTGCAGCACTCGGTAGATAATTCCGGCATTTCAGGCAAATCTTAAGCTTCATTTTTAGAGTTAACATTTTGAAACATGAATAACCCAAGAACACAGCGTGCTGTCTTATACTGACAAGCAAACATGTCCTTTAGCCTAAATATAGTAGAATTATTTCTGTTAATTATTCCCTTATAATATGCAATTAAGCCGTCACCATAGGAATGAAACGGGCACCACATAAACTACAACAAGCTGCATTTTTCTTGAGATCGCTAACAAAACGTTAAGCTGTTTCCTTTTTTCCCAATAATCGCAGCTGCAAAGTGAACTATTTAAAATTTATCTGTGCAATAAATATTAAATTGGTCAAGATTAATATTGTAAAGCCTATCCCATTTTAACGGTTCTTCATAATTGCTTAACACGATGTGTTTATTGCTCGTTATCACTTTATTCCTTTATAGAAGACCGATCGCACTTTGTTCCAGCACACCTATGCAACAGTTTATTCGCACGATGTTGCTGAGCATTGTGCTGCGTAGAATGCACTTCCTGCTGTTTAGACGATGAGTGACGTGAAGGTAACTTTAGAAGTTTGGTGATGCGATCATCATGTTCCTTAAATGTGTGCAGAGACCTCAATGATTAAGTTAGATGTTGCTTGAACCATTTGCCAATCCGCGGTACACTACTTAAAGTGTTATGTTTGATAGAACAAGCCAGTGGGCTATCAGGGATGCAAAACCCACGGGTAGAAAAATGGTAAATAAACAAATCAAAATATGTGCAATTTAAAAAATCGTACGCCTAACCTCCACTTTGTTTTCTAACATTTATTTCTTTAATCTACCAAGTGCGTTCTTAAATACTTGAGCATAGAGGCGAAATGTTGGACAACCAAAGCCTACTTCTGAGTTTTAATTCGGCTTTGTTCTTAGCGCGAAGAATTCATAAGTATCAATTGGGTGTTCAGTAAGTCTAAAAAAATGAAATCCCTCTGTACATTAGGCACGATGCACCTAAGTTTACGGCAGGGGAAAATTCGAGTATTGCGAGATAATGCGTTTCCGGTAGCTGGTGCCAAACTGGTAGCGAAAACCAAAGACTCAGGTGGCGCAGTTCAATTTGTTAAGCTACAAATCCTATTGTGAATCTTTCACGATGAGAAAATACACATAATTTCCAGAGAATAACCTGAGTTCAGCAAGTTCCTTTATTTCCTCAGTCGTTCCCATGAATTTCATGGTTGGTGAGAGAAAACAAAAAGGGAATAAAATTGTAAAGTCATTGACAAATCGACGATAGGAAACCTAAATCTAAAGTTTGTTCAAATTCTGTCTAGATGAACTTGACCACTGGGCTCAGCAAGACTAGGCGAGACTAGTTACGGATTTCTTCCTCTAAATCCAGCGTGGATTTGTTTCAAGGATATATGCAACGCAACAGAAATGGACCTATACCTATTCGAAGTTTATGAACAAATTCTATAAAAACAAACCACATGCACCTTCTTCCGGAAACGTTCGTGTTTGTCGAAAATAGCGTTTGAAACTTCAAAAGGAACACTGGTCTTCACTGCTGGAATGCCATTATTTGTCCGCGAGCTTTTAGAATAACTTTTTCGCATAACTTTGAAATTGTATGTATGTTTCACTACCTGAAATTAATACTGTATCAGTGCATGGACGCTGAATTTGGGATCAACTGCACCTGATTTCGACAAATTTGTGAAGTAACATTTTGCGACCTGCCTAGGTGATATGTTTACACGAAAAGTGGCTACCTCGAGCGCAGCCATTTAAAAAGGTATGCATTCATATACTTACAAAACAAACAACCTGTTCTTCTTTGGTAAGAATGACTTAGCATTTCTATTAAACGCCGCAAGCAACTATCGCTAAGATAAAATCCACAGTTTAAACTAATGTCTATGGCAGGGCACGTTTAGATTTTCCTTTAGAAAGATACCCCATTCTGTCCATTTACCGCAAACCCGCGTGGACTAGACGCGTAATATTTTTAAGGAGGTTGTGTTCGGTTTTGTTTACTTGATGCGCGAGTTGCGTGTGTGTATGCCCAGGGAAATACAAGATGAGAATCTCCATAAAACGGTGTCTAATAATTAATAACCAGCAGACTTCACGGCACCGCAAGTGAACATGTAACTTAGGGAAGACATTAGAAAAACAAGCCTGACAAAATATTATGCAGACCATAAAACAAACGACCGAAACGAAACATGCAGCCAAAAAAGCCTATTTTAATCCTTGCGTAATACGTTAATTACACACTTGACGGAGTAAAGTTAGAACCGATTTGGATATCATATTTTACATTTTTAAAACACCCATCGGTTTTTCTATAAGCTTAAATTATGCCAAATTTTCGCCCTTAAAACAACAGCTTCATCAGGACAGGTGAACTAGTACAGATTTGCCTTGGCTTTTTATAGCAATCAGAATAATTATCGCATGAGATAACCAAGGTCCGTGGAAAAATTATGGTTACATTCCATGGGTCAAGAGGTTAGGCCAGGGAAAATGAGCACGGAACTATCCCAAATGATTCGTGGACTGGGTCATTTACATGTGAGGCAGTGAGGATGTTGCTCTTGGTTTCAGTGGTGATAGTTCGACGTTTCCGCTCCAACCGGTGTCCGCCCGCTAAAGTTGCTCAGACTAGCCGAGTTAAGATGGCCCACCCCACGTTCGATATTTCACGCCGTCTGTTGACGCAAATATTGGAATTGGAATGTTCCTGTGCCACAGAAATTAATCTATGGCTTGTCGTGTTTTGGCTCTTCCTAATGGTCTCTAGCTTGTCCTAGCTGACTGCGTGTAACGAGTCTAGTTCATGTACCGCTATTGCCGAAAGGTGTAATAAGGCATTGTGTTCAGGTTCATAATTTGCCGGAAGGGAAACGCAGCCTTTTTGTTCTGCTTTCTTGTTGCCTAGTTCTCTCCCTGTTTGATCAGGTACACTTGCGTAAAGTCCCTGCAACTTATATAATGAAGGCAATTGGTCGTCCTATCTGTTGGAACTGTATCCTTCAAAGGCACCGGTGATAAACGGTACATTGGAACCTACGGAAAACCACTCATATGCTATCCTTGTTTTCTATCCACCTGATAGCTTCAAAGCTTTACTATTTATAATGGATTTTCACTATCCAAATCTACTCCATCCTACGTGAGTTCGGAATGGTGGGATTCCATTTTAAAGAGAAAACCACTAAAGCGATCAGGCGAATATTAAACAAGAAGAGGAAAATAGTGGTTTTTATAGAGTTCAAACCCGCCGTTCATCACTGGTGCATTTGAAGGATATAGTTCCAAAAGATAGGACGAGCATTTGCCTTCATTATATAAGTTGCAGGGACTTTACGCAAGTGTACGTAGATCAAACAGGGAGAGAACTACGCAACTACGCTACGTTTCCCTTCCGGCAAAATATGAGCCTGAACACAATGCCTTATTAAAACTTTCGGTCTTAGCGGTACATGCACTAGACTCGTGACACGCAGTCAGCACCACCCATCACCAATCCCCAATGAAACCAAGAGCAACATCCTCACTGCCTCACATGTGAATGACCCAGTCCACGAATCATTTGGGATGGTTCCGTGCTCATTTTTCCCCAGCTTGACCTATGGAATGTAACAGTAACTTTTCCACAGACCCTGGTTAGCTCATGCGATCTCTATTCCGCTTGCTATAAAAAGCCAAGGCAAATCTGTACTAGTTCACCTGACCTAATGAAGCTGTTGTGTTAAAGGCAAAATATTGTCATAATTCAAGCCTATAGAAAAATGACGGACTATTCTTTTGACATTTCTCTTTCCGTTTTAAAGTCATGCACCGTCCATGCGTCAGGTACTACATTGGTCGAATGGAACAATAACTGTTTGTAAACCTTCAAGTTATTTAATTCGTAACTTGATCTCGAAAGGGCATGAGCTGTCCACTAGCTCTAAAGCTCACCACATTCGTGACCACCTCATATGTGGATGAAAGCGTGCCACATTAGGAAGTAGCAACCAGCACGGTATTGCCAGCCTGCTTCATTTTCCTGAGGCTCAATTATCGACATCTGTAGTCAACTGTGCTAAAGTGACAGCGCTGTTTGTTAGCCCCATCTGGTAAGCAAGCTAATATATGCAAAATATCTGTCAGCCTTAAGAAAACTTCGGCCGCCTTTGATTCACCATCGACATTACAACTTGGTTGACTTTATATGTTCCCTAAACATTCTGTGAAGTGTATGTAGCCAGCTAATAAGAACAACGAAATAGCTTATTCTAGGACATCCGGTAAAACATCCGTTCTTTTCTATCATTTTGAAACTATTAAGGGAGTGTCTAACGTTATAGAAACTCCATATTTTTATAGTGTGATCAAAAGACAGGATGCAATTGGACCTATACGTTTTGTTCTGTATTACTGTTGTCAATTTCCGGATAACGTTTCCATAGTTGGGTTGTATCCTTCATCAAAGCCTTCAGTCTTTAATTGTCACAAATGCCAACGTTCATGAACTGTATGCCAATAACTCGAAGAATTTGAAAATTTTATGTTGGTAAACCATTATGGAACGCCATGCAACACACATTATAAATATCAGTATCAGTTTTGCTGCAACAATTATTTAGTGTAGCGAATAAAATGAAACAGCTATTTGAAAAGGTTCTGCGTCGATCATAATTTAATTTGCTTATGGATAGATAGTCTACTAATTTCCGTTCCGTGCAGCAGGTGCCAGAAGGCAACAGACGGAAGGAATAATGTTTGAAACCTTAAGTTCATTCTTAGGTAATAACAAAACAAATAGCGCGTTTAAAATTCTTGCTCTCAAGAACAATTTTCGGCACTAAATTTCCATACTTTTGTTGGAAAGATGCTGAGCTGACAATATTTGGTAATCACAAATCAAATTTGTTCATTTTTGTATGATTGCGAAACATTTACATCAAATTTACGGCTGTCGTTTATACAAAAGCTAAAGTGCGATCTTTGATCATGCTCAGTTCTTGTTGTCCGTATAACGTAGTCTAAACAGACGAGAATAAGCATGTAAAACGTATGGACAAATCGTTGCTTCATACAGTTTTAGTATACAATTTGCACAACCTTTGAGTTAAAAAGGTATTTGCCTCGTTTTAATTAATGAATATCGTTAACACAATTTAAAATGCTGCGCGACTTCAATCACTTAATAATGTGCTCACGGTAGACATAGTAGTGTACCTGCCGGACTCTCCAGGTGCTTCACAAATAATTGGGTGTAGACAATCAACTTAACCTGACTGCATTTGTAAATCGAATTTATGAATTTAAATTGACGCAATTTCGACGGCATCAAACAGTCACCGGTGTAACAAATATAATTTCAATTATAGCAGCTTAGAATTTTGCGGAGAAAAGTTCAACTTGTCCGCTAACGATCATCTTTAAAAGTAGCTCTCAACTTGCAGATATCAAGTCAACATATCCTAGTCCAATGTGGAAGAGATAAATACAAACCGAAAATAGAGCAAGTACTCCGTGTGTTAACTAATCCGCCATACCTGTCTTTCCGAGAAATTATAATAAACCCCGGAAAACGTAGGGTTTATTTGGTCCCTTGTGGTATTTTAAACATTTCGAAAAAAACTAGACATTTCCTTGATTAAAGTTATTTATTTATTTACTATGTATATTAGCTCTTAAGATGACAGTGGCGGAGCCCAAGTATTTCAACGCTGACTTGGTACATTATTTGCTTTCGACGAGTGTATTACTTTTACATCATTGTGCTAATCAACATAATTACATTACACATATAACATTTGAGTTAATCCGGATAACAAATCCTAAAGTTTGTGGTTAAATTTTTATGCGATTAGTCATTTGTTGTTTAACTCGTAGAGCTTGGGCGTTTTCCGCATTTCCGGTTTTGTGCTCTGTCGATAATCATGGAGCGCATCGCGTACACACCTGCCCTTACATATAAGCTAACCGTTGAAAGTAGTGGATGTGGTCTTGACTATACCTAGGCGGCCATGCTCCCTAAAGTGCGGACACAGTGGAACATAAGTGTAGACGTCTCGAATGAGTTGAAGCAGATTGGAATGCGACAAATCGATGCAGGGTGCAGGCTTGCGGATAATCTTGATATTCATCACGTGGTTTTTATTGCTCATAGACTGAATTCACGTGTGCCACGTGCGCACCTGCGCGCTGCACCTGTGTTGGGTTATTGTTTGTTAGTCATACGATCGTATTACCTTTCTCACCATTCCAAGTGGAGGCAAACGTGTACTTGCCGCCCTTCCTCCGCGAATTTAGCTGGAATTCTGATCTCTGCCGCTTTTGACACAGTTCACACAGCTCTCCACGATTACACCACTTGTCCTACACTGTACCGGATTTGATGAAAAGACAATTGTCCCTGCGCGTGCATTACTCTCCTTGCTTGGACGACATAAGACGGAAGGCAGTAACAACTTCCACCACAATAATCACATTGCCGTTAGTTCGATTATTTAAAGGATGCCTTGATAAAATGCAGATTGATAATGTTAAACTCTTAATTAGTCACTCCCAGTTGCATGACTAGGTAGCATGCGGAGCCCTCGACATACCTTCCATGAAAAATCCTCCTGCTGCAATCCAAACGAATGGATGTATTGCCGCAGATTCGAGTGAGGTCACTTGAGAGTAACGATATCATATAGTACCGGCATCACGAAATCCGTCGGAATCGGTCCTGTAATATAAACGTACTGCTAGTTCTAACAAGCCGAAACGAACCACCATATATCGGAGTGGATGTCGACGTCGTTTACCAGGAAGTCCCAACAGCGGACAAACGCCTGGACCAACGCATCCTTACACAAAATTTTAGAAGCTATGAAACTGACATCTCTGTCCAGAATTGGGCAACTAGTTTCCCCAGTCAACGTAAGCTAACTGTGATGATCCTTTAGTAGGAGTTGCGACCAAAATTGAGTTTCTGTACTAAGACCAAGTTTTTGAAGTCCCAATCCATGTTCTTTCTGATGTAGTTCAGTCAGACATCCTATTCTGTATAGAAAATATAGCAAGTTATGGGAGGAGTATAAGGCGGAGCTTAGTGATCTCTACAAGGTCAATACATAATAATTCGAGAAAACGCTGTAGTAAAACATGGCGAATTGCTACGTTTTGAGAATACACCGGCATCGCAGTAATGGGTATCGACTTCGGGTGCATTTTTCACACCGTGCTACACAAGAAGACCATCTCGAACATTTTGTGTAAATGACGTAGACTATTCGTAATATGCCGACAATGTCCCAAAGTAGCCTAATACTTCAGTCGTTCGGGAAGATAGAGCTACCTACGTTTACACGTATGTTGAACGGCTATCTGCGGTATCATATGGAGCTAAATACTGGTGTTCATGGAGCTAAACCGTTGGAGCTCTACAACTTAGATCGACTTCAATTTGTTGGGTTTTGTTTTCCCATACTAATTCAGAATGCAAGCACTTGGATATACGGCAGGGATCATCTTTATTCATGGTGGACACACCATGGATGTGTGATCGGTACTAGTGAATTCCAATCACGCTTGTCACTATGTATCGCAACCCAGTCACTCTATGAACCTAAGAGGAGCCGAGTAGAAATTACAGTCAACTTAATCGCCAAAATGTAATTTATTTCTTCCGTGTCAGGAAAATGGTTCGCAATTTCAACATACGTCATGTACCCTTGCATGAACAAATCTTACATGACGCATTGACGACAAGACATCTAATATGCATTACCTAATATGGTCCGTCTCAATTGAAAGACGAAACAACGCTAACCTAAAGCAGTGGCAACGAACCAGCATGAGTTTTCATCTGAATGTCATGGAATCATCTAATACACAACTATTCGGTTTTTCCTGGCATATTTACCATCGCTTTTAATACGCCATGCTGTGGTCATCCTACGGGACTTGTCAAGTAACACAGTTTTGTTCGCTGTAAATCATTGTTCACTGGTTACTGCCTCCGTGACGTTCAATTGGCTATCCGAGCCAGTTCTGATTGGTTTATTCTGGCTTCATCAAGTGTGGCGTCAATAAAAACCAGCTATTGCTTACGAGATCCTCGACTGCCGAACAGAAAGTCGCACCAAAATAAACCAGGCAATGCAACTCAACTTCACCGAATCGGAAGCCGCAATCGAATGTGATACATTTGTATATACAACAGAGCTGGCAGTGAATTATTTTCGAGCTTATGCCAATCCTATTATAACTGTTGTAGGAGTTTTTGGTAATTTAATGGCCCTCTACCTATTTTCTACCCAACGACCTTGGAACCGCTTTGCTGTCTATGCTATGGCACTGGCTATTTCGGACAATATGGTTCTCCTATCTAATACATTTTTGGACGATTTCCTTGGACGTGGAGTATATTTTCTCACTGATGGCAAGTGGATGTTTAAGTTAGACACAATATCGTTAGAAACGTGTAGAATTATGGAATTACTGGGTTCCTGTTTTGTGTTTACCTCTGGGTCGTTATTAGTCGCATTTAGCTTGGACAGAGTTGCTTGCCTATTCCGACCCATTCAGTGTCGTTCTAACGGCGGAATTAAAATTGCCGTACTGGTTTGCGTCTGCACAACGGCAGCAGGAGTTTTGATCGGCTTTCCTCAATCCATGCTATTGCATCTTGTGTACAGCCCGCTGAGCAAAGAAACGGATTATATGTCCAACTCTACAATAAATGTGGTACAAGGTACGTTTTCTAGCCATCGGATTTTACGATATGTTAAATTGTACTAATTTTACCTACTGAAAGGCCAACAGAGCGTTGAATGATGCTACGCAACAAATTTGGGAGCCCTCCTTTTTATATTCTAGACCAGTGTGAATGGAGTTTCCGCGAATTATAAACACACGTATAAGAATTCGAAACCACACGTAGGCAACTATCCTAATTATAACTTCATATTGCCCAATCGGACAAATAGTAATGAAGTTCAGATTAAATTGGATCCGCCCACACTTAGAACATGGTTGGACTAAATTTGGGAACCTTTGGCGAACTGTTCACTTGAACAATCGTGAAAGAACAGCAGATGCGTAGCTTCAGCACATAAAAATTTGTTGCGTACCATTATGTACCCACGTTTTATAACGACTTATGTACTCAAAAATAACTAGAGGCATATCTAGACGTTATTAAGGGATAATGGCTGGAATCAAGAAGAATAACTTGAGACGCTCCAAATGTTATTTAGCGGTTTCATATACCATTTATGTTGGAGTTCCATTACATTTTTGTAGGCCAAGCACTAAGCGGCGCATTGGGAATCACTAGGTTTATTTTTACTCATCCAAATATGGTAACTGGTTGTATAACTTAATTCATAGTGCCCACACGTCAGTTACTGAAAAATTGTATATCATAATCTGAAACCATATGTCAAAATGGCATAATACTTTCAATACATATTAAATGCTTGTTTTTATTATTCCTTTTCAAATCTGGATGTTTGGCAAATTGCCTATTGCCAAAGCTATTAGTGGTAATGTTTTACAATCTAAAGTAACCTCTTCTGCTAACTCTGTCTCAATGATTTTGTTACTAAACTGACGTAGTTTAAGGTTTCCGAGTTTACTTGGAGTTTTAACTGCGCTTCATCAACATGTGTCACGTACATCATAGTGTATAACCTCCATTCGGCAGATAAATCTTTTCGCAACCATTGAAGTTAGCTTGGTTCAATCCTCACCTGTTTCTCCGTAAGGTCACATGGTCATAGCATGTGTGTGACAGTTTTGGTGTCAAAAAGTGGTTTGTCTTGTGTCACCATTGATAGAAAAATAATATAAAATTCTTGACTGTTTTGATTCAATGGGGGAAAGAAACTGAAGTTTGGGTTTAAGTAACTGTATTTTGATTAACCGAACGGTTATCGGGAGCAAAACAGCTTCTAAAAATATTTCTGTATTTTTCTGATTCATCAGAGGGTTACATTGTTACGGCATCTACATCAGAATCTTGTGCGACTCATTTCTTAACTTTCTTAGACGGCAACAGTAACATAGTTGATGATCCCCAGCTAATATACTGAATTTTAACGTGCTTAAGCAGTTCAGTCAAAGCAGCTTCTTGTACTAAGTATGTTGTGGACAAAAGTCATTGGATAAGTGGTAAATGGACGGTTTACTGTATAAATAGATGTAAGTTTAACCAGCACAAGCATGAATATTTGTTTTTTGTGTTTTAACCTACTAAGGAAAGATGTAGAATGCCAGCTTGATCAACTGAATTTTCACAACTACAATGATTTCGTTCGAACTGCTTTTTCAGCTTTTCGATGCAAAGGCAGCCAACTTTTTAAAATCATTGCTGTGAGGAGTCAGAAAACTAGCTGACCTCCTTTAGGTATTAGTGTGATACTCGGCTATCAAATACTACTAGCAAAGACCAGTTGCTTTCTAGATAAACTTTGGAAAATAATAGTCGAATTTATTGCATTGTGCTCTTATCGCTTTTATATACTTATTAGGCAAAATGAGGTTGACGGTCACATTTCAGAAGTTCTCATGTTTAAGCTCTACAGGCTGATACACACGTGCACCATCATAAAAATAAACAATCTTTTGCTAATAGCAAAACAAAGGATGGGACCAGAATCAAATCTGGTATTGTAACAGGAAACCTACATAGTACCACCATAAATCACATGGAATATTTGCGTATATCATGTTACCTATTTCATTAGACTTCCTGAAGTGAATAACCAAGGAGTCTATGAACTTTCAACTAAAATTGAGCGTGTTTGAGTTTCAATATGGATGTTGGAGACTTAGGTTAGTTGATTTTTCTCACTTATTTTCACACTGCTCGCTCTACCATGTTTAAACGAAACCGCTTCCGGTTACAGGAAGGAGCGATACGTTGCTAGGAATGCACAAGCCAGCGCTTTTTCGTGCAAATGGGCGTAGTATTATTGGTGACTAGTGATCAAGTTGTAAATCGGTTTTACAGAAATGAAATCTGCGTTTTTGTATCTCCGGGGAGTGTAACGTAAGAATATTTATGTTGAGAGCACTTACCTGGTTAGTACCTTAAGGTAGATGAAACTTTATACATTTATTTATACATTATTTATACATTTATTTATTTATAGACAGTTATTTCTTCCCAATATCTGTGTGTCTTCTGCAGGCATGGAGTCAATGAAAACAGGGTTAACTTGTGACTGAGCACAATATTTGACTAAACAGCAGAATATCATAAGAAAAGCCTCTTTGTGTTTCTAATTGTTTCTGCTTTTTGATAAATCAGTTGGTGGAAAACCTGAAATATAAAAGCAAATTGAGTTAATAAAGCACCTGTGAGCATTGAGGCTCAGCTGCTCAATAGAAACGCATTCAGTCATGTCAGTGATACAAAGTGTGATGAACGGCAAATGTCTGCTGCGCGTAATCGGGCTTTAATGAATATAAGAAAACTTCGGAAGTTAGCAAAAGTAGCAAACTGAGTTGTGGTAACAAATACTTGAATACTACCTACTTTTTATTAAAAAGAAACATTTAAAAACGTTAGAATAAGAATGCAGAATGCGTTGCTAGAAGTTGACTGCACCTAGTGTCAGCGAGCTGTTTTCCGAGAGTATTTACTTTGGTTAAAATTTGTTACAAAATAGGTGACGATATTAGCTGTCTAAGCGCTTTAATTTTTTCCACCCTAGTGTGCGCTGGGCTTTGCCTGCCATCGTTTGTGTTTAAAAGCGCTCCCTAAGAAGAGAACGAGCTTGTCCTATCTTCATTTAAGGACTCCAGCTGCTAACCATAAAAATGGACATCTCTCAGCGTGTCATCCTGCAACCTATCGCTTGAATCAGCAATCTTATTTAACATGTAGACGATGTAATCGTAAGAGTCAGGCAACTGATCCTGGAATCTAGTTTAGCGAATTCGATTGCGTAGCAAAATTCAGCTATTCATCCGGGTAAAAATGCATGATGTAAAATGTCTCAAAACATGAAGCGTTTACCTGTCGCAGACGTGAGCCCAACCTATGTTTTAGTTCGGGACTTAGGAATTAGATACTTCAGTGCTTTCAATTTCCCCAAACACATGCTTTATCGGGTTGCGAAAGCAAGGCAGCTATGTGGATATATCACCGGAAATTTCTCCCTGCCTGAAGCACGACTTGAGTCATAGAAGCTAATTGTACCACTAACTCTGGTATACTGTACTATCGTTCAGAGCCACTTGCGAAAACAAAACAGAAGGGCTCTGGAAAAGGTGCAACCATCATTTACGAAGCTGGTCATTAGGCGCTGCTCAAATCTGAGTTATTGTGATTGCTGTCGAAAAAGCAAAATACATCCCCTTTCGCTGAGATGCTTAAATAACAACCTATTTCTCTTTTATAACATTAGTCACCAATAAATTTACACAGAGAGCACCGAACTTGAGCTACGAAAGATTTTCATATAGTCCACACGTAATGGCGGTTATTGCTACGCACAAAGACTGTAAGCCATAAAGCTTAATCAAATTTCTTCTTAGTGGGTTACACTGATCTGTGGAATAAACTACCGCTTCAGATACGCATGGGTGCAAGCTATGTCACATTTCGAAATTCCCTATAGAAATTCCTCACCATATCAAATTTGTTGAATATATTTGGCTCACGGCAAACACCAGAAACATTGAGTTTAGCTGGTATTGTATACTGAATACTGTAATATAGAGCAAGTAGAAATGAATTCTGTACAACTCTTTCGAAATATGGTGAAAAACGTTATCAAAATTGCTAACCGTGAACATTGTTATCGTACTCATGTAACATTTAAGATATCTGACTCCCCATATTGAAGGTTACACAAATGTGGCATGTCGTCGTAAGTGTGCAATTGTTCACTGAATCGAGTAGTGGTAAAATAAAATTTCTAACAACGTTTTGCAATGCTGCATAGATTTTGCCACCATCACATGTTCAAGCAAAATGTACCAAATATTTACCACTCTCCTTTCGAAGCACAGTGGGTTGGTAACACGCTTCACATCCTACACGACATGTTTGTAACTACTTCCGCGTGTGCTGCATGGCCTTCGTAACTGCAGCATTGGTCTCAGCATGGGGAAGTCACTGAGATGTAGACTACGGTAGTTCATAATGAGGTCGACTCGCATCCGACGGTAAGACAAGGTGTAGAGTCCTAGTTTCTCGCACCGGTCTTCATACCCCTAGTCACGTAAACCCGGGATGAGCATGGTAGCAACGTGTTGGACCCGTTCGATCTTTTGTACCACGCCTCACGTAATCAGAAAGTAGGCGGGCGAACCGTACTGTTGCATTGGTCTAACGATGGAAGAGGCGAGTGGTAACTTCTTTAGATCATGTGCCGAAGCTACGTTTGAGCGCTCAAAACATGCGACGTCCGTTACGCTATTGCCTGTTCGTGTTGCCCTCGGACTTCAACCGTAGCGCGAGAGTAGACACAGGTGCTTCACGGAGGGTGTGGGATATAGCAGTTGGCCGTAAAGGGTGTAGGTTTGGCCGTCAGCACCATTTCCCAAGTTCATAAATACAGAATTGGCTGGGTTGAGTTGCATACGAACTTCTGCAGACCATTTGGATAGGCGTTTGTCGTCTTGCTGAATTAGGCCACGGTCGTCGGGAGAGTCAGTTACTCTTCAAATCTTCATGTAGTCCGCATACAATGTACACGGCTACAGGAGAATCTGAGGTAGATCATTGATGTGGATCAGGAACAGAGTGGGCCCCAGCACAGTGCCTTGAGGCAAGCTACTTGTAGAGGGGTACCAGTCAGTTAGATCGTCGTCGATCTGTATCTTCCAATTTCATCCAACAAGAAAGTCGTGGATCCACCGGTGCAGTGAGACACCGACGTCACACATCCTGAGTTTGTGAAGGAGAACCTCATAACTAACCTTGTCGATCGCTTTACAGAAATAGATGAATATAAAGTCGACAGAATTCCCCTTGCTTATTGCCTTCAACCACACATACCTCATCACAAGCAAGTTTGTAATGCATGAGCAGCCTTGCATAAAAGCATGCTGTACAGGCGTCAGGACCTCTTTTAACTGTAGCAAATGCAATAATCACTTTTTTGCAGTTTTCTCAGCAAGCTTTACGAAAATCGGTGTCAGACAAATTGGCCTGTACTTGTCTACTTTGTTAGGGTCGCAGCTTTTCGAAATAAGCTTAACTACCGAAAATTTTCATTCACTCGGCAACGAACCTTCAGACAGTAATCTGTTACAAAGGGTAGTCACAACAAGAGAGTTGATGGTCCAAATTGACTTAAGAATCAGTGGATGAAATAGATCAGGTTCGGCACGTTTGGTACCGTCAAGGTAGGTGAGTAGTTCACAGACCTCTTTAAGGCCACAATCTACACTGCAGAGTTCGGTAAAGCGGTACACTCCGAACTCAGAACAGACACCTGGTCATTCGCAAATACGGAACCTAGCGGCACCACCGACTCGGAAGCGCACTCAGTGCTGCAGATTAGGGTTGTCCATCTTGGCCAGCCAGCATTGGAACATCACCTCCCCTTTTCAGGCGTCGCTTCACGTAATCAAAGATTCACTTTGGGGTGGTCTTCGCGGTGACTGCTAGCTGCTATTCGAAATGTCGGCGCACATTCCTTTGTGCACTTTTGCAAATGTTCCGCTGCATTTTATACCTTTCGCAATCATTGGCAGAGCCAGAGAAGAGGAATCTGTTCCTCGGTCTAAGACACCTCCGATCCAGAGTTTCATATTCCTTGTCAAATTAGTGAAGCTTTATCGGTCCAGCCTTCTGACATTTCAAAGGCACAAATTTTGAACACAATGATGTCAAACTCCATTTTATAAATATCCAACGGTCTTCCACAGATGCAGCTCGTGACAGAGACCAATCCATTTGGCTCCTAGCTCGAGCCAGAACATTGTATAAAATATATGAGCAAAGATTTGCTTACAACCATCTTAGCCACTCCATTTCATTGCCCACAAAACCAAATTTTGTGTCCGTGCAACCTAGTATTCCACCCTTTTATTATCGACTCCTGATCCGCACAAACTAGAAACTGGTGATGCAAGTATCGGTAAATTTTACACATTACGTGCTCGGATCTAGGACGCCAGGGAAAATGCATGATTTGATTCCGTTAATTTAATTTACCTTATTATTATGAAATTAAGTCGCATAAACAGTAAAACAACCGCTATACAAATGATGGCTCTCTTCTAGGGTATTGTACCGCTTATCGGTAATTATACAAATTTATTTGTTTAGTTAAATATATCCAAATTGTCACTCCATTTAGGCTTTTAAATCTCCCATGCATTCGTATCTATGTAACTATTTGTAGTTTTGGCTTAGTGTAGTGTCTAAATATAAAATTGGGCATGGTTTTCTCAGTCGGATCATGAAACTGTAATATGCGAATATGTTTGGAGACCATACAATTATTGGCATCGTTCACCTTCACTTAGGCCTTAATTTTTGAATGTGGTGTTTTGCATGTAATCCTTTTAACTTTATTTCCTGGTTTTTCTGGATTTTATTAGTTTTACAGAGAAAGAATTTAACATCAAATTGAGCTTCCTAAAGGCCCATCTGATTTCAACCACGCTACAGATCATTGTTGCTGGTAATTTCATTGTCTCGTTAACATTTAGAAAAACATAGGTCGAACCATTTACAAAGAAAACATCTACATTTTCTACAGACTATTAAAAGCAAACAGCCTTTTTTGTTTCCTTATTTAAGTGAATTAGGTAACAATAATTGTTGGAATTGTCTTTTATAACCAGCGGGTTTGTAGCAAAAGTCAAACATACGAAGTTCAGAAAAGCAACTGTAGGATTTTTATTTTGCCTTACCTTCTACGAATTTGAAAATAAAATGAACCGCAAATGCAACAAGTACAAGCCAATAATTCCGACCCACAGTTGTGTCAATGTTTTGCAGATGCTGGCAAACATTCTCGGCTCTCAAATATTTACCCAGACGAAGAGATAATTCCTACCACTGTAATTCAGGCATTTCAGATGAAGCAGGTTTGGCTCACCTGAACGCCCATCTACGTTGTTGTTTTTGCATCATCGGTTGTGCTTCAGCAAATTTAAATTAGTTACATTTAGCCAATGTATGCATTTTGATGGTTACTTTTGTTGACAAGACATCATGATTCACCAACCCCATAAGAATAGAGAATGTCAATTGAGTTATGCTGAAGTGAATTGTATGTCTTTTGGTATGATGAATTCAAATATATTGGCTTTCAACATAACCTAGCCTATGGGCAGACACTCAGAATCTCCATAGGCTGTGGATACAAATCGAGTTGCGCTGTTTAGTCAAATGTATGCAGAGTGCAACAATTGGTGAAGGACAAACGCGCAAAAATTATGTAGAACTCTAATTTATTTTAGAATTTAAGCGTTATTGTTTGGTGAAGAATAATTCAGTAAATATAATGTGACTTCTTTTGAATACATTCTGTGTCCCGTCCAATTTCTAGTTGCTACAGAGTGTTCGGAAGGCCATTTACATTAAAGTAAGCAACTGATTCAGATCTATAAATTCAGCAGTGTGTACTGACATATTGCGACTCGTTTCATCGACTAGTTTTCGAAGCCATTGTTGCAAACGTTCGTATAATTTCAGTGTAGAAGGATATCCTATTTCTTATGCTTTTGTCAAACAATTATAGATAGATCAATGGGATGCGGCAATTGATCAATTCAGTTAAACATGAAAAAGCATGACGTTTTTTAGTTAATGCACATTACAAATCACTTGTGCTTTGATAATACAAAACTACTTCAGTCTGTGCAAAACAGGACCTTAATGCCCCACGGACGATGTCTATTCTGGAAAGTAAACGAATGCAACTTACATAGTCATTTCGCAAAGCAGTACGAAACACGCATCCACACCCCGAGCTACTGGTATTCTTAACCATTCTAAACAACGCAAACTAACACCCTTGGGGAAGGAATGATGATGACCAAATTTGATCAATGAGAATCACCTTCGTGGCCGATGTCAGTCCGAGACTGACCTTGACCCGGCCGCATAGATTGAATGGCCTAAAGATGGATCCAGTGGATAGAGGACGGCTTATGTCTACCACCACTGAGCTTAGGAGGCGAAACTGTGATGGGGAAATTCCTCTCCGTATCGTAAAATTCGGTTCGTTTCCATGACGCCATGGAGCAATATAAACAGGTTGCTCATGCTTCAAGAACACCCGGCGGTTCCCGCTCATATCCCAGTGTAGTCGTTACCAACACTTGTAGTCGCAGAAAAATGGCGATGAACCCAATCCTTTGGTGGCACCTGAACACCCGGTCGACTTAAAGTTCGCAGTCCTGGCTGCCTACTTTGATAGCACAAGCAATCTAAATTGCTTTACGCCTATTCCTCCTTATATACTGAGTTGTGGGCGTCTACTGAAGCGACGCTGACTTGTGTGAAGAGCTGCGACGGTTGATCCACTTACACCTTTAGAAGATGCCCGTGGTGGCAGATTATCGCAGACCCAAAAGCAATTGTTTAGAATTCTTGTCACACCTACCGCAGCCACATCATTTATACGCATTTTCCAATCATGTGTGATCTCAAGTGTTCTCGAGCACGCAGGCTTGAAGTTGAAGTATTTCCCGGACCTTGGGAGATCGAAACAAGGTGCTATACTTGATACTTGAACATGGACAAGCGCAACACATACAAGCCGACTAGAATAAAGTGGCGCTTAACTCCGTCTTGCATAGACTTCAA